>JARHVA010002904.1:465000-565000 GCA_037957365.1 Torreya grandis
CAAAAAATAGTAGATGGTTCTAACCATCATAGCAATCTACGTATTATCGGAGGTATCTTGAGAAGATCCAATAATATGTTTCCCATTCTGAGCCAATATAAAGCCACTAATAAGCACATTTGATAATTATGAAAAACCAAAGAATAGATATAAACTATAAATAAGCTAATTACTAATACTCCCTTATGTGTTTTATCATTTTTTATAAATAATAAATATAATAAATCAAAGTTATATTTAGATCTATTTTTTTTATTAAATAAGTAGGAAAAGAGGGTCCTGGGCCCTTTACAAATCCACCCCATAGGATCAAAAAGCCTCCAAAAAGATATAAACAACACATAAATAGCACACTAATAGTACAACAATAGAAAACAAGAACCAAAAAACATAGGCTAACATACATAACCAATAAAGCAACTATGGGCTATCAGTAGTCCCATAATTGGCTAGGAACTCGATGATTTCCTTATAGTAACCAAGACTATTCACACCCACATCCCTTAGCTTGTTATCAAAATCCTTAATCATAGAAAATATGGAAACTACATGATGAAGAGACTTGGTGTCATATTCAACCATTACTCTTCATTTTTATGCATTTTGTCTATTTTGGCCTTGATTACCACAACTTCCTTCATCATTGTGACACATAGTGTGTAACTACCTTTCTTTTCCTAGCCTCAAGCCTCTATAACATCTTCCTTCATTTCATCCAATTAGGGCTCATTCATTTTAGGAAAATGGCTCATTCCCTTAGCTTCTTGCTCTGATTCTGAGAGAGTCCCATTTTCACTAGCCTTAGAAGTGTCTTCAAAAAAATTAGAGTCATCAGAGATGATAATGCCTTGAGGGTTCTAGAATGGGATTCTAGCAATATATTTGGACCTTCAAACACCCACACTACCCCCAACCTCATTCTCAACTAGATTAGGACCTAGGTCCAAAACTTTCCCTGACTCCTTAGCTCCACTAGGATCCTCCTTCACAAAATTAACCTTTTTAGACTGAATGTTGCCTTCTTCCTCAGCAACCTTTCATCCCCTTTTAGTATACCCCTTTATAGTCCCCTGGTTGGGTGTCTCAATCTTACCATAGGGTAACTTAGGATATTAGCCTTGGAATAGGGGGTCCTAATTGGGGTTATACATTCTTCAATTTTGAGCCCCTCCAACAAAGTTTTAAGGGAGATTTCAGGGGTCCTAATAGATTTCTTTCCTTTACTTTTAACATCAAGAGAAGGGTGAGATGGGTAACCCTCCAATAGGCTAACTTTGATTTGTTTTAGGGGACACGAGACCAAATTAAAATGGTATAATTTTAATATAAGACCTTGGTGGATGGGAATGAGGGGGAAGTTAGGTTTTTTGGCCTAAATTTCCTTAGCCAACTCAATGGAATTCTCTAGAGAAAACAAAAAAAAAAGGGGAAGCTAATTTCCATCCTATTCCTAAAATGGTTGAGTAAAGCAAAGTGGTAGTGATAAAATACTTTGAATCTACCTTTAAGAGTGAATAAATTCATTATCATGAGACAAAGTTTCCCCCATAACATTGGCATCTTCTCTCTTTCAAATCCCCATGGAGCTTCATAACAACCTCACCTTCCCTAAAGAAAATCCCCATGTTTTTTAAGTCTAGCACCCTATGGTGCTAACTAATTTTTTACCTTTAATGGGGAGCCCTGTGGCTTTCCCAATCACCTCCTCAGAGACTTCAAAACTAATAACCCCATACAGACCTGTCTAGAATTACCCTCCCAAGACTCAACAAACTGACAAGATAGATTCTCATCATGACTAATCATCCCATCAATAAAATAATCCACCTCACCCTCCTAGATAATATGCCAGACCATAGGGTCCTATCAAAATTCTTATAAAGAGGTCAACCCAATCTTAATAATGTTTCCACCCATATTTGAAACTAGAGAGACACAAAGCCCATGAGACTATTTAAGGAAAAGAGAAATGGAATGCCTTATAAGATATCCAAAAAGATTAATAAGTCCTTTCAAGCCTATAAGGGACCATGAGATTTCTATACTCATCATATAGAAATAATTTTATATATCTACATAGTTTTTCCTATGATAGAACTTAGCCTTGATACTGACCCATGTTTGCCATCTCATGAAATAATCACTAGAGATGGGGCATATTAAGAAACAATTACCCTCAATCCAACTTGACCTATCAACATCCCATCCTCTAATCATCAATTAACCACTCATCTCCTTGCCCATCTGAATTGTCATCATAATAACCTACCTATCTGTCATCTACCTCTTCCACTTTGTTGAGGTCCAGTCAGTCTCCCAGACAACGTGGCTTTATTTCTTCAATTTCTAATTAAGCCAGTCTTTAGGCCAAATTTTTCTCCCACCTTTCAAAATTCACATGGGTATCTTTATATGTTGTTAATACTCATATTATAAAATTTAAATATTCAAATGTTTTATCTTGTTTAGATAACTAAATCCAAAATAAGTTAAAACACCTATGTAATTTTCTAGCCTATTGTCTCATATATTGATGAACTTTTATTTAAAGATGATTTTTAAGTGATTTTTTAACATCAATCTTATACATAGATTAAATTATTTTATTTTATTTCCTTGAATTCTTAGCTCCACTTTTGACACTTGCTTGACCTATAAAAATGGGTTCAAAAAGATGTGTTGGATAACCCAAAACACATTACACTTAGTGGTTGATCATTTCCTATGTTCTAATACTCCAAAGGGGTCTTAAACCACATATTATTCTCTTGCATATGTGTATGTGTGCTCAATAGTGTTCTAATAGAATACAATGCATAACTTTAGATTTTGACACTTGATAACACCCAACTTTAACCTTGATTTATTTTATTTAGAATTGTATTTTAGATTTTTATTTTGAGGAGATTTCATATTTGGATGATTTTGGATAGTGCTTCAAGGGCATATAAATAGATTTATAAATGTGCAAGTGAATTCTAGATAGATCTTGATAGAAATAGCCTTAGAATTATGTGTAAATATAGATGACTTCTTGGATAATTTTCGCCCATAATCAACATGCAAAATGTGTAGGTTGATCCAAGGGAGGGATTTGAATTTGAAAACTAGTTGTTTAAGGAACATGGGACACTATCATTAAAGGTGGATGTTTTTGGTAACTGCTAGTATCTAACTATTGATGACAATTCATAGGAATGGTAAAATAATGATCTAGAACATGTTGATAGTTTACTTAGAATAATAGAGAATTATGGCACAAATTAGAGATATATTGAGTATGAATGATAGTAAATTAGGTTGGCCAAGTCAGTAAATAGATGAATGGCCAAGAAATAATATGCTCAATATTTAATGTAACAAATAAGTCATGTATATCTATAGTCATTTAAAATTTCATTTTAGTGTAATGAGTGTCACTTGAGACCACCACCTTGTCCTAACTTATCCCTAGACCTAGCTTAGGGCCTCTCTTGATCATTTCCTATCTTTTGTGAGAGCCCATACTATTCCTAAATACACCAAAAGTAGCATTAATCCATCCCCTAGGCACCCATGCCCCTTATTCACCATCGTATGCCACTTGGGAATTGATGTGGCCTTTTGGACACTAGTGCATTATTCTAGTAACCTAGGGATTTTGATACTATATTTTTTATATTTACTCTCCCAATGGATATCTGTTCATTCCCCAAAGTACTCCTAGGTTTAGCCTAAACCTATTTCACATCTTGACAAGCACTAGAATTCTATATATAGACCACTTTCAATCACTTATCCACTAAATGAAAATCAAATGCAAATACTCGTAAACAAACTTAAAAACATTTGTGAAAATCAACTTCATTGATTCCTATTCTACCCTACTTCTATAAAAACCCATCTATAGTTGCCCATAACTTAGATTACTCAAATTTTTAATATCAAGTCACACTCAAAGCACTCAAATTATAACTCATACTAGCATTCACTTTCACTTGCACTAGCACTTAGATTGGGAGAACTACATCAAGCTTGATCCCCTTTTGAGGTATTGGTATATAGGCAATACTTAGCATATGAGGTGTTGAGGTCACATCCATCCTACCCTGTTAATTCCACTCTTTATAATTTTAATCATAAAATACCCTAGAAAACATAAAGGTCTAGGGTTTCACTTGAAAATGAGTAAAAAAAAGGAGTAGACCATGAACCAACAATTGTCTGGGCATCTCAGGTCCAAGCGAATTTATGCCCAGAAGATCATTATCCCTACTTTTTAATTGACACTACCACACCCCATAAGACACTATCATATTTCACTACTATCTAAGGGACTACACTATTATCCAAGAGGATTTTTAACTCCTATTTCTAGTTCATGACATTCTGTATAATATCTATACGAGTTTATATCCTATATTTCACCTATCTCAGTTAGTTTCTAACTAAGTGCATTTCTTGTAGTTAATTTTATATTTATATAATAATTAGAAAAGTAAATCATTATACAAATTAGAGGATATAATTATTTCATATTTATTCCATGATTTATTATTCTAGAACTTTAACAAACTAGGTTTTTACATTCCATAATTCCCCTTAAAAGCTAAATCATTTGGTAAACCTAAATTACTTCAAATAGAAACCCTTAGCCCTAGATGTTCCTAGGGTTAATATCCTTATTTTTATTATTTCCCTTTGTTGTGCTAGTTTTTTTAGTTTTAGTATATTCTATTATAGCAGCCCTCTTTCATTTTGTTTACTATATGCCATCTAAAAAAATTATATCTTTTCTTTTAAAAATAAGTGGTAGGCTTAGTGGTAACCCTATTGAGCATATCTAGATTCCTTACTTTGAAACCTATACCATGGATAAAGGACCAATTAAAACCCCCCTTATTGATCCTTCACATCTTGATTATGTGGATTTTAATGATAATACATTAGAACATGAGCAATACAATCAAGATATTGATGTTACACAAGATATAACTTGGGACACACTCCCCCCATCGATGATGACAATCTAATAATTAATAAATATGAGGTTTTACAAAGTTTCAGAGATAGACTTAGAGAATATCCCCATGATCATGCATAGATTTTTCAAGCTATATTGGACATTAAGAACACATCACTTGGTCAATCCTCCAACCCCATAGATACTAATATTGTTACACCTACTACAGGGGTAACTTAGACTCTAAAACAACTGGATACAACTAGTTAATGCTCACCAATGGCAGAACCTCTTATGGCTAGTACACATCCTCTATAGATGTATAATCCATTCAATAAGAGATCAATTCTCTATAGCCTAAGGTGTTACATATTTATTATGGTTCTACTATACCATCATATTCCTTAGATTCTCATATGATCCTACATACACTTTTAATGTAACATATAGTGGAAAATTATTTTCCCTCCAGATTTGTGTCACCCAAGCTTACTCTATGTGATGGTAATGGTGACTGAGAACATCATCTCCATACTTTTCACATAACATGTTTGTATTACATGTCCAATGATTGGCTCCTCACTAAGTTGTTCCCTCATATTTTAAAGGACTATGCATTATAATGGTTCTATGATCTTCCTAATCGGTCTATCACATCATTTAATCCACTAGAAAACATGTTTTTATCGCACTTTTCAATCAATGTTAGTGACAAGGCTTCATAAACTCAAGTTGCATAACTCATGCAAAAATACAATGAGCTAATAGATGAATATTTCTTCTGATATAAAACTATATTAATGAAGATGACTATCCCCATGGAAGATAGATAACTCTAGGACATATTCAAACAAAGTTTATTACCGACATTACATGAAGATATACTATTCAAAAAGTTTCCATCATTCATAGATCTATGCCATACAGTGAAAGAATAGGAATTCAATCTTCTCTCCATGGGTAAAGTAAAATACATAACTAAACAAATTCAACTAATAAGATTTTTAATAATCCCCCATATAAGGTGAGGCCTATCGAAAATAAGAATGATCAAAAGATAATAATTAATGCATTATTAAAGCTAGCTCTTTGCTTGGTTTTATCACTTCCTCCAAGGAGACCTTTCATAAATCTTCATGAATCACTATCACGTGTTCTTTAGAAACTTTTGGAATGCAAATTCATATCTCTCCCTCCCATAAAAGAGGTTGATATGACTAGGCCTCTTCCAAGGAGTTATGATACCAATGCATTTTATGACTATCATAGGGCACTAAGCCAAACTAAAAATAGATGCATCAATTTATGACATAAGATACAAGATTTGATAGATACTAATATAATTGATGTCAACACTCCTATAGAGGTACCTAGAAAACAACCAACATAAGCAAAAGCATTGAATTTTTTTTAGATCCATTTCCAAAGGATATAACTAATGATATTGTAGGTGATTTCAGTGTTCATTATACTTATCCATTTTAGTGATCATTATAATAGGTGATTTCATAGGGAACTAGGCCATACTATAAATAGATGCATTAATTTATGACATAAGATACAATATTTGATAAATAATAATATCATTGATGTTGACACTCCTATAGAGGCACCTAGAACACAACCAACATAAGCAAAAGCATTGAAATTTATTTTAGATCCATTTCTAAAGGATATAGCTAATGATATAGTAGGTGATTTTAGTTTTCATTATAATTATCAGGCACATTAACCACTAGCATCTTATCATACTCATATGATGGACACACACCCTCTAAATAATATCATTGGTGTGTATCATACTATAGTGCCAACTAGACCTCTCATAATCTTCTCAGATCAAGATAACATTGATGATGAATCATATTTATATACACCCTTGGTATAAGATTACATTGATCATCATCATATTTAGAGTGTCATGGTTGATAAGGGGTCAAGTGTTAAAATGTGTATTATCACACTTATACAGCACTTGAGTTATTTAGAGCAAGATATTTCTTAGATAGATACAATTATTTGTGGTTTTAGTGGCCATGTTTAGAGCTAGATCAAGGATATAGTAATTACATTATAGGTTGGTCCCACACATGTGGCCACCCAATTCTTATTGGTACTTAATGTCATCACATTTGACATGTTATTAGGTAGGCTTTAGATATAGTATCTTCAAGACATTCCATCCACCATATATAGATGCCTTAAATATATACATGTTAATCAAGTGGTTATAGTCAAGACCTTCCATATAAGTATCCCTTACCTATGCCATATATATTTAAATAATAGACACCCATTATGACTCTACACATAGATTCTATTAACATGCCTCCAATATTAGTTGAGCCACTAGTGCAAGTGAGATCTACTCCTATAACATTACCACATACACATAGTCTCCCATATAGGCTTATATTATATATACCCCTACATTAGAGACATATTGTGTATTATAGAGATCCTCTCTCTACCCCATTACCATCTATATTAGTGTTATAGTATAGAGCACCCATGCTAGTCATAGCTTCTTCTACTAGATGGGTCCCTAAGAACCCCATAGTTCACAAGCCTATTCAATCAGCTCCTTAGATTCATATCCCCACTCTACATGTAATTTTAGATATAGATTGCTTAGTACGTATAATTAATATATCTCAAATACCTCCTCACATAACATGAGTAGGCTCTCTTCCCTTATTTTATATAGGACACCTTGATAGTGAGTCTCTTATGATACTCATCGGTTAGTATTTTCCTCTCTACTTGTACATAGTTTCTCTTACTTTGTTCCTTTATAGAGTATCATTTTCATGTTTCTTGTACATATTTTATACTCAAAAAATACAAAAATAATATATCATTTATAAAAACACAAAGACATTTAAATACTTACTCAAAAAATGTAAATTTTAGATTGTATGCATTTCCATGTTTACATTCTTTATATTTGATAGGTACTACATATGATATCTATGTTAGTCTAGTTGTTTTGATCATACATACATGATTATTTTATTCTCTTCAAGTGTATACATATCACTATATTACTTAGGTCCTCTGCACATATCTATATTTTTTACTATCAACCCACTAGGAGCACATACATGGATAAATAGATTCAACATTAATACATTCACCCATTAGAGGCATTATACTACATAGCTTTTAATTTACCAAGTTATATCTTTATATACTTATATCATAGATTTAACATTGATTATATCTTTATATTAATCATCCTATACTATACTAATTATTTTCTAAATACCACTACTATAGACTCAACTTATGTACATCATTACTCTTATACAGATTTATACCACATGTTCATGCATACTTTCATTTCTATATTTCCTAGTTTAGATTTGATTATGTCTCTTTACTTCTACATCTATTTGAGGTCTTTTTAATATGTCATTATTCTATGGCTCTATGCCAATTCATTTAATTATGTGTATGTTGTAGACATGCAACAATGGCCTTATTTGTGCCTTCTTAATTATGTATACAAACATTTGAACATGTCTTTCTATATGTATTTCTTTCTCTATGCATCTATGGACATTTTAACATGTCCCTGTATATTTTCTCTTTCTCAAACTAAGTGACATGTGCCCATGTCTCTTATATTTTGGTCCCTTGGCCTAATTTATATGCCTTGTGTGTTTGTATCTATGCTCTCATGTATATGTCATGGATATAACACTTCCCTCTTACTTATTACACTTACACTAAATTTTTGATGCCATAAGGGACCTCTTACATCTCCCCTTCCTCCTTAGGTGCCTTGATGGACATCATGCCCCATCCCCTTATGTAGTGACTCAGATTATACTCAAATTTGTTGTTTATATATATGATTACATTATTCTATCTATCTTGACAACCATGTGAATGTTAGATCTAACATACATTATAAATTACCAAATTATAATTAGAATATTTTACATTATGATGTCATGTATACATATTATAATGGTTTATTATATAGATATCATATGTTATAGTATAACACATGGGTTGTATAACTTTTATTTTGAGGATAGTTATTGTATAAGTTCAACAACTCCACTTAAAATATAGGGCATTCATAGGGGTTTCTCATAGAGATCAGGTCATCCTAATGCACTCAGAACACAGTTTTTTACATCTAAACATAGATTACAGAGCTCAAATTTAGGAAAACACAGTGGCAAATAGTCACATATAGACAATCTTAATTTTGCATAGAAACAACATAGTTAGTCTTTAGTGTAACATAGAGGACATTATCATAGTGTGCTACTATCCAAGGAACCATGTGACTATCTAATAACCCTATAATTTCTAGAAAAGTACAATAGTTATAGTTCATATTTGCATAGTTTCAATTAGATTATTAGATAAACTCATTATATGCTAGAATTACATAGTTTTGCTCAGATTAAGGGCATCATGCATGGCATGATCACTTCTATTTTAGTTTTAGATACTAGACATAGATTATTATGATTCATTCTAGAATACATATACATATATATTAAATTTGGGGGCATGTGCATGGCACATTATTCTCATACATTCAGTTTGACACCATTAATCTTAGATATAATGGCAACCCCATTTCATTCTCCATGTTATTACACCAAAAACCATTTTCACTAGGTTTTCACTAGATTGATGTCTTATTGATGTGGTTGACATTACCAAGTAGTCACTGAGATACATTATTAAGTGCTTGAGTGGCCCCTAAGTTATTTTTCATTTCAAAGTTTTTGAGTGGCCTTAGAGCCATCCTATAAATTTTCAATTACATCACACATATTTAGTTACATTGTGCAGCTTTAATTATAGATGCATTTACTACACATGGGTAGGTAATGATGGATTCATAGCTTACTTGAGTTATTGAACCACCTACATAGGAGGGTTAGACAATCCATAAATCCAATCTAGGTTATTCATATATTATGATCCATCAACCAAGGGTGGGAAATGGAGTCAAGGCCATCTTGAATTCTTGAGCCACCCACACATGAGGATTGAGTAAGTCATTAGCTCATACAAGGTATTCATTATTTGATTTCTGATACACACATATAGAGGATATCACCAAGTTTTAGCAGTGGTTCATGTACCCAATGAGGAGTATCTATTCTTTTCCTCTTTACTTATTTTTGTCTTTACTTTTGATGTTTCTAAATTAAGGACTAGTTCCTTCATGTTTCATTTATAGGACATGTAATGGGTTTTGCCTCTTAGGTAAGTCTAGGTATGTTTTTTTTCCTTTATCCAAGTCATTTCACTTTGTTGTATTTCTATAATAAAGGGTGGATGAGGTCATATAAAATGTCATTTCAGTGTAATGAGTGTCACTTGAGACCACCTTATCCTAGATTAGACCTAAACCTATCTTAGGGCCTCTCTTGATCATTTTATAGCTTTTTTCTAAGTCCAACCTATTCTTAGATACACCAAAATTAGCATTAAGCCATCCTCTAGGCATCCAAGCCCCTTATTCACTAGCTTATGCCACTTAGACATTAGCATGGCTATTTGGACACTAGCACATTTCACTAGTGACCTAGTGATTGCACTACTATCCTTTTTATCCTTACTCTCCCAATTAATATCATTATATTCCCCAAAGAACTCATAGGGTCTTCCTAGACCTATTTCACATCTTGGCAAGCACCAGAATGTTTTATATAGACCATTTTAAATCACTTATCCACTATATGGAAATAAGATGTAAATACTCATAAATAAACTTAAAAACATTTGTGTAAATCAAGGTCATTTATCTCTATTTTACCCTACTTCTACATACACCATATACAACAACCCATAACTCAGATTACTTATATTTTCAATCTCAAGTCTCACTCAAATAAACACTCATACTATCATTCACTTTCACTTGCACTAACACTTAGATTGGGAGAACTACATTGGGCTTGATCCCCTTTCAAGGTATTGGTATATAGGCAATACTAATCACATGGGGTGTTGAAGTCACATCTATCTTACCCATATAATGCCACCATTTTCTACTTGTGATCATCAAATACCCTAACAAACATAGAGATCTAGGGTTTTACAAGAAAATTAGTCAAAAAGGGGGAATAGATAATGAACCACCATTCATCCACTCAGTCACAGGCATCTCAAGACTAGGTGAAGTTCTACCTATAAGATCATTATTCATACTTGCTAAATGACACTATCATACCCCAAAAGACACTAGCATAATGCACTATTGCTTAAAGAACTACACTACTATCTAAGAGGTTTTTGACTCCTATTTTTATTTCATGATATTATGTAGTCTTTATACTAGTTTCTATCTTGTAATTTGCCTATCTCCATCAATTTATAGGTAAGTACGTTCCTTGTAGTTCATTTTCTATTTATACAATAATTATAAAAGTCAATTATTGTACAAATCAAAGGTTATAATTATTGAATATTTATTTCCTAATTAATTGGTCTAAAACTTTATCAAACTAGGGTTATACATTCCATAATCCCATGAAAATATAAATCAATAACAAATATGGGTAAAAATAAATATTTCTGAGTATCTAATACCAAATGTGTGTGTCTACAAATACCTTTCTTTTAGGCTAATATTGAATATTAAATTAAAAGATAAAATAAATAAATTTGGTATTTATAGTTAATAAAATTAGATGTTAAAATGTAAGCCTAAAATATCCATCTTTCTCCATGAAAAATTTTCAAAGAAACATGTATAAATCAATTTCCACTCATAATAAAAAATATGAAACACTCCAAATCATTGAAATATTTTAAATTACAAAAGTTAAGCAAAGAATATGCATGGGTATGTGAACCAAGTTATTATCTATTGAAATAATTTATAAAATAGGGTGGTTATACCCCAAGCAGATGTAAAATTTCATCATAACTATTTTGGTGGAACCCCAAACTAGGTTCATATGTAAAATTTGGAACATTGCATTAGATTCCTACGAAAATTTTGAAACTCTGAATTAACATTTGTAGGCATATTTTATATTATAATTGATTATGTGGTACCATAAATATTCATCATAGAAATAATTAAATACAATCATGAAACAATCCATGCCTCAAATATAATCCATTTATACCTCAATGTGATACACAATTACATAATCTATATGTTGATCTATTCAATCTAATATATATGATAACTAACTTAATCTAATTCCTATAACTTGATAAATCTATTCAACTTAATCCATGCATTCCTATAAAATTACTCACATATGGCTGACATATGTGTAAATAGGTCAAAGCATAATAGTCGGTTCCATTTTTTGGCATAAAGAGGCCACATACATATTCATCTTCTTCTCAAAATATCTTGAGTTTGTGTCATTGAAATTAATCAAAAAATATGTTTTAGACTATATATAAAAATATGTAGTGTATATAAATTTTTCCTTTATTAAAAAAATCATTAAGTATTTTTTAATATTTATTTTAATTTTTTTTTGGTTGGTTAGTGGGACACAATATTATGCTATTACCCAAATATATCAATTTTTTCCTAATCTAAATCACAATATATCCCAATTTGAATCATAATTTATCCCATAATATGAATTGTCTATCTGTCAAGGCCTAAATATTTATGACAATTCCATTAGTATGCCCCACTTCTAAGGTGAGGGTTGAATCCTATCAATCACTCATCTCAAGATAAAAGAGTTATATGCATCATGTTATATATAAAATATGTAATCTTAAAATCATGTGTACTAACATGATAATATGATGTCATCACATATATATTTGATCATTCATAAACATATGAAATGTGTAATTCAAGGCATACAAGTTTAATGTCAAGTAGATATATTAATTACGTGTGTAGTAATAATCATTGTAATAATATTCATTGTAGATGGAATTACTCAATAATAATACATGCATAAGATGCATGCTATCAATCATGGCATAATACACAAGATAATGCATGATATAAATAATGGAAAATCTCAACAACATGATGGAAGTGTAAACATATGTAAAAATGTGGTGATCATGATGCAAATAAGTACTCAACACATGAAATGAATTTGAATCAACACATAATATAACATGGACATGAGATGGAATATAGGATCCTCAACATAACACACATACATAACACATCAACACATAATCAATGTACTCATATAAACATGTAATGTAACAAATAATGGTCACACATATAAAACCCAATCTAATACACAATGGTCACACATATAACACACAAAAACCTCAACACACATAGATAAATTAATGCTAGTCTACATAAGTAATTAATGTCATCATCAAAGCTTATAAAATTATAATATCCATGGAATATAACACCCTAAATATTATAAATGATAAATTCATGTATAAATAGTCTAATTAGCTAAATATAATCAATGAATTGGTCATAAAAATAAATAAATTTTAAAGTGTACTAATATTCCCTTAGTGTAAATATGCCACCATTGTATAAATGTAGACCCATGGCATAAAGATTGTCCTAATTATTTATGTTTATGCGTCATATATAACCTATATGTTTTCATCCCACTCATGTATACCATAAAAATCATGTGCATATAAAATTTATATGTAATAGGCCATGTATATGATAAATAACATAAATTAATCATCTAACTAGCAAAGTATGTCATGTATAAATTTTTATTTTTATTTTTTTTAATATGGTATGTTTTTATATTTTGTTGTATTTTTGAATTTTTTGAATTATAATGATACTAACCAATGATCCCATTAGTGGGATGATAACATTTGTTTTGTATCAATGGGTGTGAATGTCACATTACATGGGCAAGGAGTACCATATGTATATGTATTAGAATCTGATAAGTAATAATACATTGTAACATATCCATCATTATCATCATATCACATATGATCATGTTTACATTGTGTATATATAGAAACCATATTAACCTATGAACTACATTATACACAAGAATTATAAGGTGGTGTAAGCTATGTAACACACAAATCAACTTATACAACCAACATAGGGTGTTTTGGACTAG
The DNA here is from genome assembly GCA_037957365.1 of Torreya grandis. Classification (NCBI taxonomy): domain Eukaryota; kingdom Viridiplantae; phylum Streptophyta; class Pinopsida; order Cupressales; family Taxaceae; genus Torreya; species Torreya grandis. The sequence continues at coordinate 478,984 of JARHVA010002904.1, forward strand.
CTAACATTTACTGTGGAACCTAAATATATCTTTGATGTAATGGATGTTAAAGCACTAGTCTTCAAGGAAGATCAATTATATGTATTTGAAATACCTATATAGGTTGTATAATAGGCTATGAGGGTGGTTTCATATGAAATGTATTTGAATAAATAGGATACTCATATGGAATACCTATAATTTTAACCACTCAGTTTATATGGATATAATTCATAGATTGATGTACTGAAGATTGTATTTCATGTATATTATGTATCCACAGATGTCCTAGTAACATGTTGAATACCCCAATATTAGGCAAAAATAATAACTAAGTAGAAAATTACATTTATGTTACATAGTTCATTTTTAAATTTACTTTTAGATGAGTATTATATAGGAACATCCTTCACTTAAAATGATAATATATAGTGAGACTATTCTATTTTTGAATACATAGTTCATGTGATTATAAGGTATTAAGTGTGAAATATGAATTTAACTCAAGAGAGGTGTTAGTATCTTGTTTGTGACAAAATGAAATCAAATTGAAAAACTAACACACTAGCTAGCATACATCTCTAAGCCTAGTTACTAGGGAGAGCTTAGTGAGGGAAACCCATTTGAGAACACAACTAAAAATGGAAAGAAATAAGAATTATGAACACAAAACACCAACTTATTACCAAATCCTTGATTTATATAAAATGATCCTTCTTTGTCTTGCTTGGCTTGTGCTTCAAGAGATCTTCTTCAATGGAGTGTGGCTACCTTCATGTCTTCTTGGCACCTTTGGGCTTTAGATTGGATTGGCTTGGCTCAAAATTTTGGCATTATAACACTAAGATGAAATGATTTTTAAATGCATTTCATAATTATAATTTTTTCATAAAATAGCTTAAAATTAAATAGGCAAGGCCTCTTATTTATATATTTTTGGAATGGTTTGAGGATCAACCATGACCATTCATCTCAAGATTGAGATGTGTGGCCATGAATAAATATAAATATGAAATTCATTCTATAACTATCCCCATTAATATTTTGGATATGTGGGTATTGAATAGGCATGGAGGGTCTTAATAATGCATGGAGGGTATTGATGAGGCATGGGAAACCCATAATCTTGACATTTTATGCATTTATGGCTTATGGATGCCACCCCATATGATGATGTCACGTGATGATATAGTTAATAGAAATAAATTTATAATAAAGATATATTAAACAAGTTATATTTAAAATTAACTTAAGGCCATAATTTTGTTTAATTAGCTTAAAATATGATTAGTCAACTTTAGTGAAAATTTTGGCTCTTGGTGTACAAATTAATCAAATTGGTCAAAATGTCTTGTTATTGGTCCAAATTTTGACTAGACTAGAATTATAAGTCAATTTTAGATGTGTTGGATCCATTATCCCATTTAGGATGTTACCAACACAAAATAACAAAGGCACGTGTCTCTTGAAATATATTTGATATAAAAGAGCAATCTAGGGCACCTAGGTGCAAAATTGGTAATTTAACTTGAAATGATCCGATCAAAGTTAGTTGGCCCATAAATTACATTTCCTAATTTAATGATACTCTAGCCAAAATTGGAAATTTAATATATAAATTTTAACTCATTTAATGCATTTTAGTGTTTTTACGCCAAATTGTGCACTTTAGGTGGAAATTGGTCAAAAGCCTGGTTGGAGGTCATTGGTGGCCAGATTTAGGTGTCTACATTAAGAGGTTAAAAATTTATGTCAATCAATTATAGAATGGTTTTAAAAGTTTGATTTTTTATTTGGGAACAAGATTTTTCCACATGGCATGGATTAAAAAGATCCAATTTTTAGAGTGTTCACCACATGGTTGGGGAAATTAAGGCTCATGGTAGTTTCAATTCATTTTTAGAGATGACGACTTAGTTTGAATACCACTATGTGTATTCATCCCTTTGATCATCTTCAAATTTTCATTTATTTTAATTTGTTACATTTTATTAATTTATCAAGACATTTATCTACTTGTGCATATTCACATTTATATGTAAGTACATTCAAGATGTTCACATTAGAGAAATCATATATTATCAATGATAGTCAAGGCATTCATGTAGATAATGAGGATACAAGGTTTTTTTTTTACACATTGTTGGATTTGGAATATATTATAAGGAAATATCTCTTTTTTTTTAACATTCAAATCACTTTCATTTTGAGATTTAAATTTAGCATAATTTAAAAGGTGACTATAGCAAAAAGATTATTGATACATGTTTATTTTAATTTAATGTATATGCACACACACATTAAATTATGGCATTATGTAGACACAGTTTTGGTAAAATTAATGTATTTATATTATTTTTACCATGCTTCCATACATTTGGATCAAGATCTTACATTAGGCTCTTACTGAAACATTTTCCCTTCACATTGGACCATTTTTAGTCTTTCACTATTATCACTTGCTCATGAACACCTTTAAATATGTCATTTGTTTGTCTCATGATACTAATAAATAATCCTAAAAACTAATTGGTCTAAATTTCATGATATTTGGTCACCTTAAGTTTTAAATCATTCATAACCACTATTGCATCATAAAGTTCTAGTCATTTTAGTTTTGGGTCCTTTGTTTATGCAATGAATTAGAATGGATCTATAACTTGTCTTACTTAGTGAATTCCAAGCTTGAAGAATCTTACTAAAAATCATTGCATAGATATTTATATTAGGACATGACTAATTTAGATCCACTAAACCTACCTAAGGGATCTAATATCACATAACACCACTAGAGAGGGTTCCAAAGCCTCTAGCCAAGTAGTACCACATAATAATCCTAGATAGGTATACAATACATAAAATAAATCTAATCTAGTGCTCACTAAAGCTTTTTTCACAAATGGGGATAGTTAAACAAACAAAACATAACATGCAAAAGAAAACTATACTCAAGTCAATATAGAGTTAATTATATTCAAGGGGTAAAACATTTAACCTATTAATTTGTCTAATATTTATCTAACAAAATGAAAAAGTAAGAGTTGGGAATACTTACCTTAAATGAACCTGTCATGCCTCATTCTCTCCCTTGGCCAATTATAATTTGAAAGAGGTTGTTGTGTATTTATAAGTATCACACTATCAAAATAATATCTAGGCTAAAAGACTTTTACTTTAAATCCAATACTTTCCCACAAAATAAGATTCTTTCCTTCCAAGACAAAACCCTAAGCAATGACTCCTCAAGTGTAGAATTTGTATAATTTTGAGTTATAATAATGAGAAAATGAATTCTCCTCTAAATTAGATTGATATGAGCCTTATATTTATATAAAGGGATTGAACCTAAACCCTTGTGAAATTTTATCTAACAATATCGACCAACTTGATTTTTTTAGGTAGTAAATTAGTCATTAGGTCTTGAATAAGGTCAACATGGTCGATCTAGTTCCATAACATGTGACTTAACTTTTACAACAAGATAAACCAAGTCAAATTAGTATGAGAATGAATAAAAAGGTTTTTACTTAGTGAGTGGATATTTTAAAATGGGAATTTTGTAGGTAATTGGATAAATGGGATTTAATTATTTAGGGAGTTAGATAAAAGTGACTTCTAGTGGGTCTACGTAATGATATAGGGACTAACAATATTTTGAAGCACCAAAGGTATACCCATCCCCTTCCTAGTGTACCCTTTAAGGTATGATCATACTCATATATATTTAAAATCAATAGGTTCTTTCAAGAGAGAAAGCACTAGTAATTTATAAAGTTTTAAAACAAAATGTGTATACACTTTGTTCAATTTTTCCATGTTTCCCCATGTGTTGATTTTTATCTTTCACACTTTTTCATGGCTGAATTGTGCTCAAATATGTGGTAATTTTAATTCAAATATGCATATTTATACACATATAACATAAGGTCTAAAAAATAAATGTTTTGTTAATGAGCTTGCATATCGATTATATTTTTTGTTTTTCCCCCATTCTACTCCCTATATTTTTAAGGCTTGTGAATACATACTTGTGCCAAAATAATGATTGAATTAGTGAAAGAACATATAGTTTTATTTTATCAACCAACATCTAAAATGGATAAGATTTATAACTAGACACATAAATCATTTGATGACATGCATGAGTGTTGATTGATAAATAGTAAACTTATTATAAAGGATAGTATCAAGACTATATGAGGTAGCCCCCTCACCAAAAACACCATTTTTTATGTCTTCTTATGTGGACTTGGATTCATGAAAATGGTAATTAATTATAAGATCTACACACATTGTTATGCTTATCAAAGAGAGGTTATTGGACATATTTGGCTAATAAAGGGTTTCATAAAGTTTCAAACCAAAAGGATCTACACAACCATTTTTAGAATAGGTTGACCACTTTTAGGATGAGTGTCACTATCAACCTATATGATTATAGTCTTGACCACTATCATTTAATTTTATTCTTGTTATTATTTCATTTTTGGATTATATTTTTCATTTTTCTATAACCTATTTTCTATCATTATTAGTCTCAATCAAAACTTAGGTGAGTTAGAAATCAAGTACACATCTCTAATTTCCATTTAAATTATCAATTTATCAAGGTAATTTACTTCATATTCATTATTCAAATAATTTAGGTCATTATTTAATTTTTTATTATATTTGAATTATATCACTTACCTTTTATGTGGTTGGTGTAGTGTTTTAATCACTTGTACACCCTCCACATAGAAAAATAGATAACTTAATCAAAATGATTCTTAAGTATGATCTATTTAAGCACAAGTTTAAAATGCCCTTAAGTGAGAAAGATATAATAAATGTAATTCAAGTAATAATGGTATGTCCCTCATGGAAAACATATAAGCAATATATACATAATATTAATATTCCCATTAATGAGAAACATATAATCAATAAAGCACAATTAATAGCATGCCCTCATATGAACAATGTATAATCAATGCAAGAACATGAGTAACAGGTCCCTAATGGGATACATGTAATTAATGAAAAATAAATAATATCATGCCCCAGTATATGTAGTGTATTAGTATACATATTAATGAAAAGCATACACATAGAGCTTTACCCCAATAGATGAATGGTATGAATTATGGAAGCATAGGAAAGTTAAATAAAGCATCAACATGATATTGATAATGAAAAACTAATAAATATAATGCATGATATATATCATGCCACCAACTATATAAAATGTAGATTAAATAGAATAACCAAAGAAGATATACTAAGCACATTTAAAGAAACCCACACAACAAAAATAACAGACAATGTAATATACAGATTATATAGAATAATTAAGGCACACAAAGGAAATAAGCACAAGAACATGACACAAAATAACATGGAATTAATTAACATACATCAATCATAGGAAAAATAAGAGAGGAATGCCAAATAGTAAGCATATGAAGACCACATTAAACACGTTGGTTAAAAAAGAGACATGTTGAACATGAAACACACAATTGAATCACCTCAATAACATATATCATATATATAATGAAACACAAATACACACTAAGGTCACAACAAGTACAATAGGAACATGGGCACAAATAGAAGTACTAAGCTTACAAAAGTACATGTAATAAGAAATATAAACTAGGATATTTATGATAAACATGAAAAATATTTATGATAAAGGAAATTGGGAAGGATATAATTTGAAGAACTACTAGGATATTCCCTAAAATTGCCCCTTAGAGAGAGTATGAAAGGTCCCCCATGAAATTTTGAATCTATAACCATATATATACATGTAGATCCTACATGTATCTCATTAATACCATTATTATATGTTTATAATAAATATAACCTCTATTAATAGGAGGATAATCATGGACATGTATGGCTCATAGGAAATAAATAAGGTAAATAAATAAGCATGCAAACACATGAAAAATGATCTAATATATCATGTTAATTAGAGAGTCTTCAGTTTCCAAACTAAGAGGCTTGTTATCAAAGATAACAAATAAGATTAGGATATCCATGATAATAACCATAAGATACAAAATTTTAAGCACTAAGACCACAGTATCATGAATAGGGTGTGGTGGGACCCATGAGTGTAAAGATAATAGTTCATCATCATAGTTATTTAAAATATTATTCATTGTGTAACTAATGTATCTCATGCGTTGATTTACTTTAAGACTTTGTTTTTATCACATACTTTACTATGAATGCATATTTATTATAATTGATTCAAGCATTTGAATTTGATGCACCTTATTTTAGGAAACCATTTTAATATTTTTTTTGCTTATCTTTTATGATTTTTTCCTTAGGTTATACTCATGAAAAAAAATTATCCTTTCAATTTGTAATAATTTGACCTTGGTATTGATTGTATTTTATGTATCCATGGTTAACCAAGCAAAAACTTAATTGATCCAATAGTGAGAACCATATGAAATAGAGTTTGAATTATCTTTGGTCTCACTCTAATGGGTAAAATAACATAAGCAAGGGGTTACTTTCTAACACCATCATATATCGTGATATATGTATAATTATAGGTAAAGTCATCTAAGATAAATCCAAGGATTTTAATAAATTACTTAGTGTGTATATTAGTGTTTGAACCATTTTCAATCAATATTATATATTTTTCTTTGAATTTTATAAATTATTTCATAAATAATGGTGCATCATATGAATTACCATGTGGCTAAATATATTTTAATATTTTTTTCTTAGTTGAATTAATTTCTCCAATATAACCATCAAATGAATGTTGTTTATATTACACATTCACATTTTTGTACTTTGGTTTATCTACCATATGGACCTTACTACTATCAGTTGATTTTCCCTTATTAGTAAATGTTTGATTTATCATACTTGAATTTAAATGTGTATCATCCACTTGAATTTTACCATTATCAATGAAATCTTAAATATTTTGTTTACAAGTGATAAATATATTTGTAGAGTGAATTTTAAATCTATGGAAATCATAATATACATTAGCATGAAAATATTTAGGCATGGTCTTGAAGTATCATATTCCCTTGCTGGTGGTGAAGTAATCACATTGCATTCAAGTAATTTCTTCAATACAATTCATAGACTTTCAATTAATATTGTAAATTGCATATACTTATTTTGAGGTAAAAAAAGCTTATTATATGGTTGATTTATAGCATTTATTGTCCCCTTAGCATCATTATTACATTGTAAATCATGGTCATTAATTTTAGCCTTGAAACTTGATTGATTTTGAATTTTTACACTAGTTAGAGCATTCGCCTCATACTTAATCATGTTTTCCTCTAAAAATTTGATTTCAAAGTTTTAACCAAATGAAAAAAATATTTGAAATATTTATGTGTTAAAATCTAATTTTTCCTTGATAATTTATAGTCTAATGCTAATAAAAATGCTTTGAATCTAATTATCTATTAGTTGATAAGTCATCTTAACTATCATAGTTTTGAACTTAAGCATATAATCTCTAATGTATCCATTATATACTTGTTTAAGTTGAGATAATTCTATAAATTTAACCTTATGAGAAAAATTTATTTAAAAATTAACCAAGACATCATTAATTAGAGGTGAAAATAATGTATGAAACTATAGGGTAAATAATAAAACCAATCAAGATAATAGTCCCTTAATCTTATTGGAAATAAGTTAGTTAAAAGTTTATCTTCATGAGAAAAGTCTAATCAAGAAGCATACAATGAGTTAATATGTTGATAATGATCTCCTTTTCCATATACAAAACAAATTTAGAATAATTAAAACTAATTGGAAAATGATAAGAAAGTACACTATGAGCCAAAGGGTTTGAAAGTATATCATAAGAAGATACATTATTAATTGTCTTATGAGACCCTTAAGAAATAAATTGAATATTTTTTTGTAAATCATAATTGGCTCACATCATAATGATTATTTCATAAGTTTGAGATGGAATAGAAGTGGTAGAAGAAATTGGAATATAATATATCAAATAATTGTTAAAAGTGCTAGGAGAAATTTGAGAAACCATTGATTATTGGATTGGAAGAATGCAAGAAAGATGTTGAGAGTTTTAGGAAACTTTATAAGGAACTAAAAAAATTTAAACATTTGGAAGAGTAAAACTCTGAGAAGGAGGACAAGTAATGGAATCAATTTGAGTAATTGACAACATAGCATTTTCAGAAGGAATATTAAAATAAATGGAAATATGAGTGGGGTTATGAGGAAATTAGGAAGTAACACCATGATAAGATATATTTTTATAAACAACTTATTTTAACCCATCCATAAATCTAAATATATCAATAGGATTCTTCATAGTATATTCCTTAATATAGTTAATGGGTTCATGCCTATTTTTGGAATCATTATCTCGTACATAATTATTAAAATGCATGAAATTCATAAAAAAATTTGTAACATATTGAAAAAAATCATTTAAGTGGTGATCCATCACAACCATACTAGGTTTTTAAGCAAGCAAAATTCAATTAAGGATAAATGTATCTAACATGAATCAACACACCCTAAGTAAATGCAACTCTAGGATCAAGTAATATATAACACTAAAAAGAGGGTATGACTCATCAAAGGTTTATAATAAAACTAGGGCAAAAAATTTATCCCCCATAATATAAGTGATAATTAACCATATGACGTATAAGAGAACATAGATCTACAAAATGTTTTTTAAGAATGTGGTTTTACATCAACATGAAACATATCTATGCATAAAAATTTAAAATCTAATCTAATCATAGTTACCCTACTATAACAATAGAAATTATAACTAATTACAATAATTAATATTATATAATAATTAAAATGTTAAAAGATGATTTTTTAGAACATTAAATTATCACACATCTAGAGACCTAATTAGAAGATAAAAATAATGGGAAATAGGTCAATGTAGCAAGTTAGAAAAAATTAGATAATTTGGAATGAATATAGATATTTTATTGGGGTATTATAACCATAGGGTTTGAATATAACTATAGAATAGAAGCATAAGGTTTGACTAGAATTGTAGGGTTTGACCAGAATTGTATAGTTTTTCATTAATTGATCAAAATTTAGATGTATTTCAATGACTATATTCACCTATTTCAGGGCTCAAAAACACTTGTTTGATTTCCCAATTTCCTAAATTTCCATGCAAATATCTATAAAATGTATCCTCTTCTTTGAAACCATAATCAACTTGTAACACCTTGAAAACCCATAAAAACTAGAGGGAGATTATGGTGGCCTATATTATCCCTCCAGTATTATCAATCCATTAAGAATTTGATAGTTTGGTAATCATTACTCAAGTATAATGCAATTCAATAGATATTCATTTGTGATTCAACTACCCAAACATTTATATTTTCAATGCTAGAATGAATTTTTGAATTCCCTTATAATGATTCAAAAAGCTTAATAGTTTCTTATAGACAACAAATGAATCTCTATATTTTCTCGTCTAAATGAACTACCAAGAATCTCTACTTATAGGTGATATTTGAATTTAAATTAAATATTATGCATACTAATGTCTATCAATTAGGACCTAAAAAGAGTAGAAAGGATATACATAAGTTCACTTGATTTAGATGGTGTCTAAATAGAATTTAAGATAAGGGTGAGATAATGAGTGCAAAATATGAACTAAATTTACCACATAAGATGTACAAGAGGAAGGGAAATTATAATATTATAAGTTAGAAAGAAGTATCCTTTTCTTAATTTAAACCAAATTAAATAAAATAAGCTAATCATACTAAATTAATATAAATTAACACTAAATAATATCATTACACCATTTTTATGGGTTTATATATCCAAGTACATATTATAATGATTGTGGCTTATTTAAGGAAATTAATCAAATAGATATATTGCATTGAAGCATAAGATCTAATATCTCATCAAAAATAACCAAATTAAAATGTTAATAGAAATAAATTATGTCATTAAATTTTAAGCTCATATGAAACCACATTTGAAACTTTTCACCAATCCCTTTCCAAACTATAGTTACAAACAAAGCAACAGTGTAAATATCAATATAATTGTTGAGAAAAAATAAGATATATAACATAGTATAATTTTATTATATATATCATAAACTAGATTATTTTATCTACACAATTGAAGTAACAAATAAAACAAAGGTTTTAATTTAAAATTTATTTGATGAGAGTGAAATTTTAATTGATAGTTCATACACTAGTCCATTATTCATTAAAGCTGAAATAGATGGCAAAGAAAGGAAAGGGTCATTTTATTTAATTTTTCATGTTTTAATTTATGCACCAATGATTTATTTTATAACCTTTAATTTTGTGAAAAAAATTGGCTTATAGAGAAATAATTATTAAAGGATGTGATGACATACTGAGAAAACCCATATTGTATATAATTTTACCTATCCAAGTAGGTCCAAATAAAGTTCAAGGATTATTTTATATGGTTTCTCATAATTAATAATTTAACATGATACTTGGTATAATTTTTACACATCAAACAATATCAATTCCTTTAATTATACATCAATGTATGAAATTTGGACATGACATAAAATATTTTACAATTCGTAAAGACTGAGTGTTTCCAAGATAAAAATAAAAATAAGATACTTCAAAAGAAGATTTTTTTCTAACTAAGGAGGAATAAGGTGAAAATTCATAAATCCATTTTATGGAGAAGTGCATGGTCTCAAAACCAAAGAAATAATCTTCAATCCCAAATAAATCAATCACATGTGAAAGTGACACTTCTAAAAGAACTAGCACATGTATTGATAAATTCTATGAGAATTATTTCCTATAAGATTAATAATCATGTATTAACTCTTAGTTTACCCAATAATATATTAGTTTAAACCCACTTCATATTTTGTTTGTATTATTTATTAGATTCACTAATTACATATTAATCCTTTCTAATTAATTTTACATATTTTTTCTTTTAAATATCATTTCATACTTTAGGCACCTAATTTTGGTACAAGAACTTTACCATATTATGTTTTTCATTCTTTATCTCACTTGATCACTTAAGTATATTTGTCTATTTAAATAAAAATCAACCCAAATTAGACTCTTCTCAACTCATATTTCTTCACGAACACCAAGTAGATCTATCAGTTGACAACACTAGAATCCTAATTATACATCCTCTATTCATAATGATCCCTATTTTGGGCCTTTATTATATATAGATCATAATTTTATATCCATTATTTATGACCCTTTCCATTTTTTGGGTCTTTTTTGCATTTCCTTGATTCCTCCTTCCATGGTTTTTTCTTATCATTATTCTTTAGGGTTTACCTATATTCAAAGTGTCCTAGATAATCGTGTGTGTGTGTAATTATAAACCATTAAAAATATTAAGAACTATAAGTCTCCTATCAAATAAATCTCTTCCTATACATTTTTCTAAATCACAATCATCAAGATTTAGGCACATTTTTTAAGGAGTCTGGACATTGATCCTATATTACATCAAAATTAATTTAAGTCTTGTGAAATCACATCTTGTACCAATAAAAAGTCATAATGAATCATATTGTCAAATTTGATCATGTAAGTAGAGGATGTGAAGTCCTATCTCTCACTAGGTTTAGATTCATTCAAAAGAACTAGAACTACATAGAACCTTAATTTCAAACATATGGGTAGTAACACCTAAATTTTTATATTTGAAAATTTAGTAACATAAACTTTGGCATACTTTGACATGTTTTGATATTTTAGATATATTTCAATTTTGATCACACCTTCCCTTTATCCATCTACCCATATATTATCTTAGACCCCTTTATTCACCAAATTCATTTATTCAAGATTAATTGAGTCTATGCAATAACTTTCCAAAATCCTAGAAGACTTTCTCCATATTTTAGATCCCTATTTTACATTTCTAGGACATTACTAATAATCCTAGATAGTATTGAATACCATATGTGTCTCCCTCTATCATAAATGTCTAGGATATCTCAATGGATAACTTAAAAATAATGAAGTCTCCATCGATTCATCTTAACCATGTTTCATGGGTCAGTCATAATGGGAATTAATGAAGTGTCATTTATAAATTCAAATAACCTCTAAAGTTATTATTCTCTTGGCACACTTTAGTATCACACAAAAATCACCTAACACTCTCTCAAAACATTATCAAAAGGCATAAATCCATATCGAATATTCAAGAAGAATACCTAGAGTAGCCATAGAGTGAAATCTAAATACATAAAGTCAAATTTTCATGGTGCCAACTATCAAAGATCAAAATATAGCATTGTATTGTATATTTTCCAATATGTTATACACACATATACACATAAGTGGGAGAATACATGTGATTTGAACATTATTTATAATATCATAACATAGGTAATTCTCAACCATTTAACAAGGATTAGTTGGGGTTATTCCAAAGTCCAACCCAAAATACTAACCAATATTTATGGGAATCTTGTTGTTAAAAAAGCATAATTAGGGTTTGGATAAAGAAGATGTACAAAATGCATCATCACATAATATTTAAGGGCTCAATCACATCAAAAAATGGATTGAAAACACAAGATAAGGTTTTCCAAAAGGTTTACCCTCTAAAAATATAGGGAAACTACCATTAAACTAAGGACAAACTGAGTCTATTGCAATGATTTAACTTTAACATAGGTGTTTAGGTAGATCATAGGAACCTAATTTTCACCAGATAGCTTGATGATGCATTGCTAAGAATTTACAAATCATGTACCAACCTATGTGAGTGAAAAAAACTAACAAAATATAATTTTCTCGTCCCATTATTATTTTATCAACTCTAAATAAAGTAATCACAATATCAACTAACCTATTTCAATTCATATTATCATGTTTATTAATAAATTATCCATAATTTGAATTAGTGATTAGTTTCCTCTAATTTATATCTATTAGGTTTAAAATAAGTAAAACATTTTGGTGAATTTGATCTTTGATTTTAACACCAAAATCCCTAGGTTTCTTTTTACATTATGGTTTTAAAAACTTCTTAAGGTTTTAATTTTATGCCTATGTTAGGGTTTATCTTTATGATTTGATTATTTTTTATTTCATAGGGTAAATAAACAGGTTTCATAGGGCTCCTAAAACCATAGAATTTAATAAAAAATAGTAGTATCCAAACATTTTTAAATAAAAAATCCCACCAGGCTAACCAACAAAGTGGAATAATATCCAAACTTCCACTAACCTTCTACAAAATAAAGTATCGAGTAGAAGACAAAATACTTTAAAACCATGAACAGTAGTAAAATATTAATCAAAAGAATCCTCAAAGTCAACATGTTTCATGGGTATAACTCTTTCCAACTTGCATTTTTATTATTATAATATTTCCTTCGTAATTATTCCCCTAGTGTACTTACTTAGTCCTTCATCTAAATCCTTCTAACATTTATTCTTTGGAGTTGTGGCATCCTTCTTGTATTTATATGTCTTCTCAGTAGCTTTAGTCATCTTATAATTAATGTTGTTCTTAGGTGGGGATTTGATAGAATTATCTCCCATTTCCTTTTCCTTCAATGGGGTCTTGGATTCTACTCCTTCAACCTATTTTACCCCTTTCCCAGTTTCAAGGTTATTCAATTCCATTCTAAACTTATCACTCTTACATTTCATTATGTTTTATTCCTCCATAAACTTGGCCATAGAGTGACCTATTTACCCTATATATATATATATATATATATATATATATATATATATATATATATATATATATATATATATATATATATATATATATATATATATATATATATATATAATTTTCATCATTTACGCTAAGGTTTCATGTTTATTATTATATTAGGGTTGTTTCTTATCTTCATACATTTTAGAAGATATTTGATTGAAAATGACTCCATTTTCAAAATTCTTAAATATTTTTCTTGGTCACCTTAATTTGATCAAACTATTCATAATGGATATTTGGAAATAAGGTTTCTCCATTTTCACTAAAATCTGTCTAACAAATTAAGGACATATTTGTTTTCAAAAATAATCTTAGGTTTTGTCTATATATTAATATTGATTAAAAACCTCTTTTTCTTAAAATGCATCATAGTGTTCCTAAAATAGATATTTATTTGTTTTGGCCTTGTAAAATTAGTTTTACATTTTTTTGTCCACATTTGTATTTTTTATTATTAATTATTTTATGTTTTCTCTTATCTTAGAGTTTGTATTTATGGCTTTACTCCTTATTCTTAAATTATTTATATTAATTTGTATACATGTATAACCTTCAAATCCTATAATGTCTCATCCTATAAACCTTTTGTTCTCTACACATGCTTTACCTTATACCAATTAATGTATAAATGATCATACAATTGATAATAGTGATTACATGAATGATGATAATTAATATTGGTATTTTAATGATTTATATTTATACATAATGATAGTGAAGGAGGAGTAGATCAATATAATTTTGTAACTTGTATGCAAAGGATTAGTTTTCCCATTACTTCCATAGATTCTTCTAATAGTCATAAGGCATAATACGTATATAGTAAATTATAATCAACACATACCCTTATTCATACTTTTAAAATTATTAATGAATATGCTCAATGTTTTTTAGACATATTAAAAAAATGGATAGATGAACACATGTTGATTCTTGTGCTATTAGTGATGTTTCTACATTGCATAATAATATGTATTATAATGATGCTTCTATTGATATGTAATATTATGATGTTTCTAAGAAATGTTTTTATACATATGATTCTATTTTTAATGAAACTTTTACACTCATGTTTGAGATAAATGGTGAAATGAGACTGATAAAAGCAACTTTTTAATCTATAACCATTCCTACTAGCCAACTAGTGTCCATGATGCATGCAATAGGTACCTTCAAAAATAAGTTGAGGTATTAGCCTTAAAATCAATAGAATCTAATTCTTATTTTGATCATTATGTTATTTAACAACAACCTTTAATGTGTAAAATATTTTATTAGTCTTATCCAAGAGGATTTATCATGCTTTGATTTCAATTATTTGATGGACATCAAGATCCCCATACCCTCCTTTCACACTTTGTGTCTTCCCTTATAAAACATGATGATGATGGAGTATTTTTTATAAATTATTTCCATCTAAGTTTAAAATATCCTACCCTAGATTTCTTCTACACATTACCTAGTAGATCTATATATTGTTTCTTATAATTATAAGAGACTTTATTATCTGATTTCAACACTGATAGAGGTTATAAGTAAACAATTGGAACAACTTAAAAACATTGAACAAGGTCACTATGAACCCAAGGAAGACTAAATTTTGATATTTAAAACTATATTACATTACTTGATATAATAACTAACCAATTTTGACAATAAAAATATTTTTCACAAAGGTATTTTACCCCAACTTAGGGAAAAATCACTTTATCATTCTTATGGTTCCTTTTAGTGACTTTACTATGACATCCTTTGTTATGAAAATGATCTATTGGAGTCATATATTCTTTAATATAACATTGAAATTTTCAAAATTTTAAACTTCTCAAGTCTCCAAGGTGATTCTTCACTTAGAAATGAAATTGCATATAAGGCAACCAATAACAAACCACACTTTAGAAGCTCTACCCATGCTAGAAGTAGTCAAACTTGTAAACTTTAAAGACTCAAGGACAAACCAAGTTCCATTTTACAGTTATTAATTGATAAGAGGATAATAACACTACCTTATATTATATATATCCCTAAACATCATTTAACATAAGTGGGGAAAATGTTATTTTATATCTATCATCAAATAAATGGGCATAGATTTGACATTATTTTGCATTACAACAAAAAATTAAGGAGCTCATGGATAATATTGTAATTATATTTGATAAATATAGTGAAACACCAAGAAATTAAATTTCTTCACCTTAATATATATCAAAATCTATGCAAGTTGATGTATTCCAAACAATTTCTAAGGAACCAATGGTCATTCAAGATTTCATAGAAGGTGAAAATACAAAAACAATTAGTCTGATGATATGTTATAACACAATATATGCATGGTTTATTTTATTAAATAGTTTTTTCATGATGAATGTGAGTTACAACATATAAGTACTTGTGATGGGTCATTTAGACATTTATTGTTTCTTTTAGGCCTAAGATAATTGAAAAACAAATTATAGTACCTATTATTGTCACTAGATTTTCACCCTTTGAGAAGATGAAAATATATCCTAATCTAATTGACACAATGGAATCACCTCTAGGCTTTTAGGTAGCCTAGGGAATGAGGTGAATCTCTAGATAGGGATAGCTCCCTTGATGTACCACTTTGGATTGTAACTACTACTAAAAGTTGGGGTGAAAAGGGAGAAGGATAACTAAAATAAAACTAACCTAAGGGAGGTGATACACCAAATTGAATAATGACATCCAACCATATGAATATTACACTTGAAATCAAATGACAAACTAAACATTCACTTCTCCAATCTTCATCTTCTAACATCAATGTTTTATTATGAGGTTATGCATGAATATGAAAAGCTAGGAGGAATATACAAGAGGCCTATGAGGGTAATAATTAAAATATTAAATCACTCAATCCTTGAAATCTCCTAAAACACTTCATAGGACTTAAAAGAAGAATTTTTCCAACTATAAATAGGATGAAAAAATGACAAAACAAGCTAAAGAATCTATAGTCTTCACTTATGCAAAATCAAAAATTCTAAATTAACACACTAAAAAAATCATAGAATAGGTAAAAATAAGTTTTATTAGTTATCAAAAGGTATACATTTGATCAGGTCTTCTCCATACTCAGGTGGAGCATCCTATACAATGTTAAAATGGCTAGTTCTTATAGGAACTTGTGAGAGAGAGAAGAAGAGATAATTCCAAGGGTCATAAGCAGACTTGTCAATGATAAAAGGAGTTAATTGTGCATTTGTATATGGTATGTTATGAATAATTCAATTTCATGAGCTAAAATTGTCAATCCAACTCACAAACTTCATGAAAGGTGACAAGAAACTCCTCATTTTGGCTCAAAAAACTACCTTCATAAGTTGGACCTATTTAAACATTGCATAACTGATTAGGATAAGGTTAAAATATTTTAATTTAAGGGTGGGATATTATAAATTATTTTCCATGAATTTTTTACATGATTGGTCCTTTGAAAACCTTTGAAACTGAACCATCATCATCTATTATCCAAAAAAACTTATCTTTCTTGAACCCTGCACACTTGGCCTCAAATTTGAATTTAGTTTTCCATGAAAATACATGGGAGGGATTTAATTAAAATTTTAAAGGCCATACATGTCATTTGAACCATTATGGAAACTTTAAAATCACTTTCCCTTATATTTTTACATCTTCTTCACTAGTTTGTCTACTAGGCTAGTTTTGACTGGCTGAGTTGAAGCACCTAGTTAAGGTAGTTATAAGTTGTTTCAAGGAATTAAATTTATATGGGTAGTTATATTAACTCATAATATTTCTCCCATGTTATTTTCATATCTTTAAACCTCCTTCAACCTAAAAAATACCAAAATAGTGACAAACCCCCTAGTTTTGTCCCCATCCATACAAGTCCATACAACTAGTTAGCATGTGAAATATCTTGAGTGAATCCTATTAAATTTAAAATAAATATTATAGTCAAACTATTCCATTATATTTCATCTCCAACTCCATTTTCCCAATTAGGTATCTAGCAAGGGTTTAGTAGGTTTTTAGGCCTATTTTGAGTCTTGAGATTTGTTTATAAAGCTCTGACATCCAAATTGAAAAAAAATTATCTAATAATGTTATTTAGGGACCCTAATAACCTCCCTTAACTCCTTTTCCATTTATAAAATGCTTCATGAAATATATGAGTGCTTAAACTTGTCCTATCGAGCCCTTCTCCTCATCTTGCACAAGTTTAAGATTGGTTTTGAGCCCAAAATGGATTTTTCATGAATTCCTCTACAATTTTTAAGTTTTACAATTTCTTAAATGTTCTCAAGAACATGTCTCAATTATTATGAATGCTCATCCTAAGATATAAGTGAAAATGGTCATCCATTTGAACTTAGGTCTCACCATGCTCAATGGCTTGCCTATAATTTAGTAGTTTAGACCTTCAGAATGGAAATTTTATCTTATGTGAAATAATACTCATATTTTACATGGTTTTATTAAACCTTTCACACCTTCTTGCAAGTTTTAAACAACTGTAAGCTCATTACTTGTGTACTTTCTTCTAAACTATAGGGTTTGTTCTCAAGGGAAGTACCCTCTATCTGAGACAAAATAGAGGGTAATTACCTTTTTTTATATAAATTTGTTGTTGGAGAGGCTTCCAAAGTTTATAACTATGTCTTATACTAAAAATTAACCTTTGGATAGGTCATTTGACCTCTCAAATACTTATAAGCTTAGGATAGATTCTTAAAGAAAAGACTATGTATTGACAGTCAAAAGACAACTATGTATTCTCCTTTGAAACCTTTTCTTGATTTTTATCCATAATGGTAACTTCATAATAACCTCATGATCATATTTTAATTTTAATTCATCTCCATTTATTTCTTTAACCTCCCACATGCTCTCTACACTCTTTACCTAATCGAGACTAGCGTGTTACCCTAATTGTGTCCTACTTATTTGACCCATGTAGGCTATTTTAAAATATATAGGCATTGAATAAAATGTATAGGCATAATTTAAAATTTTGAATACAAAAAAATTAAGTTCCCTACTTTTCTTCATACTTGGAAACTAAAAATTTCTCAAAACTAGTTAAGAATAGTTGACTGTGTACTCTACCCTTAAGCCTGACTGAGACATCCTACCCTTTTAGGTCCTTACCTATAGGTGTTTGTGTTTGGTTTATAGATTATGATCTCATAATAACCATAAATTTTATAAATTTTCATCTCATAATTATAACCCTATAATCATCTTACATGCACTTTGGATTCTTTTGATTGAGTTTTCCTTAGAGAACTGAGAACTCTGCCTATAGATTGTTATAGGTGTATGTGGTTCAAATAAGCTTATTCATGATGTGGATGAACTTTAATTTAATACCTATAAGGTAAAAAGATACACATATTGAGATAAAATTCCATTTTAAGGTACTAAATCATCAATTAGCCATCAAAATTGAGTCAACTATCATCTACCCATTGTCCTACCTATAGGTGATCAATGGGTTGTTGTACGGACTGATGGATGTAAATAGGAGGTCAAAAAATAGTGATTACTTTTATTTGATGATAATTAGGCTCAAAAAATTCCTTTCAAACATTATAAACCACCAACCATGGAGGCATAGTCTAAATTGTAAACTTGGTGAAAAAGGCCTTTCTAGGATCAAGCCTCTGGATTTCACTGTTGGAATTTAGTGTCTAAATGACAACTTTTAGGATCTCCCAAAATAATATATATTACTAATTCTCCATTAAAACTATATAATTCCATTCTATATTTTAGATACTAATAATTAAGATCATTAGGATGCATTAGGAGTTCATAAAGACATGTTATATATTATTCTCAAAAACCTCTAAACCTAAATTTTCCCTCTTTAGGGACTAAATCCTAGAACTTAGTCATCTCATTTTAGAGTTATAATCCCTTATTTATTTTATACTTATAATTTAAAACATTCATTATAACATCTCTTAAAATTATTCGGGTCTCAAACAGATCTTCAACTCATGTTTCAACACCTCATAATGGCTTTTAAACTCTCTGTGGGCTACCTAAAAGTGACCATTTAGTGATACAGTCAACAGGAAAAAAATGAGTAGTATAAATTTATTTATGCCTCTCGTGGGTTATATACTTCTATTAAAAATTTAAAATACATCATCCACATTTTAAGACACTTTAAACAAACATCAACACCCTCCTTTCAACATGGACTCTTTATGAAGGCATCTGTAGGTAAGCATTAATGGTAGAAAATTGTGAGTGACTGTGTTGACTATCATTTCATGATTTATATGATTTAATTTGGGTTATTCATAAATTTTAATGCTAAAATATCCTATTAAACATATTGAGACTATAATAACAGCTCCATTAACGTGTTGATAGCTTTGTAAATCATGACTGAGACTAAGGATGGGCCAAAAACTAACTATGAGTATGACAAAGGACTGAGAGTTTGATCCAAACATGGAATTATGATGCCAAAAATGGAAAGGAGATAGTAAAAATTTAAATAATACATTTAAATTCACCATATTATATTCACATGAAAGCCTATATATTTAATTCAAATTCCTATAAGTGGAAAACTGACTGAAACTGCTCATGGTGTCACCCTCCTAAAAAGTGATCTATTGGACTTATCAAATCAACTTGAAATATGAAAATAATCATGAAAATAATTATAATAGTAATATAATATGATTTAAAAACAAACTCATCAAGTTAATTGTATGAAATCTCCCAAAAAAGAGCAAAACCCACAAGGTACATGGATGAGCAAGTAGATTTGAACAGTCAACTTCAAACTGATGATTCATAAATAATAGTTGATAATTATTCAATATAATTATGTGTAAATTAAATAATTTTATTTTACAAAAATATACCAATTTTTTTACCTTAAACCCTTCTTAGTAGATGCACCAAGCAAAAACTTGAAAGTCATTTCTATATGTTTAGGAAAGCCAAAATAGAGCAGAATGGTTTTGGGTATAAAATGAAACTTATAGATCAATTAAATCATGTATATGAGTTTATAGAATATTAATATTCACATTTCAACCTTTTCCAAGTGGCACACTTCCCAAAGAGGTCGTACAAGTGCCAAACTCTTCTTTTTCTTTAAAAAATTAACTTTTCTTTAGATGAACCTACAACTTTCAGCCACCAATAGTGGATTAAGACTTATTAGGGAATATTTCATGTTAAATCATACATTTATACCTTCAAATTTCCCAATAAACACATATAACTCATTAAATGCACCCTTTTTAACCCCTAAAATGACTTAAAATGATAAATGGACATAAGAACTAATTGACCAAGGAAAATATAACATCATTTAACATTAATTAACATGTAATACAACCCATAACACTCATATCACACCCCCTATATACCTATAAAGTCACTTTTTTCCTATAGGTTCCCCAATTTGACTATAAAGTCAAATTTGGTCAAAAAATTAGTGACTCATAAAGATAGTATGCTTGTTATATTAACTAGACCAATATCCTTATCAATCGATTGGGCTTAAAAGTCATCTAAATTTGAGATAAATAAGGAGAATTTTGACCATTTACCATTGATGAAGACAAGACAACTAGATACTACCTCAATCATAAAAGAAAAGGACACACACCAACAAAGTAAGCAAACACACCACACACACACACACACACACACACACACACGTGCTCAAGGCACTTAGGGGAAATAGAGAAAAAACTATTATATAAAATTAATAAACCAATCATACCTCCCTCTTGGATCAAAGGAAAATTTTCTTGCATCTCCTTCTTGGTGAGATGAATCATGTTGCCAAGCATGATGCTCTTTGGATTAAACACTTGATGGATCAGACCTATTTATTGGCACCTCAATGTCCATGCTCTCAAGTATACCATATTAAAATAGTTATGAAATGTAAAATTATTCCTCTTTCATCCAAACATATTCAACCCTATCATGTGGATTCTCAATTTCAACTTCAAATGATGATTTAACAAGGCATACCTTCTTATCTTCCATAGTGTTTTCAATAAGATTAAGCTTCCTCTAAGTTACAAGATCTTCTAGATCATCAAGGAGATTTGTAAATTCTATCCAATCTTGATCATTGTCCTCCATGGAAGACTATTTATTCACCTTTTCATGCAATTTACCCTCATCTTAAAAAATTTCCTCAAACTCTTGAAAGAATTCCATTTACAGCTACCAATCATCCTTTTCAACAACTTCTTTTATACTAGCATCACCAAGTAACTTCATGACAAAAAGTTCTTGACCAGTAAAAAGAGATTCCTATTTATGTTTGGTTGAACACTCAATATCATGTATAGATTCATCAACAAGCTTATCATAAAGTGTGTAATATTTTTGAGAAGGAGAAGCTTTACACAACTCATCAAACTCCTTGAAAATGGCATTGAACCTATACCATAAATCTTCTTCTTTATGGATGCCATCTTCAAGAACTATTTCCTCTATCTTGATTTCATGAGTCTTTCTTAGGACTAAAACTTCTTGAGAGATGACTTCATTCTTGATAGTACATTCCACTTCATGTTTTAGATGATCATCTACAACCTTTTTGATCAATTGTAGAGTCTTCTTCAAGGGTTGTAAGATCCTCCATCTCTTTCTCCTTCATGGTAATGCCAAGACTAGGCATCTTGAAATCATGTGACCTAGCCTAATGAGACTACCAAGGAGGTAGGTCTTATTCAAATAAGTGTTATCTTTATTTATCAACCATATAATCCTCCTTAGGTTCCCATACCATAGGCCCATCAAGGAAAAGAGTGATAGGGTGAGGACAAGATGAGCTAGTTAGTGGAGGTGGCACATAGAACACAAAATCAGATTGAGGGTGAAGTGTATGGGGTTCTTCATGGATGCACATCCATTCAAATATAGAGACATCAACTATTGTATTGTCCTTTTGTTCACCAAGGGGAGTCCCTAAGGTGATTTCATCCTCATAAGCACTCATGAGAACCTCTTGATCAACCATGGATTGAATTTTTTCTTCTTCACTTGCTTCCCTCAAAATAGGTTCCTCCTTGAGAAGGAATAAAGTGGAGGGTTGATGGATATGCTCATGGATTTGAGGTGATGAAGTTTGAATATGAGATGTAGTTTAAGGTGAAGGAGTAAGCTTATGAATGGGTTTGGAAAATAGGAAAGCACTAGTGAGCTCATATGGAAGTGAATTCTTAGGTTGATTAGGAGGAGTATCATCTACATGAGTAGGAGATATATCTTTCCAATGGTAATTTTTTGTACAATCCATGAAAAAAATTGGTTTCTTATGAAAATAATCATAGTCATGATCTTTAGGCTAATAGATAGGTGTCACTTGATAGGTTCCTTAGTAGTTATTCTCATAGGGTTATCCAATAACATGGTGTCAATATGGAGAATAAAATGAAGGACTATAGGACTTCCATGGCTCATAGGGTTGTTGAGGGGTAAAATGTGGTTTATAGCAAGTCTTATTATAGTCACACCAAGGCTAATTAATAACTTATTCATATTGATGGGGAATTGCACAAGTTTGGAAGGTTTCACCAACTTGTAGAGAACAAAATTCAAAAGCAAAGTCAGCCATGAAACTTCATTGAAAGCAAGGATACAAAGAGAAATGTTACTAAAAATATTCAAAGGATAAGATAGGTTGCTTGACCAGCTCATACAACTTTAGATTCACCATTTATGCTTTGATAAATGCTTCTAAAGGCTGATTATCAAGAGACAACACCAAAAATCTCTCAACTTCTTGGACCAAGAATCCCACTGGGCATGCCAAAAATTATTTTCACTTGGATTTTCACCCTTTGAGGAGATTCAAATCTCTCTTCATCTATGTGTCACAATGGAATCACCTCTAGGCTTATGGGTAGCCTAGGGAATGAGTTGAATCTTTAGATAGGGGTAGCTCCCTTGATGTACCACTTTGGATTGTAACTACTACTAAACCTAGGAGTGAAAAGTGATAAGGATAACTAAAATAAAAATAACCTAAGTGAGGTGATACACCAAATTAACTTATGTCATCCAACCATATGCATATTACACTTGAAATCAAAGGACAAACTGAACATACCTTTCTCCAATCTTTATCTTCTCACATCAATGCTACATTTTGAGGTTATAGATGAATGTGAAAATCTAGGAGGAATAGACAAGAGGCATATGAGGGAACTAATGAAAATACTAACTCACACAATATTGACATCTCCTAAAACACTTCACATGCCCTGTAAGAAGAAGTTTTCTAACTGTAAATAGGATGAAAGAATGATAAAACATGCTAAGGAATCCATAGTCTTCACTTATGCCAAATCAAACATTCCAAATGAAAACACTAATAATAGTTATGGAATAGGTAATAATCAATGGTATTATTGATCAAAATTTATAAATTTTAGTAGGGATTTTCCATACTCAGATGGAGCATCCTATTAATGACAAAATGACTATTTCTTATAGAACTTGTGAGAAAGAGAAGAAGAGAGAAATCCAAGGGTCACAAGTAAACTTTTAAATCTGATACAAGGATTTAATTTTGCATGTTGAGAGGGTATGGGATGAAACATGTAAGGTCATGAACTACAAGTGTCAATCCAAGTCATAAACTTCATGAGAGGTGACAAGAAACTCCTGATTCTAGCTCAAAAAACTACCTTCATGATTTGAAATTGTTTGAACGTCCTATAATTGATTAGGAGTAGGTTAAATGATTGAAAATTAATGGGAGGCTCTCATAAATTATTTTACATACATTGGTTCCATTCTTTTTCCTCTAAAAACCTTTGAAAGTGAACCATCATCATCTGTTGTCTAAAAAATTCATCTTTCATGTACCCTACACACTTGGCCTCAAATTTGGATTTATTTTTCAATGTAAATCCATGTCATGGAATTAATGACAAGTTTAAAGGCCCTACATGGCCTTGGAATCATCAATGACACTATAAAATCACTTTCCCTTAGAGTTTTCCATCTTCTTCATAGCTTGGCTACTAGGCCAGTTTTGGTTGGCTATGTTGAGCACCTAGTTGAGGTAGTTAAAAGTTGTTTCAAGTCATTAAATTGATATTGGGATTTATATTAAGTCCTAATATTTCCTCCCATGTGATTTTCATCTCTTTAAACCTCCTAAAACCTAAAAAATACACAAAATAGTGAGAAAACCCCTATTTTTATCCCCATCTGTACAAGTTCATATAACTAGATGGCATATGAAGGAGATTGAGTGAGTCCTCTTCAATTTCCAATAGATATTATGGTCAAAATATTCCATTATATTTCATATCCAACTCCATTTTCCCAATCAAGTCTCTAGCAAGGGTTTAGTAGGGTTTTAGGCATATTTTGAGTCTTAAGATTTGTTCATAAAGCTTTGACATATAACCTGAAAAAACATTTTTCAAGGATGCTCTTCTAGGACCCTAATAACCTTCCTTAACTACTTTTCCATCCATGCAATGTTTCATGAAATATATGAGTGCTTAAACTTGTTCTATCAAGCCCTTCTCCTCATCTTTCATAAGTCTGAGATTGGTTTTGAGCCAAAAATGGATTCTTCATGAATTCCTCTACAATTTTAAAGTTTTACCATGTCTAAAATTTTCTAAATAACATGTCTCAATTAGTATGAATGCTCATCCTATGATGGAAGTGAAAATGGTCCTCCATTTGAACTTAGGTCTCACCATGCTCAATGGCTTGCCTAAAATTTGGTGGTTTATCCCTTCAAAATGGAAATTTTATCTTATGTGAAATACTCCTCATATTTTCCATGGTTTGATTCAACATTTCACACATTATTTCAAGGTTCAAACAACTCTAAGCTCATTATTTGTGTACTTTCTTGTAAACTATAGGGTTTGTTCTCAAGGAAATTACCTTCTATCTAAGACAAAATAGAGGGTAATTCCCTTGTTTTTTTAGACATATTTTTTATTGTATAGGTTTACCAAGGTGATAATTATGTAATCTACCAAAAATTAACCTTTGTATAGGTCATTTGACCTCTCAAATACTTAGAAGCTCAGGACAGATTCCTAGGGAAAGGACTGCGTATTGACAGTCAAAAGACAACTATGTATTCTCCTTTGAAACCATTTATTTTATTTTTTTCCATAATTTTAACTTCATAATAACCTCATGATCATATTTTAATGTGAATTAATCTCCATTTTTTTCTTTAACCTCCCACATGCTCTTTACACTATTTGCCTAATCGAGACTGAGTGTGTTACCCTGACTGTGTCTTGCTTATTTGACCCCTGTAGGATATTTTACAATATATAGGCATTGAATAAATTTTATAGGCATCATTAAAACTTTAAAATACAAAATCATTAAGGTTCCCAATTCACTTCACACTTGGAGGCTGAAAACTCTCAAAACTAGTTAAGAATAGTTAACTATGTACTCTGCCCTTAAGCCTGACTGAGACATCCTACCCTTTTAGGATCTTGATTCTAGGTGTTGGTTTTTAGTTTATATCTTATTATATCATCATAACCATGAGTTAATTTTATAAATATTCAACACATCATGCTAATAATTTAATCATCTTACATGCACTTTGGATTCTCTTGACTGAGTTTTCCTTAGAGGACTGAGAACTCTACCTATAGACTATTATAGGTGTATGTGGTTCAAATGAGATTTTCCATGATGTGGATGAAATTTAATTGAATCCATATAAGGTCAAAATATACACATATTTATATAAAATTCCCTTTTAAGGTCCTAAATCATCAATTAGCCATCAAAATTGAGTCAACTGTCATCTGCCTGTTGTCCTGTCTATAGGTGATCAATGGGTTATTATATGCACTGATGGATGTGAAAAGGAGGTGAAAAATATTAGATTAATTATCTATGATGATCCTTAGGCTCAAAAATTCATTTCAAGAATTATAAACCACTAACCTTGGAGGCACGGTCTAAATTGTAAACTTGGTGAAAAAGGCCTTTCTATGATCAAGCCTATAAATTTCATTGTTGGAATTTAGTGTCTAAATGACAACTTTCATGATCTCCAAAACCAATATCTATTGCTCATTATCCATTAAAACTCTACATGTTCCTTATATATGTTAGATACTACCGGTTAAGATCATTAGGATGCATCAAGAGTTCATGAAGACATGATATATGTTATTCTCAAAAACCTCTAGACCTATATTTTCCCTCTTTAGGGACTAAATCCCAAAACTTAGTCATCTACTTTTGGAGTTAGAATCCCTTATTTATTGTCTACTTATAATTTCAAACATGAATGATAACATATCTTCGAATTATTAGGGTCTCAAATGGAGCTTCAATTCATGTTTTAACACCTCATAATGGCTTTTAAACTCTATGTGGCCTGCTTATAGGTGACCATTTAGTGATACAGTCAATGGGCAAAAAATGAGAATTATATATTAATTTAGGCATCTCATTGGGTCTATACTTCTCTTCAAACTTTAAAATACATCATCCACATTTTAAGACACTTTAAAAAAATATCAACACCCTCCTTTCAACATGGACTCTTTATGAAGGCATTTGTAGGTAAGCATTAATGGTAGAAAATTGTGAGTGACTATGTTGACTGTCATCTCATGCTTTCTATGATTTCATTTAGGTTACGCATACTTTTTCATGCTTTAATATCTTATTCAACACCTTGAGAATATAATAACACCTCCATAAACATGTTCATAGCTTTTTAAATCATGACTGAGACTGAAGATGGGTAGAAAACTATGAGTATGACAAAGGACTAAGAGTTTGATCTAAACATGGAATTATAAGGCCAAAAATTGAAAGGAGATAGTAAAAATTGAGATAATACATGTAAATACACCATATTATATTCACATGAAATCCTTTATACTGAATTCAAACTCCTGTAAGTGGATAACTAACTGAAACTGCTCATGGTGGTACCCTCCTACAAAGTGAGCTATTAGACTTATTAAATAAAATTTAAAGATGAAACTAATCATTAAAAACATTATACTATGAATCCAATATGATCTATAATAAAACTTATTGAGTGAATTATATGAAATCTCCCAAACAAGAGTAAAACTTTTAGGGTACACAGATAAGCATACAGATTTGAACAGTCAACTTCAAACCAATGATTCATAAAGAAAAGTTGATAATTATTCAATATCCTTAAATTAAAATTAATTTATCTTATTTTAAAACAATATCCCAAAATATTTTGACTTGAAACCCTTCGTAATAGATGTACCAAGAAAAAACTTGAAAGTCATTTATTCATGTCTAGGAAAGCCAAAATGGAGAAAAATAATTTTGGGAATAAAATGACACTTAAAATAAATTAAATCATGGATATGAGTGTGGGGAAGATTAATAGTCACATTTAAACCTTTTCCAATTGGCACACTTCCCAAGGAGGCCATACAAGTGCCAAACTCTTCTTTTTCTTTAAGAAAATTGACTTTTTTTTTGATGAACCTACAACTTTCAGCTACCAAAAGTGGATTAATACTTATTATGACATATTTCAGATGACACCACCCATTTGGACCTTACAATTTCCCATGAAACCTGTATAACTCATTAAATGCACCCTTTTTGACCCCTAAAATGACCCAAAATGATAAATGGACATAAAAACTAATTGAACAAGGCCAATATAACATCATTTGACATTAATTAACATGTAATACACCCCATAAAACTCATATCACATTATATATAGACATATTAAATCAATTTTTTACCTATAGGTGCCCCAATTTGACTAAAAAGTCAAATTTGGTCAACACCTACCATGTTAAAATTCAATGCTATACTCAAAAAATGATCATTAAAACAAATGGAAGAAACATTTTATAATGTTAAAAATTTTATTTTATTTTATTTACAA
Organism: Torreya grandis; assembly: GCA_037957365.1. Lineage (NCBI taxonomy): Eukaryota > Viridiplantae > Streptophyta > Pinopsida > Cupressales > Taxaceae > Torreya > Torreya grandis. Next base: position 507,611 of record JARHVA010002904.1, read on the forward strand.
GGATATTTAATCACACTTAAATGAGATAAGACATATGAAATAAAACACTAAAAACATCCTCATATGGGTATAATTGCATCTTAAACTACCCAATTGTGGATACCAGAGTAATTTAAACCACAAGAAATTTAATAACATATTCATATATTACATTATCCTACTCTGTGTGAAGAGAAATAAGGGTAAGAATCTCAAAATGATAAAGCATCAACTAATAAATTATCTTTAAAATATCTAGGATAATTAGGTAATCCAAATATAGTTATTATTATTCATATAAGTTTAATCTCAAGTGTATATCTACATAATTTATTAAATCATAATAAATATCAAATAATTTTTTGTAATTTTTTGTGACCAAAATATTTAGTCAGCTCATTAGATGTTACCCTTTGTGATGAATTCAATGGATTGTCAAAATCATGACATACATTGTGATTCACTGCTATATCATTTAAATATAATTATGATACAAGTTACTCCTCATCCAAGACATATGATGATTGTATCAATAGATAAAACACCTCCACTATAGCATCATATTGATGGGAACCTGGGTTAACTTCAACATAGTTTATTATACATGGCTTCTCATTGTTTTCTTGCTTGATCACCTTTTCCTAATTTGACTTACTGATTTATCCATTGTTATAAATGGATGTGTACATATGTTTTTTCTTTTATCATTCTTTTATCCCTTAATTTTCAATTGATTATCATTTTTTATTGTCCTTTACCTCTTGGTTGATTACCCTGATCTAGACATTTAAGGTAGTTATCCTAGGATTGCATATGCATATACATACTTTATAGAAATATGATTTCAGTTTCCATTCTTATGGATGTGTTACACCTCAATGCAACATCCTGCTTGCCCACTTCTCCATATTAACTATCTATGTTTTATTTAGTGACGGCACACATTGAACTCACATGACCACATGTATTATATGCATACAAACTTTATGACATTTACACATTAACTCTTGCCCATTAGTAGCATTCACCTATTATGAGCTCTATTACATCTTTTTTTGAGACATGAATTCACCATAAAATGGACGCATATCACTTTCCTTCTTTAAATTTATTTTTTAATACACTTGGTGTATATTATACATTCACATAAGCTATTGACTATTTAGATCCAATCTATTATTATATTTCATAGGCTTTCCCATTAATTGTGATTCATTTAATGAGTTATTTTTTATTTTGATATTTCAAAAAAGTGCAAAAATAAATAAATATTTTAAAAAAGAGTAATATAATTCAAATATTTCAAAAATTAAAAAAATATTTAAATGTTTGGAAATATAAAATCAAGACCTGCACACAACTTAATTTGATGGTACAGATAGTTTCTTAATGTCATTTATCATATACATGGTGAATTACATATCCATTCTCTATGCACGTGTTATTGAAAAGATACATGTTTAAAACAAGATCTTATTGACAGTGAAAAGATCACATTTGATAATTTACCAAAGGATTCAAGATCATAACATGGTGACCATAAAAACTAGAAGATATTTAATAATCCATTACAAGATCATTCTAATAAAGCACCAAAAGTGCACTTGGAATATAATTCACATCCCCATACACCATATTATGATCACCCATTAGATGGTATTATTGGCACAGTTAAACATGAGATGCCTCCTATGGTTCAGAGGCCATCTATTGCATTTGATGATATGAAATTATGGATGATGATTTAGATATTCACTCATTTTTTATTAGAGCACGTATTTATCATCATCCTATATGCAATGCTATGGTTGATAATGGTTCTAGTGAGAATATATGTACCATGAAATTACTCACATATTTGGGATATACACATGATTATTTGTACCCTTCAACCAAGACGGTCAAAACATTTGATGGGAAAGCACAACAGGTCTTTGGTGAGATTGATTTTCCTTTATAAATTGGTCTAACACATGTGACCACAACATTTTTAGTTATACCACATATAGTAGTATTTGATATGTACTAATATGACCTTGGATTCATAAGATTTGTGAAATACCCTCCACATTATGTAAATGTCTCGATTATATTCATGTCGATAAGGTAATAATAATTTTAGAGATTTAATATGAACATTTGCTACAATAAGAGAAGTTTATTCCAGAATAGTTAATTATACACCATATTAAGGTTAATCATAAGAAAAAGTGTAATAAAAAGGCAATACCCTTTCCTATGTGACCAATACTTGAGAGGTTGTTTCATCAGAGATATATAGTGGACTCCATAGAGTCCTCATTTATACCTACACAACCCAACCAATTGTTGAGATCAAACCAACATGTTTTAGAGAGGATACAAAGACCCATAATTATAATTACATCAAATAATAAATAGAGTAATAAGAAATAGGTTCCACAAACCACTATATCTTCTACCGCTACTTCACAACTATAGAGTTATATGAGTCATAGGTAGAGTATTAAAAATTCTTTAGTTCTATATTTGGTACATATACATGATCCTTAGTAGCATGACTAATTTTTGGTACCCCATATTGAGCCTAGAGAACCCTATGGTCATCCCTTATATGGGATCATCTACTAGCCTTCTCATTCTAATATTCAAAAAAAAAATTAATTAATTAAATACAAAAATATTCAAATAAATCAAAATTACAAAAACACTTAGCATTTACATGTTTACTAGATTTTGAATATTTTATTTACTTTATGTTATTAAATATCATATCATTTTCCATTATATACATACATACATTTCACATAGGTACTTGAGTGTGATATAGGTATACACTATATTCATGATACATGAGTATAAAAACATTGGACATTTCCTCTACCCACATGACACACTATGTTAGGGGCATTTGCTTCTATTGATCATGATTGACATAGGTTCTATTGTTTTATGATCACTTTACATTATCATGTTGAGTTCATATACTAAAACCTACACATTTATATAATCATGTTTACATGTTACATAGTGTGTTAGATATGCTATGTTATAGAACATTTTTCTAACACATGTATGCAAGAGTGAGTATGGCATGATTATGTTAGTTGCTTATATTTCACTCATTTATATTATCACATGGCTTATCATGAGTGTACTTCTTATTTTATACCTTGTCTTGATTATGGAAATTTTGAACATGTTCTATATTTTTTGGCAATAATTCTACTAAGTTTTGTTTCTTTAGTATACAGATAATTGAACATGTCCTCTCCTTTGAGTGTGTGGAATTTTAACATGCCCCTTGTTTGTGGTATTCTTAGACCCCTTTTGCAATACATTGAGTGTTTTTGATTATTTATTTAGCTTGTGCTTATTATTCCCAGATGTTGCCATGATATATATCATGAATATTAGGGCTCATTATGGTTAGATACTATGAGCTTCATTTGTAATACCACTCATAAGGAAACCCCTCTCCCTTGAAAAATTGAGGTGTTTACGAAGCATGATTACTCATGGTGGTGAATAATTTTGAATGTGTGGTTTCCCCCCTTGTTACTAATTGATTAATGTTACTAATAGTATAGGAAGGATTAATTAAGTAATTTCACATATTAAACATATATTTATATTTTATTAATATTATTAATATTTTAAATAGATATAAAAGGGTCATAAGCCTCCTAGAAAGGCTATGAACGCTATCTAATAGGCTTTCTATAAAATTTACAATCCTTAGGGTCTTAGCCTAGTGGTTTTATTCAACCACTAGATTTAGTGTTTTGGAAGATGTGAAAAAGAATTAATTGTGTGTAAGAATCCCATGTGGGCATATATGTGATTTTTTATCGTGTAAGGCTTGTTGCTTGAAATAATGCCTCAAGTGTGAAAGAAAAGTATGGGTCATCCATGACATGGATATGCCTCTTGTAAGGAAGTCACCTCACTTCATTCAATGAGTTTTTGGGGAGGAAAATTTGACTCTCCTTTTATTGGAAAATTTTAGTCTTTGTTGGATTCATTGATTGGAGTGGGAGGAAGAACTAGTTGGAAGGATAATGAGATCTTCATGGAGTTTTCAAGGATCTTTTTGTAGTATTAAAATCTTTAGATATTATGACACACATGAAAAATGGTGGCGAAGAGGTAGATATTATTTTTTGTCTCTTATGTGTGGAAAGAAAATAAGATTGCTTTATGTACACTTTCTTGATAAAGTTAGTAAAATTATAATAAGGGATTGGATGTAAACTCTCTCCCTCTCTCTCCTATGAAAATGAGAAGAGTGTGAAGTTTGTCTATTTATGAATTCATAAATTGTAAAAAGGGAAAATTTAAATTTAAATATCTTGATGAAATTATGAATTAACCTATTATTATCATCTTCCTAATTGAAAATTTTGCATCCATTTACCTTTATCATCTTTCTGATAATAAAAAATGTTTTATTTAAAATTAGAAAGTAAAATAAAGAAGTGGAATATTTTGAATATTTTTATCAAAAAACAAAATTTATGACAATGGTTATGTTTGAATTCCATGTGATTCATTGGAAAATAAAATTAAAAATGAGTATGCTATATAACTATGTGTATTTTTATCATATATATATAATAGAATTATAATAATAATAAATAATTTATATATAAAAAACCATGAATCTTTGTTATAAGAAAAATGAAATGCGATTTTTTATGAATATGTTTTAATAATTAAAAAAACAAAACAAAATTGGAAGGGGGATGTTTTAGCCATCCCACTATTATTCACATTATGAAAAGGAATAGGATATGGTGAAACTATCATAAAATTATACAACATGAGGGGGGAGCAGCCATGCCAACTCCCTCCTAACCTTGATAAGTATGGAAGGGTAGTGGTTGGGTAACTAATTGCTCCCAAAGGAGGAGATGACCGTACAATCTACCACCCAAATTATTATTATTATTATTATTATAATAAGTAATTAACCTTCACTAATATGAAGGTATATATATTTATAAATATAATTTAAAAGTTGGTAAAATAAATGATTATATATAATAATCTTAGTGTATATACATCTTACATTTAGGGTTGAGTATAAATAAATAGACAAATAAATTTATGAATATAATTTTTAAAACAAAGAAATTGAAAATAAATGTATTCATATTTAATATGAATTATAGATAAGTTGTATATACATTAAGCCAATAATGTAATATAGTTCATATGCCTTCCTTCTTAATTTATCTATTCAATCCTCTTCTAACTTACAAAATGAAAAAGAGAAAATGAAAATGAAAATAAAAGAGTATGAATTTTTACCTTTTCATATAGAATTTTAGGTAAAATTTTGAAACAATACATTAAGTGGTGGTGATTCATCCAATCCAAGGGTGGGGAATTGACCCACCACCACTTAAATTCAAGTGAAAAATTTTGATTACTTTATTAAATAGATTAATACCTAGCCCTCATCTTTTAAGTCACCTTGTATTTAAATTTTGAAAATCTTTCCATTAAACTAAGGTGTGAATTAATTAACTTTAAATTATTATTATTAGGTTTGTTTCTCTAAAAACTATTTTCATAATTTTAAATAATGAAACAATCATTTATGGAAAAATAATTTCATAATTTGAATTAAAAAAAATTTATTCTAATGACTTCCTACCATGGTTAAAATCCTTTCAAAATCAAAGGAAAATAAATATTTAAATTATGAATTTGTCAAAACTAAGACTTGGAACTAAAAAATTTAGGTTGTGGGATATGCAAGCATTATTTAGACAAATTTTAATCTTATCATAAACTATCTTTATTCTCCATTATGTATTATGTTTACAAGACCAAACTTTCAATTACTCTTTTCTCACCTCGAAAGTCATTTTGGATCAAAATAAATACTTAACTCTAAAATTTACAAAATACAAGCCTTAGACATAATTATTTTAAGATAAAAAATATGGAATAATTAATAGAATATTTTTTAATCCCATCAAGAATCATCATTTTTGACCAATTCTTGGAGACAACTATAGCAATAAAATCCCATTATCTTCTTCTTGTTTCTAAAGTCAATTTGGAATTGACGTAAATAAAATATCAAAAATTATAATTTCTTAAAACTAAAATTTTTAATTAATTAATTATAGCTTAAAATTATTAGTATATTAATAAAATAAGTTTTATCATGGGTTTTGATACTTTTATCAAGTTGTATTTGAGTTTAATTTACAAATAATTTTTGTAATACAATTTTAAACAGATAAATTCACTTTGAAATGGTAAAAAAATTATAGTTTTATTCAAAATAAAAATATTATTATGCCTTAAACATGATAATTATATCTTATAGAATGTGTTCTAACAATCATAATTTTTTATGTCTTATTATAAATAAAAATAAGGGTGTTTGTATATCTAGTTTATCTAACTTAGATTTAGTGTGTTTTGTAATACTTCGAAGCATCATTGGTCATGAAATGATGTTCAAGTACATCATTTCCATTTATTAATAAATTTAATTTTTTTAAAGTTTGATATTAGCCTCATACAATTATCATGAACTTAGGTTGGGTTTTGAGCCATAAACTCTTTTATCTATCTTATGCCCTAGTTGCACTTTATTAGGTAAAAAGAGGTTATTTTAATATTTGAATTGGAGTGTAATATTTGACTAAGGCTCATTTCTAGTGTTTTGACTAAAAATTTTAAATGCACATACTGCCATTTTGGTGGATGTTATTTGTAATATCTTGGTAGTGCCTAGATGCACATGGGCCAACTAGCGTTCGTAGTGTTACCTATAAGGGAGTAATTATGTTAGCTTAGTCATATGCTTAATTAAATGAGGTTATATTCCTTCACAACTAATTTAACACTAATTTAGGAATGGGTGAACTAAAACTAGCCCTTATTATTCATGTGAAGGGATCAACATAGATATGTAGGTAGCTCAGGGAGTGGGCATAGGCATAACAAACTAACCCTTATGATGTTATCGTAGAGTGAATGTTATGACTAACTAATTTTGGGTGTTTTTGGAACACATGTTTAAATAAATAACCCATATAATTATTTATTTAGCATGAATTATTAATGCTCTTATTCATGTATGTATATCATGTTATTTTCCAACTATGTGGTATGCTCGAATATTTATTTGTTTTTGGGTACTGACCATATATAATTCATTTACAAGAGAACTTATGTTCATCCATCATGACCTTGGCCACCATTTGAGACCTAATAGATAGATGGCTCTTATCTGAGTAGTGTGAGCCAAATTTTTTTGAGACTTTGGTCTCATTTGATTAAAATAATGTAGGTTTCTTATTTTTATGTTTGATTCTCTTATGTGTTAATGCATGAGATTTCTTGGGGAAAGCATAAAAACCTTGGTATTTTTTTAATGATAATTGGCCTTTGAGTGTTTTTTATCATCTTTAGTAGATGTCTATATATTTATAAGCTCATTTGAGTGATGTATTAGATCCTTTATTGGCTTAAAAATCCAACCTAGTTGCAGTGATGAAATTTCATGGAGGAGGTCATCACAAGTGCAAGGAGAACTACATCAGACCCTAATTCCATGGAGTGGATATATAAGCTTCCTATGTTGTGGTGGGTTATCTAGTCTAGGTCATAGGCTAGGTCAGGGGTGTTTTTTCATCATTCTTCACTTTGGGCTTATGCATTATTGGTTGGATTAATTTTATATGTGATAAAATTGATAATGATCTATTTTTAATTGATAATACCTTTATATTAAGTTTTTTCAATTTAATATTAACTACCTCAAGATGAATTTCCTTTTATAACTCTCTTTGTTTGTTACCTTGAGAGTAGAGTTTGTATAGTGTTAGTCAAAACTCTCTCTTGGAGATCCTTAAGATGGTAACCCTGGTATAATTTAATTATTGTCTTAGTTTTCTTGTGTGTGTTGACTTTAGAGGTATATTTTAATGCCTACACGATATGTTAAATTAATAAATTATAATTGAGTTGGACCTTCTATTCATGACATCATATTTTAACGTAACTTATTCCTCTTCTTTATTAAGGATATTACGTAGAATATTTTTGAAACCACTTTTGATCTTAACCCCACCCTAATATGTTTGTATTCCACTTCCTAGTGAATCCTTTTGGTGGAAAGTAAATGAATTAAATAATCACATAAAAATTATGTGTCACACTTTAATTGCTCATTGATTGAATCAAAACAATTAAACCACTAAACAACTATAGGTAATAAATAAGAATCATTTGATTAAGTTAAAAAACTAAATCATTGGTTTTGGGATAAAAATTTTGGGCATGACATTTTGGTATGAGATCATTGATTCAACACTTATAACTATAGAAAGATTAATATGATTGAATTAGTTACCCTCTAATTCTACATAGAACAAAATATGTACTTTTAGTTTGGCTAGTTTGATTCATGATGCCTTTTATACATAGTTACTATAGCAGTCAAGATTCATAGGTGGTTAACATAGAAAACATACATAATTCTATGGGACACTCTTGTGGCATGGGATATTATGTGAATAATGATAGCTTATTGTACTATATTGACAATAGCAGTGGTAGATGGTCATTGATGATGTCATTAAGGATGACATATGTACATCGATTGGGATGATTAGACCACATTGAATCTTGTGTATTACTATTTAATTTCTAATATTATATTGTGATGTGTGTGTACTCATTATTTAGAACCAATGTAAATAATGTATTTTGAGCTAAATATATGTATCATTAACCCTAGTAGTTATTTATGAAAATGTGCAATTGTAATGTATTGTAAAATCTATCATATCATTTGTATATGTATTAAACCACTTAAACAATTCATCCTCTCTAAATAAGAAACATTGTTGTATGATCTTAGTGTGTATGCTATGAAGCAAGTGTGACAATCATGTTATGTAATTTAATTGCACTCTTATGGATGTAAATGTGTTTTTGATGGACCTCGTATGTAACATCTTGTGTTTATATGTTGTGTGAAGTAACATCCATTCATGAAAACATATAATGTAGTGGTGTGTCCCTCCACCCACCCCTTTGGTGTTTGTCAAAATAAAAACCCTTGTGATTTATCTTATGATGCACCCAAAAGTATGCAGAGATGCGATGGTAGACTACCTATTGAAAAAATGTTTTCAGAGACTAGTGTTTACATAAGGATATTACCAAGTGAGGGATATTAGCCTAATAAAGTTGAGATTATGATTATTTATACATGAGAAACATGAAAAATTTTATGGGATACTTTTGAGGCACTGGGATGCCATGTATGAGGGTTTCCACTTGTTCGTATTCTTTTGACTGTAATAGTGATGGATTTTGGTAGAACTATTATGGAGGATGTTATTAGAGTCATTTCCTCTTATCTATGGGAGGTAATTGAGTTGTTTTTTCCTTACCTCTAGGAGGTAATCAAGTTATCATTATTTATATTACCTCTAGGAGGTAACCAAGTTATTTTATATTACCTATGAGAGGTGATCAAGTTGTTTTGCTCTTACCTCTTAGAGGTAATAAAGAATTATTTCTTTCTCCCATTTGGTGGCATACTAAGACACATAGTGTCCATGATGTGATTTATTTTCGATGTTATTTTACTGAAACTTATTTTGATTTGATTGATAATTTAACTTGTTTTAAGACTAGCACCGCTTTCTTATTTTTAAAAATTGTTTAATTGCTCAACCAATCATTGAATTGGTTTGTTTAAATTTAATGTTGTAGATTTTGGTTTTAAATTTAAATGTTTATTTTTAGATAATTTGGTATCAATATGTTTTTCATATATTCAACTGATTGATTTTTTTTTTATCTTACTGATTGTATATGTTGATTTTATATATGTTTGTAATAAGCATAATTATCATCTTGTGTGGGTATGAGGTAAAAGAATTAGCTTGAAATATAGATATTGGGTTGAGATGGGAACCTATATGGGCAGGTTCATGACACCATCCTTCCCACCCACTAGATTGGTGGTTTCATATAGGATTTAGCTAAATCACTTATTTTTCTATTTATTAGTAGGTCTAAGGAGGATTTTATTGGAGGTCTAAGGAGTTTATTTAAAGAGCACACTTGTTGCACTTTTATTTCAATATTGAAATTTCTCTATTTATATGACACTTTATTTTGCATAGTGAATTTTCACCATAGGATGGTGCTTAGCTTGTTTAATATGTTATCACAACAGAACAATAATATTTTTGCACATGCTAATTATCGAAATTATATGGTGGTAAAAACTATTTTGGTTTTAATTGGTTTGTGACATATTTTGATGATAGTATGACACCATGGCAACTACCTAAATAAAATTAATATCAATTATTAACTTAAAAACCTTCTTATTTTGTAAGAGAGCCCAATTAAATAATAATAATAATAATAATAATAATAATAATAATAATAATAATAATAATATGTTGACATTCAAGAGTTCTAAAACTTGAATAATATAAAACCTTGAGAATAATTTAATTGGTAAAATGGCATTAAAAACCTATAATCTAAACTATGTGGTTTATTAAAAAATAAATAAAATTGATAAGTGTTATTATTATCATTGTTGTGTTTATGTTGGCTTGGGTTGCATTATTATAACCTGGTGTGTCTTTTAGAAGTGTGGTTTTTTGACCCATTATTTTTTAGGGTGCATCAAGGATGATTATTTTATTGGGGGTGAGGGGTATGAAATACCACTAGTAAGTAAAACCCTCTCTCCTTTTGATTTGAGACATTCACAAAGCATGATAATTCATGATGGTGAAGATTTTTGAATGTGTAGTTTTTCCTCCTTGTTGTTAATGGATTAATGTTACTAATAATTTAGTAAGGATTAATTAAATTAAAATTACACACGTTAAATATATAATTCTATTTTTAAAAATAATTATATTTTAAAATGATTTAAAAGGGTCATAGGCCTCCTATAGAGGCTATGAACCCTATCTAATAGTATTTATAGAAAACTTAAAACCCTTAGGGTCTTAGCCTAGTGGTAAGCTTGACCCATTAGAATAAGTGTTTTGGAATATGTGTAAGAGAATTAATTATGTGTAAGAAGCCAATATAGGCATGTAAGTGAATTTATTATTATGTAATTCTTGTTTCTTGCAATAAAACCTTAAGTGTGTATAAAATGTATGGGTCCTCCATGACATGAATATGAACCTTGTAAGTAAGGTACCTCGATTTATTCTATGATTTTTGGGGAAGAGAAATTTGACTCTCATTTAATTTCAAATTCTTGGTCTTTTTTGGATTCATTATTTGAAGTGGGAGAAAGAGCTTATTGGAAGGAGGAGGAGATCTTCATAGAGCTTGAGAGGATCTTGTTGGAGTATTAAAAGATTTGGAGCTTATGGCACACATGGAAAATGGTGGAAAATAGGTAGGTATTCTTTGTTGCCTCTTCCTTTGTGTATCTTGTGTGTGGAAATAAAATAAGATTGCATTACAAACTCTCTCTCTCTCCCTATCTCTCTTGATAAAGTTATTAAAATTAGAATAAGGGATTGGTTTTAAACTCTCTCCCTCTCTCTCTTTCTCTTATGAAAATGAGTAGAATGTGAAGTTTGTCTATATATGAATTCATATATTGTAAAAAAAGAAAGGTAAAAGTTAAACATCTTAAATAAATTATGAATTAATATGTTATTATCATTTTACTAATTGAAAATTGTGCATCCCCTTACCTTCCTCAAAAATTATTTATTTGAGTTTGAAAATAAGAGTAAAATCAAATGGTTTTTTTAAAATTGGAAGGGAAAATGAATAAGTGATCTATTTTGAATATTTTTATTACAAAATAAAATTCATGACAATGGTTATATTTGAATTCCATATAATCCATTAGAAAATAAAAATAAAAATGAGTATGTTATATAACTATATGTGTATTTTTATCTTTCAAATATATATATTGACAAATTATTATTATTATTATTATTATTATTATTATTATTATTATTATTATTATTGTTGTTGTTGTTGTTGTTGTTGTTGTTGTTGTTGTTGTTGTTGTTGTTGAAACCATGAATATATATTAAAATACATAATATAAAATAGTAATGATGGTGATGATGATGATAGAGTCATTTTTTTTTAATGAATATGTTTTAATAATAAAAGAAAAAAATGAAGGGTGATGGTGCAACCTTACACCATTCCTATCCTTATGAAAAAAAGGATGGGGAAATGCAATTTCCCCCACATAATATATTAGGATATGGATATGGACATGCCAACCCCATTCAAACCTTAATAGTCAACCACTCCCAAAGGATGGTGATGACTCCATAGGCTGCCACCTGAATTCAACATTACTATTTTTTTATGTTATTAATCTTCAATATATATATATATATATATATATATATATATATATATATATATATATATATATATATATATATATATAAAAGCCCTCTTAAGGAAACCCCTTTCCCCTAATAAATTAAGGAATTCATGAAGCATGATAACTCATGGTGGTGAAGAATTTTTAATGTGTGGTTTTCCCTCCTTATTGTTAATGGATTAATGTTACTAATAACTTAAGAAGGATTAATTAAATTAAAATTTCACACCTTAAACATATATTTATATTTTTTTAATTAATAATATTTAAAAGAGTCATAGGCCTCCTTGAAAGGCTCTAAACTCTATAGAAAATTTACAACTCTTAGGGTCTTAGCCTAGCGGTAAGATTGACCCACTAGATTGAGTGTTTTGGAGTATGTCAAAGAGAATTAATTATGTGTAAGAATCCCATGTGAGAATTTAAGTGAATTTTTTATTGTGTAAGGTGTGTTTATTTTAATAAAGCTCAAGTGTGTAATAAATATATCAGTCCTTCATGAAATGGATATGACCATTATAAGGAAGATACCTCCCTTTATTCTATGAGTTTTGGAGATGAGGATTTTGAATCTCCTTTTATTTAAAATTCTTGGTCTTGGTTGGATTCATTATTTAGAGTGGGAATAAGATCTTATTGAAAGGAGGAGGATATCTTCATGAAGCTTAGGAGGAGCTTGTTGTAATATTGGAAGCTTGGGAGCTTATGACACATGTAAAATGGTGAAGAGGTAGGTCTTATTTATTGCCTCTTCCTTTGTGTCTCTTCATGTGGAAATAAAATAATATTTCATTATTAACTCTCTCCATATCCCTATATCTCTTAATAAAGTTATTAAAATTACAATAGGGGCTTGGTTTTAAACTCTCTTCCTCTTTCTCCTATGAAAATGAGTAGAATGTTAAATTTCTCTATTTGTGAATTCATATATTGTAAAAAGGGAAAAGTGAAAGCTAAGTATATCAAGGAAATTATGAATTAATATGTTATTATCATTTTATTGATTTAAAATTTTTCATTCCCTTACCTTCCTCTGAAATTCTTTATTTGAGTATAAAAATTAAAAGAGTAAAATCAAATAATTTATTTAAAATTGGAAGGGAAAACAAAGAAGTGGTCTATTTTGAATATTTTTATTAAAAAAGAAAATTTATGAAAATGGTTATTTTTTAATTCCATATAATTCATTATAAAATTAAAAATTAAAATTAAGTATTTTTAATATATATATATATATATGAATCTCTATTATAATAAATACAATAAAAAAAGAATCTTCATTTTTTTATGAATGTCTTTTAATAATAATAATAATAACAAATAAATAAATGGAAGGGGGTGACATAGTTATCTAAACATTCCTTTCCTTATGAAAAGGTAGAGGGGATGGTGCAACTTGATATAATAGGAAAGGTGGATCAATAAAGCCTACCCCCTCCCAACCTTGATTAACATGGAGGGGCCATGGTTGGGTAACTAACCACTCCCAAAGGATGGTGACGATTGCACAGGTTACCACCCAAATTCAACATTACTATTTTTTATTATTATTAACTTTCATTGTTATGAATGAATATACATATTTATATAAATATTATAAAATTTGGTAAAATAAATTATTATATATAATAATATTAGTGTATATACATCTGACATTTAGGGTTGAGTATAAATAGATAAATAAATAATACAAGTTTTTAAAATAAAGAAATCAAAAATTAAAGTATTCATATTTAATATGAAGTATATACAAGGTGTATAAACATTAAGCCAACAATGGAATATATCTCATATGCCTTAATTATTGAGCTCTCTTCTTAATCTTCTTCTAACCTTCAAAATAAAAGAGAGAAAGTGAAAACAAAAATAAAAGAGTTTGAATTTTTACCTTGTCATAAAAAATATTAGGATAAATTTTGAAACCCTAGATCAAGTGGTGGTGATTCATTAAATCCAAGGGTGTAGAATGTACCCACAACTTAAGTCAAGTGATTTTTTTTAATGTTTTTAATTAATTTATTAAATAAATTAATACCTAGCCCTTCTCTTTTAATCCACCTTGTATTTAAATTTTGAAAATATTGCCATTAAACTAAATTGTGAATTAATAAACTTTAAATTTTGGATATTAGGCTTGTTTATCTTAAAACTAATTCTATAATTTAAATAATGAAGCAATCATTTCAAAAATAATAATTCTAAATGTGAATCAAGCAGTTTACTCCAATAACTTCCAAACCTAGTTAAAATCCTTTTAGAATATAAGGAAAATAAATATTTAAACTAGGAATTTTTTGAAACTAAACTTAAAACTAATTTTATTAGGTTGTGGGATATGAAAATATTATTTAGACAACTTATAATCCTATAAAAAAAAAAACTATCTTTATTTCCCATTTTTAGATGGAATTTGCAAGACCAAACTTTCAATTATATTTTTTTCACCTCCAAAGCCATTTTGGATTTGGCATAAAATAAATACTTAAATCTAAAATTTCAAAAATATAAAACTTAGACATAAATATTTCAGGATATGAAATATGGAATCAATAATCATATAATTTTTACTCCCTTTAGGAATCATCATTTTTGACAAATTTTGAGAGACAATTGCAGTGACAAAATCCCTTTATATTATTCTTATTTCCAAAGTCAATTTGGAATAGATATAAATAAATAAAAATAAATGAAATTTATCAACTAAAAGTTATAATCAATTCATAATAGCTTAAAATTGTTAGTATGATAATAAAATAAACATTATCATAAGTTTTGTTATTTTTAACAAGTTGATTTCAAGTTAGGATTATAGCTAATTTTTATAAAATAATTTTAAGAAGATAAATTCACTTTGAATTGGTAAAAAAAAAATTAGTTTTATTCACAATAAAAATATTTTTTTAATTTGATAGGTAAAATAATGTTAGTTTTACAAGGATCCAATAACCAATAGTTTAAATAAAGTAAGACCAAATTTCATGAAACAAATCCCCACAAATAGGCAATGGTAAGATCAATAGCAAAAATACATAAAAAAATACCAACAAGAAATTAAAACAGACATAATAGCAAACACAAATAACCCCAGGCCTAACATTAGACCATCTCCAAGGAGTAATTCACCTTTGAAGTGGCTTGATTAATGTTTTTGTTTTTCTCTAACAACATATTATGAATGGTATGTCCTCGAGTGTGTTTGGAAGGGCCCTCCAAGGTAGTTTGTTTGACCTTTGGATAAGGAAAATGTATTCTTTTTTTTTCTTCAGGGAAGGTTGAATGTCTTCTATAAAATCATGCCCTACTTTACTATTCCCATCCTTATCAGACTGAGAAACATTCTTTTCTTTTTCCCTATCCAAATTCTACTTGAGCTTAATAGTTTATGCCTTCAAATCATTCTAGTCAATTATAAGGGCAAAAAGGTCCATCCCAATTCCTTCCAATTTTTATAAGAAAATACCCAATTTCTTGCTTTACTCAGATTTAATATCTACCAAGATGTTGAGGTCCCTGCTTCTAGGACTAACCATACCTTTTCATAGAGTGGTCAGGTTTTTGGCTTTTTTTCTCAAAGAGATAAGGGGGAACATGAAATGGTATTTGGGAGGAGTGTACAAGGGTAGGGATGGTTTTAAGAGGGTATGGGATGGGGAACCTTCCTTATTTCTTGATAGTCTAAGATTTTCATCAAAAGGGACATCATATAGAGAATTTTCAAGAAAGGTGGCTTCCACAAGAGTGTATTCAGAAATGGAACCTTCATTTGAGGGAATGAATTTACCATATAATTTTTCACCTTTTTATACTAACAAGAGAATGAGACCATGGTGAATTATATCATTTTTATCACTGACCTAGAAAGTGAAGTCTTTGGATTTGAGGGATTTAAATAGATAGTAAGGATAGTTAATTTTATAACCCTATAAATGGTTAATAAGTAAAAAGTGATGTGAAAATATTAGAGTATATTTACCTTCTAAGGTTAGATATTTCATGACTTGTAAACATGCCTATGTCCATCTGTGAGGAAGGTCCTAGCTAGGAAAGCCCATTTTATTAGTCTTCAGTATAGCATCTATTTTATTTTTTAAATCATTAACTCCAACTTTTGACTTTTGTCTTTTTAGGCTTTCTCATCACATGACATCCCCATGGTTGCATTGATGCTTTGTTTGAAAATTATTATTTTCATCCCCCTCAATCTCATGATTTATTTATTCCATGTGAGAATAAATTCTTTAGAAAGGACCTCATCATGAATTTTTAACCTTAGCATATGTTTTGTAAGGACTCATTTTCTCAACTTCTTCTAGATTTTCTTATTACCCTATACCTCAATGTAGGACACTATTTCCATGCAATCATAGTCCCCACCCATTTGAGATTAGTTATTATTTCTCCCAATCTGAGTAATGTTAAGGGAAATTTTGGAATAAGACTACAACAATTAACTTTCAAGGTAGTGATAAATATTGCTAGTGTAGGATCTTAAATTCTTGATTTTCCAAATATGAAACTATAGTAGGGTGAAATTATACACACCTTGAGATGAATTTCTCATGTGAAAACTATATGTTTTGCATTTAAATCTTGGATACATCATTGGTTATAATTTTTAAAAGTTGGGTCAAGATTGAGTTGGCATTATACCATGTGTCCATACATTCACTTTTGACCCCAAATTTATCAAGACAATCAGTGGTAGTGTTTCCCTCATGGAAGGTATGAGTAATGGAGGACTCCTAGAAGGTGTATTTAATGATTTTGTCATCATCAATAGGGTCAAATCATAATAGTGTGTCCTAATTTTTGGCATAAAGAGGCCACATACACTTTCATCTTCTCATCAAAATATCTTGAGTTTGGGTCATTGAAATTAATCAAAAAATATGGTTTAGACCATATATACAAATATGTAGTGCATATACTTTTTTCTATTTTTTAAAAAAATCATTAAATATATTTTAGGATTTATTTTCTAATATTTTTTTTAACTTTTTAATGGCTGGATAGTGGGACACAGTATTATGCTTTGAACCAATAATATATTTAATAGTGTGGGATGGGATACTTTTTCTTGATAAATCATTTAGAATATTAATAGAGTCACCCTTGATTATTAATTTGGGAATGTGGGCTCATGATGCAAGTTCAATACCCCAGAGGAATACCATAGCTTCAATAACATGATTTTTTTGGTGATTCACAATAAAAATATTATTATTCCTTAAAAAAGATAATTCTAGCTTAGATAATTTGTTCTAATAGTGACAAATAATTATTTGTATTTTTATAAATTAAAATAAGGATGTTGTTATAACCAATTTATCCAACTTGGAGTTATGTTGTGTAGCACTTTGAAGCATTGTTGGTCATAAATCAATGTTTAAATACATCCTTTCAATTTCTTAATAAATTTAGTGTCTTTCATGCAAAATGTCAACCTTATACATTTGTTATGACCTTAGGTCAGGTTTTGAGTTGTAAACTATTTTATCTATCTAAGGCCCTATCACACCTTGTAAGGTCAAAAGGGGTCATTTTAATATTTGAATTGGAGTGTAATATCGAAGTAAGGATCACTTATTGTGTTCAAAATGAAAATTATAAATGTACATACTTTCATATTTTTAGGTGCCCTTTGTAATATTTTGGTAGTACCTAGATGTGCTTCAGCTGACTAATGGCCATGGTGTTACCTATAAGGGTATACCTATGTTAACTTAGTCATGTGCCCAATCAATGAAGGCTAGATGCCTTCACAATTGATGTAACACTCATTTAAGAATGAGTGAAATATAACTATCCCTAGTCCTACATGTGAATAGATCACCACAGATATATAGATAGCTCAAGGAGTGGGCATGGGCATAAAAAACTAACCCTTATGATGATATCCTAGAGTAAGCATTGCAACTAACTAATTATGGATGCTTTTAGAATATGTGCTTAAATAACTAACCCTTATATCACTTGTGATAGTGAGAGTTATAGAGTTTTCCTCTTCATATATGTGTATTTTTCTAGTTTATATCTATGTAATATGATCAAATGTGTAGTCGTTGTTGGGTAGTGACCCTGTCTACTTACTTTACAAGATAAATTATATTATTCCACCATAACCTTGGTCACCATTTGAGACCCACTCGAGAGACTGAGCTTCCTCAAATAATGTGAGATAAATATTATTAAGGTTTTGGTCATGTTTGATCAAAGTAATGTAGGTATATTTTTGTTGCATTTGATTATCTTATGTGTTAATGTGTGAGAGTGCTCAAAAAAACCACACACACCTTGGGATATTTTTTTTTATATAAGTTACCTTTAAGTGTGTCATATCATCTTGAGTATATATCTATAGATTTAGAATCTCACTAGAGTGACATATTAGATACTTTGTTGGCTTATAATGCTAACTTGGTTTTAGTGATGATGTCTCATGGACAAGGCCATCACAAATAAGAGGAGAACTACATCAAACCTTGATTCCATGGGGTGGATATGTAGGATTCCCAAATTATGTCAAGGGTATCAGGTCTAGGTCATAGGTTAGGTTAAGGGTGTTTTTTTTTTTTCATTCTTTGTGTTGAGATTGTGCATTACTGGTAGGATTAACTTTATATGTGATAAAATTGGGAATGATATATGTGTAATTGATAATCCCTTTATATTGAGTTATATTGGTTTAATATTAACTACCTCAAGATGAATGTACTTTTGTAATTCTTCTTATTTGCATACTTTTATAATAAAGTTTGTATAATGTTAGTCAAGACTCTCTATTGTTGAGCCTTAGGGTGGTAATCATGGTATAAAGTAATTTTCACCTAAGTACACTTGTGTATGTTGAATTGAGAGGTATGTTTAAATGTCTACATGATATGTTAAATCAAGAAATTATAATTGAGTTAAACCTTATATTCAAGACATCTTATTAATGTGACTTATCCCTCTTCCTTATGAAGAACATTAAGTAGAATATTTATGAAACCACTTTTGATCTTAACCCTACCCTAATTTGTGTGTATTATGATTCATATGGAAACCTTGTGGTAGAAATTAAATTAATGAAATAATCACATAATAATTTTTCATGTCACACTTCAATTTCTCATTGACTGAATCACAACAATTAAACCACTAAGCAACTATAGTTAATAAGTAAGCATAATTTATTAAGTTAAAAAATAAAACAAAAAAATACATGGGTTTTGGGACAAAAACTTTGGTCATGACATTTTGGTATCAGAGAATGGGCTCATCAATAGGAACTCTAGGAAGATCAATATGATTGGTTTAGTTACCCTCTACAATATACAAAAAATAAAATGTGTATTTTTATTTTGGTTTGTTTGATTCATAATGATTTTTATAAAAAGGTACTATAGAATTCAAGATTCATAATTATTCATACATATAAAACATACATAATTCCATGTCACACTCTTGTGGTATAGGGTGTTATGTGTATAATGACTACTTATTGTATTACATTGATAACTAAGTGGTATTTGGTTGTGAGTGATGTCATCAAGGATGAGATATGTACATCAATCAAGTAGATGAGACAAATTTTATCCTTGTGTATTAATAGTAAACTTGTGATATCGTATTGTGATGTGTCTTTACCCAATATCGATAACAAATATAGATAATGTATTTTGAGCTAAATATATGTATCATTAACCTTGGTAGTTATCAATGCAAATGTGTAATTGTAATATATTATGTAATCCATCATATCATTTTTATATGTAATAAACCTCTTAAATAATTTATCATCCCTAAATAAACAACATTGTTTAGATTAAGGTAAAAGCAGGTTTTGAAGGGGCCCCGAAACCCTTTACATCAAAAAGAAAGATAAACCATTAAGCATGACCAGGTTTTTAAAAGAACCTATAACCAATAAAATAACAAAACCAAGTTTTACAGGGACCTGTTACCAGCAGATATGACCAAATAAAACTGCTGTCAAAACACTAAATGGAAAGTTAACAGACTGGATCAGCAACCTGAAAAACCTCCCGTACCAGTAACCAGCAAACCAGTAAAGCAACCAGTTTACTGACCAAAAAAACCAGTCAACAAAAGGGAACATTAGATTTTCATTTTGAAATGAGGTTTTTTTTACACGATCGAAGATTCATGTCTAGAGGGGGGACCAAAGGCTTAGACTTTTTCCTCTTAACTGCTGTCCATCCATCCTCTAACTTTGCTACCTCAACAACCCATGCCTCAGAAAATAATGATCCATGGAACCCAGGGGACACAGATGCCGCAACAAATTCCTTGTGAGATCCAAATAAAGTTTGGCTCCTAAGAGGATCCTCCAAAATAGGGGAAGAGACCAATGCCACCTCAACCACTGGCTCAGATAGATCGCTAACCACAACCTCTGCAGGAACTTCAATAGAATCTTTCACCAAAGAATCCTCCTCAACCAACGCCTCGGAGTGGATACTATCCTCATTCTCAAGAACAGCCAGAGCTTCCACGGGTTGTTTAACTATGTAATGTTCAGAGGAAGCCTCAGACCACCAAGAAGGTGGTCGTCTGGATTTAGATTTCCCAGCAGCACAACGAGCAACAATATGACTCGTTAGGTGGCACTTCCTGCACTGAAAAGGGATACCCTCAAAATCCAACATTTGTGTCCAAGTACCCCTTGGGGAATCCAGGAAAATCACCTCAGGAAGGCCCTTAGAAACATCCACATCTACCAGAAAGCATGTGCAGGTCGAATGGTGAAAATTTGAAGTATCTGCATCCACAAATAAAAAATCCCCAATAGCATTTCCAATGTTTTTAAAAACCGAATCATGCCAAAGATGTAATGGAAGATTAGGGAGCCAAACCTAGATAGGGAACTTGTTAAAGGATTCTAAGAGGATTAAAATCCATATGCCACGATTTGGCCATGAGAGGATATCTGCCCTGCCAAAAATAATTATTGTTGCACAAAATTATCTTCCTGTCCTTGGAGCAGTGGAACAATGCTATAAATAAACAACATTGTTGTATGATAGTAATGTGTATATTATGGTGCAAGTGTGGCAATGATGTTGTGTAACTACATTGCACTATTATGGATGTAAATATGTTTATGATGGACCTCGTACATGACCTCGTGTGTAAATGTTGTGTGAAGTAACTTCCATTCATGAAAACATATAATGTATTTATGTGTCCCTCCACCCACTTCATTGGTGGGTTTTTAAATAAAAACCCTTGAGAATTACCCTATTATGCACCTAGACACACAGAGAGATATCGTGATATACTACCTATTGATAGTATATATTTATAGACTAGTGTTTAGATAGGGATATTCTTAATAAGGGATATTAGCTTGGTAACTATTGAAATTATCATTGGTCAAACATGGGAAACATGAATATTTTGTGGGATACTTTTGAGGTAGTGGGATATCATGTATGGGGTTGTCGCTTGTTCTTATTCTTTTGACTACAATAGTGATGGATGTTTTGGTATTGCTATTACAGAGGATGTTATCATGGTTATTTTTCTTACCTTTTTAAGGTAATGCAGTTATTTTCTCTTATTTATAGGAGATAATTTATTTATTATTATTTCTCATACCTCTAGAAGCTAATAAATTTATTTTCTCTTACCTCTAGGAGGTAATTGAATTGCTTTTATCTTACCTCTGGGAGGTAATGGAGATTTATTTCCTTATTCACTTGGATGGATTAATAAGCCACATATTTCTCATGATGTGATATTTTAAACATTATTTTGGTGAAACTTGTTTTGATTTTATTGATAATTTAAGTTGTTTTAAAACCATCACCGCTTTCCTTTTTTGAAAAATTATCAATTACTCAACCGATCATTGAATTATTTTTCTGAAATTTAATGTTATAAATTATAGTTTTAAATTATACTTTTTATTCTAATACTACTTGATCTTAATATTACACACACTCACATGCACGCATGCACATGCACATGCAAGCGCATGCACACACATACACACATACATGCATGCACATGCACATACACGTGTGTGTGCGTGCGCACGCGCACGCGCACGCGCGCGCACGCGCACACACACACACACACACACACACACACACACACACACACACACACACACACACACACACACACACACACACACACACACACACACACACACACACACACACACACACACACACACACACACACACACACACACACACACACACACACACACACACACACACACACACACACACACATGCACGCATGCATGCATGCACGTACGCACGCATGCACACACACACACGCGCGCGCGCGCGCATGCACACACACACATACACACTCATGTACACATGCATGCACATGCACACATACGTGAACGCACACACACACCCACATGCATGCACACACACACACACACACACACACACACACACACACACACACACACACACACACACAAAAACACACACACACATGCACGCGTGCGTGCGCGCGCCCACACACACACACACACATTCTAGTTGATTTCAAGTGTTTTTTCTCATGTTTATTATACATTCTAGTTGTTTATATATTTTTAATGTGTATAACTAATGCTTTGTGTGGATATAAGGGAGAAGAAGTAATTTGAAATATAGCTATTAGGTTAACATGGTTGGGTTCATGAAACTATCCTTCCCACCCACCAAACTTGGTGGTTTCATATAGGATTTAGTTAAAGAACTTACTTTCCTATTTCTTGGGAGGTCTAAGGAGGATTTTATTGGGAGCTATAAGGAGGTTATTTTTAGATCACAATAGTTACACTTTTATTTAAGCATTGACATTGCTCTATTAATATGATACTTTATATTTCCTAGTGCACTCTCACCATAGAATGACACTTAGCATGTTTAGTATGTTATCACAGTAGAATAATAATAGTGTTACAGATTCTTCTTATTATAATTATATGGCAACATAAATTATTTTAGTTTCAATTGGTTTTTAATAGATTTGTATGATAATATGATAGTATGACACCATGGGAACTACTTAAATAAAATTAATATCAACCATTTACTTAAAAAATTCTTCTTTTCAAAGAGATTTAAATTACACAACAATAATATGTTGACATTCAAGAGTTCTAAAACTCAAATAAGATAAAACATTGAGAATAATTTAAATGGTAAAGTGGTATTAAAAACCTATAATATAAATTATGTGGTTAAAAATAAATAAACAAAATTGACAAGTTTTGTTATTTTTGTTGTGTGTATGTTAGCTTGGGTTGTATTATTGTAACCTAGTGTATCTTTTTAAAGTGTGTGGTTCTTTGAGCCGCTATGTTTATTGGGCACATCAAGAATGATGCTTTTATCATGGGGGGGTATGTAATTCCCCTTGTAATGAAACCCATCTCCCCTACTGAATTGAGGCATTTGCGAAGTAAGATAACTCATGATGGTGAATAATTTTGAATGTGTGGTTTTCCATTCTTGTTGCTAATGGATTAATGTTACAAATAATCTAAGAAGATTAATTAATTAAAATTTCACACAATAAACATATATTTCTATTTTATAAAAATTAATAATATTTTATATAGATTTAAAAGGGTCACAAGCATCCTAAACTACTATGAACCCTATATAATATGATTTGTAGAAACATACAACCCTTAGGGTCTTATCCTAGTGGTAGGCTTGACCCAATATATTGAGTGTTTTCGAAGATGTGTAAGATAATTATTTATGTGTACGAATCCCATGTGGGCATGTAAGGGAATTTATTTTTGTGTAAGGTTTGTTGCTTACAATAAATCCTAAAGCATTCATTAAAATTATGGGTCCTCCATGACATGGATTTGACCCTTGTAAGGAAGGTACCTCCCTTCATTCAGTGAGTTTTCAAGAAGAGGAATTTGACTCTCCTTTTATGGGAAATTCTTGGTCTTGATTGGATTCATTCTTTGGAGTGGGAGAAATAGATTTTTATGTAGAGGATATCTTCATGGAGCTTGGGAGGATCTTGTTGAACAATTATAAGCTTTGGAGTTCATGACACACTTGGAAAATGGTAGAGAA
This sequence comes from Torreya grandis, assembly GCA_037957365.1. Classification (NCBI taxonomy): domain Eukaryota; kingdom Viridiplantae; phylum Streptophyta; class Pinopsida; order Cupressales; family Taxaceae; genus Torreya; species Torreya grandis. The sequence continues at coordinate 532,019 of JARHVA010002904.1, forward strand.
TATGTAGGCCTTCTTCATTTCCTCTTCCATCTTATCTCTTGCATGTGGAAATAAAAGAAGATTGAAATATGAAATATCTCTCTCTCCATATCTCTCTTGATAAATTTATTAAAAATAGAATAGGGGCTTGTTTTTAAACTCTCTCCCTCCCTCTCTTTCCTACCTATGAAAATGAGTAGAATGTGAAGTTTGTCTATTTATGATTTCATATATTGTAAAAAGGGAAAAGTGAGTTAAATATCTTAAGGAAATTATGAATTAATATGTTATTTTAATTTTAATAATTGAAAATTATGCATCCCCTTACCTTCCTCTAAAATTCTTTATTTGAGTTTAAAAATTAAAATAGTAAAATAAAATGGTATAGTTAAAATTGGAAGGGAAAATGAAGAAGTGGTACATTTTGAATATTTTTATTACAAAATAAAATTAATGACAATGATTATGTTTTAATTCCATATGATTTATTAGAAAATTAAAAAAATTATGTTAGATAGTTATATGTGTATTTCTATCTTGAATGAGTGTGTGTAATATGTATATATGTGCATACACACACACACACACACACATATTTATGTATGTATATACATATATAAATATATGTATGTATATATAAACACACACACAAAGAGAGAATGATAATAATGATAAATAATGTATATATATATATATAACCATGAATATTTTTTATAATAAATAATAAATCAAAATTTTTAAAAAAATAGAAATGGTTTTTTATGAAAATGTTTTAATAATAAAATAAAATAAATAAAAAATGGAAGAGGGATGATGTAGCCACCCCACCATTCTTAAAAAGGAAGAGGGGACAACATAGCCACCCCCATTTACTAAAATAGGAGGAGGATTGACCATGCCATCCCCATCCTAACCTTGATTAGTATGGAGAGGTGGTGGTTGGGTAGCTGACTACTCTTAAAGGAGGGTGAAAATTGCCCAAGTTGCCGCCCAAATTTAACATTACTATTTTTTTTAATTATTAACCTTCACTATTATAAGGGTGTATATATATTTATATATAATATATAATTTGGTAAAACAAATTATTATATATAATAGGTTTTAGTTTATATACATATGACATGGAGTGTTGACCATAAATAAATTTATGAATATGGGTTTTTAAAACAAATAAATTGAAAATAAATCTATTCATTTTTAATATTAAATGTATAAAAATTGTATATACATCAATATAATAAAGGAATATAGTTCAAATTCCTTCCTTCTTGATATTTCTTCTCAATCCTCTTTAAACCTATAAAATGAAATAGAGAATGAAAAAATTAAATAAAAGAGTTTGACTTTTTACCTTGTCATAGAGAAGATTGGAGAAATTTTTAAAACCCTAAATCAAGTGGTGGTGATTCATCCAATCCAAAGGTAGGTAATTGACCCACCACCACTTAATTCAAGTGGGAAATTTTAATATTTTTATTACTTCATTAAATAAATTAATACCTATCCCTCCTCCTTTAATTTGCCTTGTATTTAAATTTCAAAAAAAAATTATCATTAAACTATCCTGTGAATTAATTAAATTGAAATTTGTATTATTAGGTATGTTTCTCTCCAAACTACTTCCATGATTTTAAATAATGAATAAATCATTTCAAACAAAATAAATTCTTAATGTGAATCAAATGATTTAATTTAATGACTTCCTAACCTAATTAAAACCCTTTCAAAATCAAAAGAAGATAAAGATCTAAAGTATGAATTTGTCAAAAGTGAGACTTGAAACTAATTTTATTAAGTTGTGGGATATGTAAAAATTATTTAGATAATTTTTTATTTTATCAAAAACTATCTTTATTACCCATTTATGGATGTTGTTTGCAAGACCAAACTTTTAATTACTTTTTTCTCACCTCAAAATTCATTTCGGATCTAGTGCAAAATAAATACTTAAATATAAAATTTTCAAAATATGAGACTTAGAAATAATTATTTTAGGATATGAAATTTAAAATTAGTAATTAGATATTTTTTAATCGTATTAAGAATCTTCATTTTTGACCAATTTTGAGAAATAATTGCATGGGCAAAACCCCTTTATCTTCTTCTCATTTCTAAATTATTTTTGTAATCAACATAAATAAATTATCAAAAATGGAATTTATAAAAAATAGAAAATTTAATAAAATCATAATAGATTAAATTTTTCATTATAATAATAAAATAAATTTTATCATGAGTTCTTCTATTTTTAATAAGTTAATTTCCATGTTAGTTTATGGAAAAAAATTATAAATCAATTTTAAGTAGATAAATTCACTTTGAAATAGTAAACAAATTTATAATTTGATTCACAATAAAAATATTATTATGACTTAAACATGATAATTTTCATTATATAATAGTTTTTAATAGTTATAAAAAATTATTTGTCTTCTTATAATTTAAAACAAGGGTGTTTTTGTACCCAATTTATCCAACTTGGAGTTGGTGTGTTCAATAGCACTTTGAAGCATCATTGGTAATAAAATTATGTTTTATGTCCTTTATATTTCTTAATAATTTTAGTGTATTTTATGCATTTTAATAGTCTTATACAATTATTATGACCTTATTTTAAGTTTTGAGTCGTAAACTCCTTTATCTATCTAAGGTGTTAGTTGCACCTTGTTAGGTCAAAAGGGGTACTTGTAATATTTGAACTAGAGTGTAATCTTGGAATAAGGAACTTGATTCTCTACTAGGATTTAAAATTATAAATGAAAAAACTTTCATTTTGGTTCATTCTCTTTATAATATCTTGGTAGTGCCTATATGTTCTTAGGCCAACTAGTGGCCATGATGTTACTTGTAAGGGGATAACTACATTAGCTTATTTATATGCCTAATTAATAGAGTATGGATCCCTTTATAAATGATTTAACACTCTTTTAGTAACATGTGAACTACAAAAAACTATTAGTCTACATGTGTTGGGATCAGAAAGTGGGTGTGGACATAATAAACTAACTCTTAGGACACTCTTAAAGAGTTAACATTATGACTAGGTAATTATGGGTGTTCTTGTAACATGTGATTAAAATAATAACTCTTAGATCACTTTATTTATCATGAATTATATAATTTTATTCTTCATATATATATATATATATATATATATATATATATATATATATATATATATATATATATATATATATATATATATATATATATATATATATATATATATAACTATATATAACTAAGAATTTGGTATTGTCTAATAAAAGGAACGTAGGTTCCTTATCATTCCATTTATTTCTCTTATGTGTTAATATGTGAGATTACCTTAGGAAAACACAATCACCTTTGGATTTTATTGTGTTTTGAAATAATATGAATTTTAGTATGTCATATCATCTTGATTAGACATATAGAGATTTAGAAGCTCACTTGAGTGAAGTATTATTTCCCTTGTTAGCTTAGAACATCAACTTAGTGTCAGTGATGACATCTCATGGAGGAGTTCATCAAAAGTGCAAGGATACCTACATTTAAAATTTATCCCATAAATTAGATATATAGGTTTCCCATGTTTTGGTTGGGTAATTAAGTCTAGGTTAGAGGCTAGGTTAGGGGTGGTATATCTTCATTCTTTGTGTTGGGCTTTGTTGATGCCTGAATATGTATCACAGGTGCCAAAAGTGTTCAAGAACACTTATCATTTTAGAATTATAATAATTTAGCACATGATTTATAGGTTGTGATAATCATATTATCTATTTATTTAATAGAGGCAAAGCAAGTGGGTTGTTTCACAATATTTATAATGTTTGGTGGTTGGGAGACACTGTGGCCAAACAGCTAATCTATGAAAAATATGAGGTATGCTATGCTAAGAACTATGAGTTATGATCAGTAACTAATCTAAATACTAATCTAATATGGATATTTACAATGAAAATTAAGCTATAATGATCTGGTTAAAAAAGGAGCAAAAAGAAAAGTAAGTTAGATAAGAGATGTCGTTGATCTTCATTCTAACTATCATGACAAAGTTCAAATATCATCTAGGTGTGCACTTAACCAATGTGATACATTAAGTATCATAATGTCAAATCCTATTAGACATTAGGAAAACATTTCAATATGATATGAAATAATGCAAATAAGAACCCAGTTCACTTTAAAGATTCACCCCTACAAGCAAATTATATTAGCCCAAATGCAAGAAGAGTAAGAAAATGAAATGAACCTAAGAACTTTCAATTAAACTAGAATTAACACAAGTTAACAACTATGATTTCAAATTTACACACCATGCACAAGAACCATTCAAATCTATAAATAAGAACAAACAAGTGAGAGAGAATCTAGGATAACAAAAGACATAAGCAAATTTGGACAAACTTTTTAGAATTCCTTGCTTATATTAATTGCTCAAAAGTTACAATTGGATGTTGGATCTAATAAACCCCCACTTTTACAATTGACAATGCTCCTTTTTATAGGATTCAAGGAAGCATGTTAGTTATTCATATCCAATTATAAATTTAAAAATGTTGGGACAACTATCCTTTCCATAAATATTCTAGAATACACTAGACTTTCCCCAATGGAGTGACCTATAGGCAATGTGTTTTACAAACTACACATGCCTTTACAAACATAATATTCCCATTTAAAAATGTATAATTTGTAGATATAATAATAATATTCTTAATTCAATTATGTTTTGGGACCCTTGCTATTAAAGTCTCCAATTGCTATTGTAGGGTCCTTATTGATCTTTTGGTCTGCATCTATCTTTATTAATGCCTTTTGATGTTTCTATATTCATTAATATTTTTTTCTACTATTAGGATTATGTCCATGATCCTACTATTTTCCATTCCAGATTTACCTAGGTTCTTATTCCTTAATTCATGCATGGCTAGGGTAGCTTTGTGCTTAAACTCCTCATTAATGATAAGGCCTATGAAGCTTAATGTAGTTGGGTTGGTGATCATGGTCCCAAGAATCTGATTTTGTAGCTAATTTTTATCCTCAAGGATACTTTCCAAGTTCATATACCAAGTGTTCAAACCATTAATCTCATCCATAAGTAGTCATATAACTATGTTTCAAATGAGTCAGGCTAATGGTTTTGAAACAAGGGATTTGATCTTCTATCAAGATGTTAGTCTAATCCTTTATTTTATCCATTTAAATGTATCATCAGGTAACTAATCTCTTTTCCACTATATACTATTGGGTAAATCTCCACTTCTTTCCTATGAATGCCTCTACAAGCTACCATGGTTGTGAATTTGTTAAAATTGCTCACTAGTGGTCTGTCACCTAATTCTAGATCAAATTACTCTTACATAAACAAAAATTCAGATTCTCTAGATTGATTATGGTGAATATAGGGTTGAACTAGGGCTCCTATAGGTGATTAGGTATTTTTTAAGGTTTTTAAAGTACTCCAATGGTAGAAGCTACCTGAACTTGCATGAGCTTCATTACTTAGATCCCAATTAGATTGTGTGTTTATGCCATTGTATTTCCCAAGACTATGTGTTCTTCTACTTGGAACATTATGTTGATGTGGATTTGATATGGCATCTTCATGTCATTTTTCTCATTAATATTTAATAAATGATGATTGCCTTTTGAAATTCCCACTTGAATTCACACTATTGGATCATCCTTGCATGGATCAATGCAAACCATTGATCTTGATCTATTTAATTATACCTCCCACTCCATGAACTATTGATCTATAATATACACTCATCTATGCATCATTGATCTTTGAAATATTCTTGAGCTTTAATTTTTTGGCCCATAGTTGTGCCACATGTTATCTCCACAATCACCTTGAATTTTCAATGTTCATCACACACCGTCTAATCAAACTTGCATTAATCAATGCAGACCATCGAATCTTGATCTAATAGGTTGAATACCATTAGTTATTGAGTGTTCTTTGGTTGATATTGTGACACATGTCACATCATTACTTATCCTATGGCTTCATTGAATCCTAGACTAGATATGTATCATTAGATCAATATAGCTTGAGCAAAGATGTACTATTAATCTTGTGAAGATGCTCGATATTTAGCTTAGGGTCAGAGTCTTTGACTTTAAAACTTTAATAATGCAGCATTAGATTAACCTCACCTAGGTAAACATGAGTCATTGATCCTACAAGTAAAAATGACATTTAGTTTTTTTTTGTTAATAAATATAGGCAAGACTTTAGAAAAAAACATTTTAGGTTAGGTTTTGAGACATAATAAAGGGACCCCATGGATAATCAAATACAACACAAATTCTTAGGATAAGGCCTTTTAGGCAAAGTTTATAGGCATAACAAAAAAGTTCATTGATGGTTAGGTAGACCATGTTAAGTTAAAAGGGCACAAAGGGGCTTGGTACATGAAGAACTTAGGATAATAATTTTAGACTAATGTCTTGGTCATGTTAATAAACATGACTAAGACCTTAGGATAAAATATAAACTAAGTCAAATTAAAGTGGTCCCATGAAAAAATGTTCTCGCTAAATTTGAATTCAATTCAAATGGCATGAGCTAGTGTAATAAAAGTTAGGGTTTTAAGCTGATCAGACATGATTTCAACTTTGACTTCAAAAAACCAAAGGATAGTAAAAGATCAAATCATTATTAAATCATAAAACCAATAAATTTCTCATTCCAAATGGATTCCATTAGAGTTGTGACCTAAAACATAAAGATCAAATGTTAGCAACTTCAGACAAGATCAAATCAGAATCATGAGTAAATAAGCCAACTAGACCATGTTGTGGATGATATTCAAATAAATATTATGTGAAAACATGCTAATGATACTCTAATCAAATTAGTTTTCAAATTTAGGGTACAAATTTTCATAATTTAAGACAAAGGTCCTTATTTGTTATAAATGGGGGTATGTTGACCTCAATAAATGGTGACTTTTGGGGGGAACATAGCAATATGTTAGAAATTAGATACTCTAGTTTAGATTAATAATTAATTTACTTATTCAATTTGATCAGGCACCATTATTAAAAATAGTTTATGGTTAGAACAAATATTGCATAAGCAAAATTAGGATCAAACATCAAGACATAACCATGTTGTGTGTGCACTTTGATTCCACTTACTAATTACCATAGGATTTGGAAAACAACTTCCAAGTTCATGACTTTAATCATTAACACTAACTTTTAACATGTTTAGATATTCATTAAGAACCATGTTTTAGATTAGGAAAGGCTTGGGCATTGCTCTATTGCTAGCCTAGCATCCATAGCCAAAAATAGAGATTCCTTTAGTTCCACTCAAGACCTTGTTCCACTATCAGCCAAGCATCCATAGCCCCAACGGAGATTACTAGAATCACCTTTTCTTAGGAAACTCTTAAATTTTTCAACAAAGTTCTTATTTTTTGTATTTTTCAAGTTATTTTGACTTTCTAGCAAAGGCTGGGAACTAGGTTAGCTAGGTTTTGGAATTTGGTCAAGTGTTTGATCTTCAAATAATAATCCTTGGTTGTAAAATTTGTCCCAAGAAATTAATGTTTTTAAGTGCAAGCATTATTATATCCTAATAATCTAGCCTTTAAACCTACATGTGGAATCCTTCATAAAACTAAACTTAAGTCATAACAAGGTTTATAATCTCAAGGCATAATTAGCCTATTTATTATTATTTACTAGTTTCTTTGAATTATAACATTAAGCTCATATTTCAATAATCTATTATCAATCAATTTTGGGTAAACATATCTACATCCTTGAACTATGGAGTTATTTTTGAGCAATCATATGCATCTTGAACTAAGGGCTTTTCCAAAAGGACTTATTAGAAGCAAGGAAGAAATTAGAGAAAGCGAACATACCAAACAGAAATTAGACAAATAGAAAGCAAAGAAATAAGTAAATAAATATATACAAGCATATGTACAAATAAGGGGTAGGAAGTAAAGAATAAAAAGAAACTAAAATAATGTTTGAGGTATTGCCCATTAGTGGACAATGTGAACTCTAATCCTTGTAATTCTTTCATCTTGAAGGTGTTGTCTCCAAGTATCTCATATATCTGATAGGGACCTATACACAAAGGTGTGAACTTCCCATGTTTCCCCTTAGGCTCAGATGCCTTGTCCCAAAGAAGAATTAAGTCACCTTGCCTAAACACCTTTATTTTTGAATGTTTATCAAACCAGCTTTTGACTATGGCTTGGTGTCTACTAAAATTGGAAAAATCCTCTTGTCTCACATATTCCATCTATATGATGTCTAACAACCTTAAACTTGAAAATTATTTGTCTTCCTCCATGTAATATTACATGAACCTGTATGTTGGTAGCTTCAGGGTGATGGGAAAGATGGAATCTAAACTAGCAAGAATGGTGATGCTTTGAGAGCTTGTTTGATTCTAGTTCTATCTACCTAAAGGGAATACTTGAGAAGCTTGTGTCATGCTCTCAGTTTATCAACTATAGACTTATTTATATCCCTCATCAAGTTATTACTTATTGATTCAGACACTCCATTACCCTAAGCATAATGTTTTTATTTGAACTTGAGAATGATGTTATCATATGCCCATTGAGTCATTTTAATGGATATAAAAGTAGATCCATTATCACAGACTAATGATATAGGTGTTCCAAACCTTGTGCATATGTTTTCTTCTAAAAATTTGATCACCTCTTCAATTGTACACTATTTAGTTACCACCACTTTAGTCCATCTAGCGTATTAGTTGGTAGTAGTCAGAATGTATTTATGACCATCAAAGGAATTGGGGTTAATAACCCCCATAAAATTCATCCCCCATTGGGAAAAGAGTTTATCAGTCACTATTGGTTTTAGTGTCATGGCTGCCTTAGGCCCTTTTATGTTGAAAACTTGACATGAGTGGCACTCTCTCACTTCATTGTGAACATCCTCAAAGATTTTAGGTTATTAATAACTAGCCCTTGATATTTTGTGTTATTATACTTCCAAATGTGTGTCTACTTCCTATATTTTCATGGAAGGTGCTCATGATCTCAATTACTTCACTCCTGAAGACACATCTCAAGTAAATGCCTTCAAAGTTCTTTCTATACATCACTCCATCCATGATCAAAAAATGAGCTTCCTTGAGCCTTAGAGTTCTCTTTTGATCCCTACTTAACCCTGCAAGATAATAACCATTGATTATTAAGTGGACAATGGGATCATACCAATCATTAGGTCTAAAACTTTGTTACTCAACCTGCATAACACTTAGCTTGGGATTATTACTGGTAATCAATTAAATTAAACCTTAGAAGCTTACCAACATGGTAGTCTTCATCTCAATGTCATATTCTTGTAGCATAGACATCTACTTACCTCTCCTTTCTCCTAGTTCATTTTGACTTAGCATGAGCTTGGTAGTAGGATCTAGTAGAATGGCATGTACCTTATTCCTAATAATATAATAACTAAACTTTTTCATTGCCTTGATGAAAACACATGCTTATTTTTAAATAAAAGAGTAGATCAACTCAGCATTTTTAAGGTTAGTGCTCATAAAATATATTGGATGGTCACATCCATCTATCTTCTGAGTTAGAACTATAGCTATTATATAATTTGAAGTAACAGAGTAAAGATAAAAATCTCTAGTAAAGTTTAAAATTATCCATACATGGGCTTATTCAATTACCTCTTTGATATCTTTGAAATCCTTCTTTGTCTCTTCATTCCAAATGATCTTAGCATCTTTCTTCAACATGTCATTCAGAGGTCTCACTATTTCTACAAAACTAGAAATTAACTTTCTTACAAAGTTTATTTTACCAAAGAATGACTTTAATTCCTTCCTACTATTAGGGGCATCTATATTAGATATTGCATATATTCTATTAGGGTCTATAGATATTCTCTCCTTAGTGATAACATGTCTTAATATTTTTTGCTTAGTAACACAAAAAATACTTTTCTTTGGGTTGAGAGAAATTCCATACCTTCTGCATCTTTCAAATACCAGTTACAGGTGCATAATATGATCCTACCTATTTTTAAAAAAGAATGTCAGATCATCCATATATATGATAATAAATTTACCTAAAATACCTTTGAAGGCATGATCCATAGCCTTTTGAAAAGTGGCTCCTATATTTATCAATCCAAAAGGCATTCTCTTGTAGGCAAACATGCCTCACTTGGTAGTAAAATTAGTCTTCATCATGTCTTCTTGGTTCATGAGCACCTGGTTATACCCTAAAAATTCATCAAGAAAAGACATCATGGTAGAACCAAAAACAATTTAGATCACTTGGTCAAGATAAGGTAAGGGGTAATTATCTTTCTCAGATACTCTATTCAGATTTCTAAAATCAATGCACAGTCTGATTTCACCATTTTTCTTCCTAACTGAGACTAAATTATCCACCAAAGTGGAGTTTCTAATGGGAAACACAATCTTGGCATCTAAGATATTCTTAACCTCTTTATATAATAGTGGTTTTAAGACCATGTTGATGAGCCTTTGCTTTTGTCTAAAAGGTTTGCAGTTTTCCTTTAAAGGTATGGTATAATTTATGAACTTAGGATCAAATATCTTTAGGTCATCATAAGACCATGCTATGCTATTTCATATTTGGTTATAATTTATTTAGCTATTTTGGACTCAATGCTTGTATAAGTTGTACCATTATTAACCAACTAAGGTTGACCTTGAAATCAAAGATCAATTGCATTGTAATCCTTCCCACTTACTTTGGGAATCTTGGTAGCCTTAGCTAGTTTGTTAAAATAAAAGAGTCTCTAAGGCTATCATACCTTTGGGGATCTTATTGTAATTTAACTGAATGACCTTGTCATCAAGTTTGCCTTCAATTTTTTCATCATCAAGAAGACTAGCTTCATCAATAATGTGACCCTTGAACACTCTTGGACTAGTTAGGAAGTCTATGATCTATTGATCATCATTGAATACCTATAATTGGTTGAAATTATTTGAAACTAAGGGACATGGGATTAATTCAATTGTAAGGATTTGTAACTTGGAAATTGTATTTTGCATAAGGTTGGTTACAACTGAAGCAAGTTCATTAGTAGCCTTGTTTTCTTCCTTAGGGATTGACACAATGTTGAAAGCATCAAAAAATTTAATTAAGTCCCACACTCTAAATTTATACCTCTTAAAATAAGACAACTTGCTTAATATTTACTCTTGACCTGATTGACCACTAGTTCAAAATCACCAAAAACTAATAGTTCCTTGGCCTCATGCTTCATTTCAAATTGTAATCCAAGAATAACTGCTTCATACTCAGCTAAATTATTAGTGCATGGGAATTATAGTTTATAAGAGGCATTTTATTCTTTCCCAATGGGATTGATTAATACCATTCCTAATCCAGAACTTGATTTGCATCTAGCACCATCAAAATAAAATTTCCATAATCTAGGCATAACATGAGAAGTTTTAGACTTACATACCTTTATGGTGTCAAGAGTGTAAAAAACAAGATCTAAGTTAATGATGTTGACCCTCTCATTGATTACATTGTACTATATGATCATATTTTTCATTTTAGGTTCCCTTTCTATCTTGATTTGGTTGGGGACTCCATTCTAATGTAACCACATGTGCGAACAATTTATTGACATATAACCATTCAAGCTCTTGGAACAATCTCTTCTCAACATCATCCCATAAGCATCCCTACTTGGATATCAATGAACTATTGGATCCTTGTCTCTAAGGCAATCTGCATGTGAACATCAAATAATTCACCAATCACTTTGACTCTTGATTTACTAATTAAGTCATAACTCTATCAGATTTAATAGACTTTAAACTTAATTATTCACAAATACCTTTAGGCATAGTATTTGGAGATGCACTATAATCTAACAAGCAATTGTGCAAATTATTACCAAATATCCTAACTATAAATAGGAAAAGAGTAACATATGCCTTAATTTTTATGTATTGTAACATTAGCATGTGCATACTTTTGAGACTTACCAAGCTTCTTAGATAAACATTCCAACAACAAATCTGTTTGCTTTGTAATCTGAGTCAACTCATGCAAGGTAATGTTAGCTTTGATCATTTTCATGTCTTCCACTATATTATATTCATTCCAATTAGAAGAATTAGATGCATCAGTATTATGCTTAGAAGTACTTACCTTAGGAGGCCCTAGATTGTTATCTAATGTAGTATTAGGAGTCTCAAAGTTATTTTGAGGAGTTGAAGTGGTCAATGGTTACTTCTACTCCATATTTATTAGAGGATAGTTCTTCTTTAGAAATTACTAAAAATCATGAATTTATTCTAGAATATCCTCAGGCTCATTGTCTTCTTGGAAAGGGAACTCAAATGTCTCCACCATTAGAGTTGAATTAGATGATCTAGATGACCTTGAGGAACTAGATGTACCTACATCATAATCCTTATTATTGAAAACTTTAAAAGTATCTAGTTCTTATTGAAAGGCTTCAAAAGCATTACAAAACTCAACATAATCTATTTCCCCATGATTAGAAGTGTAATGAACTCTACAATAGTCAGGTAAAGCAACATCAGTAAGATTTATATCAGGCACATTCTTGCTAGTAGATGGCTCATTATTCTTATTTTTGTGGTAACTATCATTCTAAAATTTATTAATAGGCCTATTGAACATTTGAAAGAAGAAATTCCTACCAAAGTTCTCTCTAGTATTGCTTACTTGCTTTTCAAATTGAAGGAAGTTAGTGCTAGTATTTTAAACCATTGAAGGATAGAGTCACTCTCACTCTTTGGTACCTCAAAATTATGAACTTGAGTATTAGAATTATCTCTAGGTATTAAAGCTTTTTAATCCTATGGATAAGGTCTATTAGTATTATTGTTTATAAATCTTAGGTTTTGAGTAGGATGTGCACAACTCAAAGGTAGGTGGTTCAAGATTAGAAGTTAGTTCAGGGTAGGCACATTTTGGTTAGCATTGGGAATAACATTTAGAATAGGTAGATGTGGATTGACATTAGGAATGGGTTATGACAATTTTCCTTGGGGTTGCATCTATTCATTAATGATCATAACCTCAGTATAAGCTAAAGCTAATGTATTCATGGGTCCAATAGCTCTCTTTATAAATATAAAAATCATGGGATCCAAAGCATCTTTATAGATTTCTAAGTCTAAAGCCTCATCAGGTCTATAAGGAGATATGGTCCTACTAAACATCTTTTGGAACCTAGTATTGAAGGCTCTTATGGGCTCATTTTCATCCCTTTTCACTATGGTGAATTATTGATACAGAGTACAAGGACTAATGATTTTACCAAATTGATCAATGAAAACATTGTTAAAATCAATCCAACTAGTAATGTAGTCTTTAAGAAGGTTTAGAAACCATTCATATGTAGCATATTTGAAAGTAAAAGGGAAAATTCTACATACTACATCTTCATGAGTCACATTCAGTAGTCTTAAAGTAGCTTTGAAACACTTAATGTGTTCTTTAGTAGTTATAATGCCATTAGGACTAGATACGGGCAAATAATTTTTAGGATTGTGAGGAAGTTCAAGTACCACACATGGCATGTTGATTGAAGAACCACCTAGCCAAGCCATTCCTTGATAGGGATCAAACATAGGATCACCCTAAATTGGTGAAGTTGTTAAATACTTTGAAGGTCTGTACTTACCTTTGTCTCACCTAGTTCTCCTATGAACTTCTAATGAAATCAGAGGTTATCTAATCTCTAAATGTGACCTTAAACTAATTCTTGGTAATTATATCTTATGGGCTTTGAATTATATTTGAAATACAATGTGTTAGTCTTATCTTTGTAATGAATATGATCAAACTTACACATTAAGTAAATATTTCAAAGATTTATATAAAGGACAACAAAGGACATCAATCTTTAACTAAGTTAGCTCAAAGATGTATCCAAATACTTAAGTATGATTTATCTTTACACGTTTAAGCTCAAATAAACTCAAATTTTCAAAGGATCTATCAATATTTGATCAAAAAACTATTACTAACCTCAGACCTATTGAATTGACAAAACTTAAGCCATCTTTACCATAATTAAGCATATATATTCAAAGAACATTAATCTTTGTCTCAAGGAAGCATAAAGATGAGTCTAAGACCACAAAGATCAATGATATTTACACAATTGAGCAAATAATGACACAATTATGCAAATATTACACTGATCTTTGAACACAATTCATAAGAATGAGTAAAGATGCTTTAAATCTACAAAGATCTAATTATGCCCTCTTTCTAGCACTAGTGAAGCCCCTCTTGTTGATGCCTGAATATGTATCAAAGGTGTCCAGAGTGTTCATTAACACTTCTCATTTTAGGATTCTAATAATTTAGTGCATGATTTATAGGTTGTGATAATCCTATTATTTTTTGATAGAATAGAGGCAAAGTGGGTTATTTCATAGTATTTATAATGTTTGGTGGTTGGGAGCCATTGTGGCCAAATAGATGATCTATGCAAAATATGAATAATGATATGCTAATAGCTATGAGTTATGATTAGGAACTAATATAAAGACTAATATAAGATGGATATTTAAAATGAAAATTAAGCTCGAGTGATTTGGTTAAAAAAGGAGCAAAAGGAAGGGTAAGGTAGAGAAGAGATGTTGATATTAATTCCAAATATCATGACAAAGTTCAAATATAATCCAGGTGTGCACTTAACCAATGTGATGCATGAAATATAATAAGCTCAAATCCTATTAGACATTAAGAAAACATCTAAGAATGGTATGAAATAATGCAAATAAGAACCAAGTTAACTTTAAAGATTCACCCCTACAAGCAAACAACATTATCCCAAATGCAAGAAGAGTAAGAAAATGAAATGAACCTAAGCACTTTCAATTAGCCTAGCATTAACACAAATTAACAACTCTTTATTTAAATGTACACACTAGGAATTCATAATAACCATTAAAATCTAGAAATCAGAATAAACAAGTGAGAGAAAAGCCAGAATAACAAAAGACACAAGTAAATTTGGAAAAACTTTGCATAATTCCTTACTTATATTAATTACTCAAATGTTACAATTGGATTTTGGTTCTAAGAAATCCCCCCTTTTACAATTGAAAATGCTCTTTTTTATAGGATGAAAGGAAGAATGTCAGTCAGTCATATCCAATTACAAAAGTACAAATGTTGGGATAGTTATCATTTCCAGAAATGTTCTAAAATACACTAGACTTTCCCAAATGAATAGACCTATAGGTAATGTGTTTTAAAAAATACAAATTCCTTTACAAATATAATATTCCTCTTTAAAAATGTACAATGCTTCATTGTAGGAAGAATATTCTTAATTCAACTATGCTATATGACCCTTAATACTGAAGTCCCTTATTATTGTTGTAGGGTCATTATTACTCTTATGGTTTGCATTTGTTCTTCTTAATTCCTTTTGATGTTTATGGATTCATTAATCTTTTCTTCTACTATTAGGATCATGTCCATGATCTTACTATTGTCCATCCCATATTTCCCTAGGTTCTTGATCCTCAATTCTTGCATGGCTAGGGTAGCTTTATACTTAAACTCCTTATCAATGATGAGACATATGAAGTTAAATGCAGTTGGCTTGGTGATCATGGTCCCAATCATCCTATTTTGTAGCTAATTTTATCCTCAAGGAGACTTTATAAGATCCTAGACCAGGTTTTCAAACCCTTGATCTCATCCACAAGTAGTCCTATAATTGTGTTTTAAATGAGCCAAGTTAATGGTTTTAAAACCAGGGATTTGATCTTCCATTAAGATGTTGGTCCAATCCTTTATTTTGTACCTTGAAATCTGCCATTGGGTAACTAAGCTATTTACCATTGTATCATGTTGGATAAAGCTCCACATCTTTCCTAGGAATGCATCTGTGAGCTTCCATGGCTATGAATTTTTTCAAATTGCTCACTAGTGGTATGATGTATAATTCTAGATCTAAATACTCTTACACAGATGATAATTCAACTTTTATAGCTTGATTATGGTAAATATAGGACTGAAATAAGGCTCTTGTAGGTGCTTAGGTATTTTTAAAGGTTTTAACAATGCTCTAATGGTGGAAACTACCTAAACTTGCATGAGATTCATTACTTAGATCCCAATTAGACAATGCGTTTATGCCCCTATATTTATCAGGACTAAATTCTCTTCCACTTGGCACATTATATTAACATGGTTCTAATATGGCATCTATGTGGCATTTTTATAGCATTTTACTTGTTCTTATTTAACAAATGACCATTGCCTTTTAAAATTTCCACTTGAATTTTAACTATTGGATCATCTTTACATGGATCAACATAGACCATCGATCTTGATCTACTTAATTATACCTCATGTTCCATGGACTATTGATCTAGATATGTATGCTCATATGTGCACTATTGATCTTTAAAAGATGCTCAAGCTTTAATTTTGTGGCTTAAAGTTATGCCATCTATCATCTCCATGTTCACCTTGAATTTTCAATGTTCATCATGCACCATATAATCATCCTTACATGGATCAACATGGACCATCGAATCTTGATCCACCAATTTGAATGTCATTGGCTTCTGAGTGTTCTTTGGTTGAGATTGTGACACTTGTCATGTTCTCACTTTTCCTAGGGCTTTATTGAATCCTTAACTCAATACACATCATTGGATCAATCTGGCCTAAGTAAATGCACACCATTAATCTCATGAAGATGCTCAAGCTTTATCTTAGGGTCAGAGTCTTTGACCTTTCAAATTTAATATTACACCGTTAGATTAACTTTACCCAGGTGAATGCAGGTCATTGATCCTACAAATAAAAATGACATTCAAGTCAATGCTCAAGGAAAATAGAAGAATTATCAAAAAAAAATTGGACTATAGTTTTATTTTCATGTTAATAAACATGGGAAAGACTTTAGAAAAAAACATTCTAGGCTAAGTTTTGAGACATAATAAAGGGACCTCATACATAATCAAAGATAGCACAAAGTCTTATAATAAATGAGAAGTAGAGTAAAAGGGAAATTGATTCCAACCGGATCAACCACTTGAAAAGTGCTTTGATTTGGGCTAATTTATTAATGCTTTTCTTATTTGACTTTTGCCCGAAGAAAGGAGCAGTAGCATAAGTCTTAAAAAAAATACTTTTTGAACTAAAGGGATGGATGTTGATTAGCACAAGAGGTAACAACTACCTTATGGGATAAAATCCATATATCTATTTGATAAATTAAGTATAATAATAATCAATTTTTCACTCCAAAAGGCCTTGGTAGGTATGGGAGATTAAATCTTCTAATTTAATTTTGTACGTGTATGTAAAAAAAATTATATTATTAATAATAAGTAATTATATTAAAAATTAATTATATTACTATAACTATATCCTCTTGATTATCGGCCCTTAATAAGTCTATATACATAACCAAAAAGGTCCTAGTGGTTAATTAGACCATGCTAATATAAAACGGCACAAAATTTCTTGGTACGTGAATAACATAGGATAAATATTTTAGACTAATGTCATGGTCATGTTAATAAACATGACTAGGACATTAGGATAAAATATAAACCAATTCAAATTAAAGTGTTCCCATGAAAAAATGTTCCTGCCAAATTTGAATTTAATTCAAAGGGCATGAGCTAGGGTAAATGAAGTTAGGGTTTTAAGATGATCAGACTTGATTTCAACTTTCAATTAAACAAACCAAAGGCTAGTAAAATATAAAATCATTATTAAATCATAAAACCCAGACATTACTCATTCCAAATGGACTCTATTAGAGCTATGACCTGAAACATAAAGGTCAAATATTAGCAACTTTAGGCAAGATCAAATCAGAATCATGAACAAATAAGCCAACTAGACCAT
Organism: Torreya grandis; assembly: GCA_037957365.1. Lineage (NCBI taxonomy): Eukaryota > Viridiplantae > Streptophyta > Pinopsida > Cupressales > Taxaceae > Torreya > Torreya grandis. The sequence goes on from JARHVA010002904.1 coordinate 549,871, forward strand.
GGTGTGGATTATCTTCAAATAAATATGATGTGAAAACATGCTAATGATACTTTGATCAAATGAATTTTCAAATTTAAGGTACAATTTTTCACAATTTAAGACAAGGGTCCCTATTTTTTAGAAATGGGAGTATGTTAACCTCAACAGGCTTGTACATTTTTTTGGATTAAATTTATATATGATAAAATTGAGAATGATATATGTTTAATTTTTAACCCATTTATAGTAATTTTTTTAGTTTAATATTAACTACCTCATGATGAATATACTTTTCTAAGTCTCATTTTTTGTGTACCTTGAGAGTAGAGTCTGTATAGTTTTAGTCAAGACTCTCTCTTGGTGAGTCTTAAGGTGGTAACCATATTGTAAAGTAATTTTCACCTAATTACACTTGTGCATGTTAACTAGAGATGTATGTTAGAATGTCTACATGATATATTAAATCAATAAATTATACTTGAATTATACTTTATATTAAGGACATCATATTAATGTGATATGGCCCTCTTCCTTATTAAAAACATTAAGTAGAAGATTTATGAAACCACTTTTGATCTTAATACCACCCTAATATGTTTGTATTTTGTTTCCTAGGGAAGCCTTGTGGTGGAAGGTAAATGAATTAAATAATCACATAATAATTGTGTGTCACACTTCAATGGCTCATTGATTGAATCACAACATTTAAACTATAAAGCAACTGTAGTTAATAAGTACCAAACATACAGAAGATCAAAGTCGACATTTCTCAAATTGATGGGGATAAATTGATCGTAATAACACTACATTTTAACCCTATAAATATGGCATAGAAGGATGAGAGTGATTTTGATGATGACTTCACTATTTTTAATCCCTAAATAATTGAATTAGTAGTAATATCTCTATGTAAAAACAATTTTGGATTAAAGCTTAGGAATAAGAATAAGAAGGATGCACATGATAAAATGGAGAAATTTGTTTATGAATAAAAACTATGGGATCTCCTAAGGGTAAATAAAAATATTTCACAAAAGTGTCATATAATAGAGTGGTAAAAGGGGAAAATAATAAGAAAAGCATAGTGTCAAAATCCATTGAAGAATACTTCAAGTGCATAGACTTGGATGAAGAATATAGTGTGTCACTTTATAAAAATAAAATTCACGTAAAATTCCAAAATCCATCTCCTCAAAATTCACCTCAATCACCCCAACTTGTGTCACCCACCAAGCTACCCACACCAACTCCATCTCCACCTAGACAAATTTTACCTCCACTTTCATCTCAAATGGAGAATATGCCAATTTCATATACCCTATACACTCATGTTCCTACATAAATTAGAGATAATCATAAGGTATAAAAATATAAAATATTGAGTGAAATCATCCAAAATATGTTTTACAAAAAGAGGTCAAAGAAGAGGACAATAGGTTCGACACTAACCATGCAAACCATGAAGGAAAGATTAAATACATGAGTTAGGGTTTATTTATAGGTGAAAGATGAAATAGAAGCAATAATTTTTTAATAAGGGGATAGTAAAATATAAAAGGAATTATAAAAATATGAAGTGTAATAAAATAATAAACAAGAGGTTATTGAAATTGATATGACAGATGAAGAAGGACCCAAGGGAAGAATAAATAAAGTTAATGAGTTTAGAAAGTTTTCCCTCCAAATCTCCCTCAAAAAACATGAATCCCTAGATAAAGATAGATTTGATGATTAATACATCATTATCAGAGATAGGATCTAGATAAAATTATAAGATAAGGACCTCTATTTATGTAACACTATGAGTATAGAGAGCTCAACCACACAAACCTGCAAGAATATGTCATTTATCTTTGATATACATATAGATTATCCCATGTTTGAATTAGTTATGGTATCCATTCAAGAAAAATATATAAACACTACCAAGGATGAGTGTTAAATAGTATATGTTGATCCCACTAAGGTCAATGAAGTTGAGTTTAAGAGTGTGCTGGTGAAAATGGTCATTGAGGTAACTTGATATAATATTATGAACGACACTTATAAGCCAAAATAAAAACTTGTTAGAGGCTGAAAATAAATTCACACAAGTAGAGTAGAAAATGACTATAATGGAACTAAAAATATTAAGGCTATGTTAGCACATCATGAAAGATGACTCAAGCCTGATGGATGGGGATAATTTATAAGGGTTAAATATATTGATAAGTTAATATTCATGTTTTATCAGGTGTTAAATAAATGTAAAAAACATATAAGAGAGTGATTAGGTGAATATGGAAAAGGAAAAGTTCAATTTTTCCAAATAGTTTCAATACTGTGAGAAAATACTAAGTGACTTAACTAGCACAATGATAAGGGCCAAAAATTTATTCCACAATTTCTCATGCCATACTTCAATAATCAAAATACACCTATTTACGTAACAAAAAAATCAAGATGAAATAGTAACATAAGTGTATCAAAATAAAGAAAAGTTTTAGCAAACACAAATCCTCCAAGAAATTAAAGAAGGGAGGAAGAGAAGAGATATGTGCAAGGGGTTGGATGAGAAATTTAAGATTATAGAATTTTAAAAAATTGATGAGTAGATAAATTTGGATGAATAAGTTAAGGAAATAACCACCACAATATATTCTATTAAATTGAAGACCATATATCTATAATATATTAAATGTATTCAACTAAAGGGTTTAACCATGGAAATTGTTACGGCATTTAAATCAATTGAGGTAGTTCTTGAAATATGTAATATTTTTAAGGAAATAAAAATGGATGGACCTATATTTCTTTTCATAGTTGAACTGATCATAGGGTTTCTTGAGGGTAGAAGACCAATCTAGTCTGAGGTGATGTTTACCCCTAGTTTTGACAAGTACAGCCATGCCTCATTTAACAAAAAAGGAAGGAATCATGTGTCCCACATACATTTTGATGAATAACACATAAATATAGTGAAACCTAAGAAAATAAGATATTTTTTCTAAACATAATTAAAATATAGGGAAGTGGTACATGAGGATGAGGTGGCATCAATTTAATTGAAAACCCATGAGTGTTCAATAAAAGAATGACCAAGTCATGGGTTATGCCTTGTAAAACATATTGGTCAATACAAAATAGGGAATTCCAAGATAGGTGAAGATGTTGTGTAGACCACAAAGTGAAAAATTAAGAATTTTAAGTTAGACTAGATTGCTTCCATAAGAGGAAATATTAAGACAAATACTTTGAGGAGATATAGAATATCATGGAACATAAGGAAATAGTTTGTTTTAGGACATTAATTTTTAAAATAATTGGGGTTATTATTTATATAAAACTATTTAGAATCTTTAAGATCACATATTAATAGAACAAATGGTGTTTTAATAATATAAAATCCCATCTTATTTGAGTAGATTGATATAGAGAATAGAGCTAGTGTTGTCAATGTGTTAAAATGTTATGCCAAGAGTATCTAGGTAATAATTTATAGATGAAATTAGGTTGGTTTTCATAAATGTAAGAGAAGTAATATTTCATATGCAATCATGCACAATTTAATTAAGAATTCAAGTTGGCTATTAAACATCAATCTTAATTTTACTTATGTGTTGACAAGTTTTAGTTGAAGTTACTTTTCTACATTTAATTGTTAATTTAATACTTTTTTATGAGTTATGTGATTTTTAATAATTAACTTGTTTCTTTAAATTAATTATTCACACTTTAATATTTAATAAATATTTGTGTTCTTTATGCAACTACCCTGATTTCAACCTAGTATACTCTCCCTATGGCTTAGGTCAACATGCAAACTTGTGTGATATGTTTGTATGGATAGAGTTAAGTGTTTAAAATGTGATAGTGGTAAAAAAATATCTATATAATATATTTAAAAATATTCTAACATAAACCACATAAAAAAAATGTCTTTAAACCTATCAAACTTGATATTTAATTATTTTTTCATCTTTATGCCTAGAATTGTAATAATACATTATCTAAAGCTTTGGGAGGAATTATTTGATGAAATTTTGTGATCATATCTAAAATATAAGTCTTAAAAACATACCAAAGTTATTTTTTATATATCCCATAGTACTCTAAAAATAATTGTTTTTCAAAACTAGGCACTCTAGGTCTTGTTAGAGATCTTGATTGCACCCTAGCTGGAGGTAGGAGTGTTTAGGTCCTACTTCCAAATATAGATCAACATGGGACTAACCCTAGGTTTTGGGTATCCTATAATGGGTTCATAACTCTAGGATTTTTAATGAGGCTAGCTCCTCTGATGCACTATTTCTCATTTCCACTACTAAAACCTACTAATGACCAAGGAAAAGGGAGTGAGAGAGAAAACATAAAAAGGAAACCTAAGCTAAAGCTAGTAATGCACCTAGATTACAATTTATCCACCCTACTTGACTCTAAAAAACTAATGAAATAATTGAAATACTAAATCTAGGATCCTAAATATCTATCATACATTAGTGTTTTATGAAGAGGTTCACTAAATGATCACAAACTGAGGGAAATGATGGAGAGGTCTAATGCAAGACACTAACCAATCATAGTATCCACATACGAGATTCAATCAAAAGATTTAAAACACTAAACATGACTTAAATAATAAGATGAACTAGTAACTAGGTGATATCATGACTTGAAAAGAGAGAGATTTCTACCACATATGTAAATCTGACATGTACACACTATAATAGAATAATGAAAACTAAATAATAGTCTTGTACACATTTTAAGAGGTTACAAGCTCCATCTTGGTATATTTTACTCATGCCCAAGAGAGGGAACTGATAAAATACAAAGGGATACATTTTTTGGATCAAAAGCCACTATATATAGCAAAAAGAGAGAAAAGAGATGGGAACTATGCATTAGAGAGTGGAGAAAGAGTCCTCATGATCAAGAAGTGAGGTGACAGCTCATTAATTATGTTTTATATGTGTGATTTAATCAACAAATAGATTTACCCTTATCCCAATAGTCCCTAAGATCCTCGCATTGGCTAAGAGATCCCACTAGAGATAAAGATTGGTTCTACAAGATGACAAAGTTTGTTTGAGTAGAATCAATGCTCTCAACTACTTCTCTAACCACCAATTCACCACCTTAGGACCCTAAGTCCACTTGATGTTTTCATGAATAAAAAATATTCAAATATTTAAACTAAAAGTGTCATGCCATGAATAGTGGTTAGTACATACTTTGTTGATAGATGAGCCCCTTTATATTAAAGACATATCTACTCCATTTTCATATTTGGATCATAGGTTCATATATAGATAGAGAACCAATCTAAGGTTAATAATTTTCCTATATATATCCATATTAATGTGAACCTATAGATTACATAGCCTCTTTATATATCCAAATAGGTCTAAAAGACCCAATTTATCACTATAGGAAATAAAAGCTTGTATATATATATATATATATATATATATATATAGACCCTTCTTAAAATAGCAAACACGGTTGTAGAAATAACCCTACCTGATATAAAAATATGAACCAAAGGTCCATATTTATCCTTAATGGTGGTCCCATATATTTTTCTTATATCTTAATACATTAGTGTATCCCTTTAATGGTGTTTGATTGAGCTTTGGTGGTGATAGGATGATCCTGCAGGACCTACTTCCTTTTATCAAAAATGGCTTCTTGACTTTGACCTTTTTTTTAATTGGCCATCAATATTAGCTCGAGATAATCAAATTATACCAAACTATATTTTCTCCCTTTGGTTCCATAGATCCTAATAACTTCTTAAATTCTCTCACACCATAGATCCTAACTTACATGATGCAATGTGGTCCATCAATCTTTCCCTTAATTTATCAACTCTGCCCAAGCTTATGCCATATGTCAAATGTGCATTGATCCTTAAGATCCTTTTGTTAGTATGTTATCTCATGTGCTTATACCATATGTCAATCTATTGAGCTCCTTAATTGTTTGACCCATCTCACACCATTGGGTCAAGATGGATGATCGAGTGAAGACTATTAGATCAACTGGGACCCACTATTCAAAATCTAATTTCTACTTCATGAGATTAAAATGACATCCTCACTCCCATTAAATGGTGTTCATGTGATTGTCATAAATTTTCATGCAAACATCAAATTTAATCTCAAAAGGATTTATTTTTCTCAAGCTTAAACTTGACATTAACATGAACATCTTATGATGTGGGTCCAACTTTAGAAGCTTACAACTTGAGTCATAAAGGCTGCATGGGTATGAAAATTTTAGAGGATGATCTTGGCATGTATATCTATAATTTTTCATGATTTTTTGGCTCATGAGAGCTTCCTGGGTGAAGATAAAAATTTCACAAGTGAGCTGGTCCATTTGCTCCTGCATGATGCCCTGGTGATGGTCTGGTTCTTAAACTTACACAATTCATTCTTTGATCAATCCTTTAAGGTTCTGATGGATTATTAATGTTTTTTCAACCTATTACATGCTTTTTAATGATAGAAACATTTTATAACTTACTTGGATCCTTCATTTTTCAATCTTAGACCCACTTCTAAGCCTTTGATCCACTGCTTCATCAAACCATGCAAGAGCTTTATATGTGGGCCAAAAATGGCCAATAGGTCTATGTAAAACCCTTGAAATAACATTTAATTATGTAACTTGTAAATGTGAAGGAGTTAGGCCGTAAAATTTTCCACATTGTTTTAAATTTCATAAAAATAATTCATTGAAAATACTTTTATTACAGCCCTCATAAAACTCAATATATAAGTGTTTATGTGATTGTAAGACAAATAAATCCCATATCAAATCAAGAAACTTTAATACCTTAAAAACTATGCATACTTAGAACTTAAAAAATTGCTTAGAAATATGAAATAGGGGCCTAAACACAAGTGTAGATTATTATTATTTTTTAAGTCTTAAATTCATGAATTAGTTATTTTTGTATTTTTTCATCCCATAGGTTCTAGCTATTTTCTTACTCTTTGGAACTATTCACTATTTATGATTGTAGATTAATATATCAGAGATTCTACAAAATAAACATATCTTAGTGGGTATTTTCAAAAACAAGATCATATAATAACCAAGAAAATTTATCCATATAATGGACAAAAATGTCCCAAGATTTTTTTCCTGATACACAACTTCTTCATGTTGATAACTATGCTACATGGAAAATCAAGGTGATATCTCACCCAAAATTCGAAGATCTCTAGTTGGTTATTGATAAAACATTCACCCAACATGCCTCAGATGTTGACCAATATCATAATTTAAAAAAATAAAACTAGAAGGTGAATTTGATCATTATGTTTGACATATCACATGAGGTCTAGCCTCATATTTGAAATGTTACTTCAGCCAAAGATGCCTAGGACAAACTCAGTATCATATATAAAGCCAAGAACCATAATATCATCTGGCATCTACAAATCCAACTTCACTATCTTATGTTGAATATAGGTGAGAAATTTAAAGGATTTCTTCATTATTTTGTAGTAATATGGGCCTTGATTCAAGTATTGGGAGAGAAATTTTTATATGACTCCTTGATACCCATTGTCTTAAGAGCATTGATCCTACCTACAAGATATTTTTGGGTTTAACTATATTAGAGATGAAACCAAATTTTAAAATTTGGTTAATATATTGTAATAGGAAGAATCCATGCACATAAAATATGATAATGATTAATATCATGCACTTTCATCACATCATAAGGGGAAAAGGCCCATGAAGCCTTAAAATCCCCTAAGTAAAGCAATCAACAAAACCAACAAGGGAAAAAACCTCATTCCTAGAATATTTGTCTAATATATGGAAAAATAGGCCATGAACTAAATATTTTTTTTACAATTCATTTATGTAAGTCTCTTCTAGAAACAATAATCCCACCTCCCATAATTATCCATAAATATAGAAGTATAAGCCTTTCCCACAACATCATGGGAACATTGCTAAAGACAATGATCCTCTATATTAGGATTATTTCTTTATTTCTCAAATAAATGAGGAGATCACTCCTCCAAATGCAATTTGGTATGTATATTTCAATGCCACAAGTCACATGACTAGATGGAATAATTGGTCTACAACCTTGAACCATTTGGTGTATTGTGGGAATGTATCTTTAGGATATGATTCATCATATATTGTCCAATGTTATGGTGATATTTATTTATAACTTGGAAATCATACTTATAAATCATAGAAGTCCTATATGGTCTAGGATTAATGAATATTTTTTAATGTATAATTTAATGCTTGATCATAACTTAAAGGTTAAAATTGATCGACATGATGGAAAATATTTTTGTCTCATTAGAAACAATTCTAGAAGCTCAAAAAATATTGAAAGAGATTCTAGTATAATTGAAATATTTTAGATTGGTTTTTTACATAATGAAAATAAAGGTCTTATTGTAAGATATACATACTCAATTCCAATGAGATGTAGAAGGTTTGGTAAAGTGGGTTGGTTGTGCCCATCCCTACCTAAGTTCAAATCTCACATGGTATTTATAATTTGGATGTGGCCATTTGAGTTAACTTAGTAGTTTCAATGGTTAGTGGTGGTTTTTTATATTAGTTTAATGGTTATCTAGGACTGAGCCCCCTAATTTTGCCCTAGAATTGGTTTTTAGCTCTAGTCAAAAGTGAATATCTATCAAATAAAAGATATACTACTCAAAAAATTTATTACATAAGAGATATGGGCACTTAAATTTTGGGTACCTTATTTCATTAAGTCAGCATAACATGGTAAGAGGCCTTACCCCACTAAATAAAAATATTAATATGTGTTTAGTTGTTTATATGGAAAATAATATATAGATCCATTTGGAATAAGTGCCTAGTAGAATATTTGTGCATTGGATCTAGTGCACACCAATCTTTGTGGGTACATGCATCCAAATTTCAGTATATTCAATTATTTTTAGATTTTTTGTGATGACTAATCATTAAATATGTGGGTATATTTATTAAAGACTAAGGTTCAGACCTTTCAAGTCTTAAAAGAATTCAAATCCACTATGGAATGAAACAATGGTCATCACATTAATCTCCTTCATTTAGATTGAGGGTGGAATACACTAGAAAAGAGTTATCTAAATATATGAAGGCACATGGCATTTTCTAGTAGTTGATTTCTACTTATACTCCAAAATAGAATGGTGTTTTAGAATGGATTAATCACACTATTATGGAAATGGTGTGCAGATATATGGGCACTTAAATTTGGGGTGCCTTATTTCACCAAGTTAACATAACATGGTAATAAACCTTCCCTTTCTAAATAAAAATATTGATATGTGTTCTAGTTGTTTAGAAGGAAAATAACATAGAGATCCATTTGGAATAAGTACATAGTAGGATCCATGTGCATTGGGTCTGGTGTACACCAATATTTATGGGTACATGCATCCAAATTTTAGCATATTCAATTGTTTTTTTATCTCTTTGATGATGACTTCTCATAAAATATGTGGGTATATTTATTGAATACTAAGGATTAGGCCTTTCAAGTCTTCAAAGAATTCAAATCCACTATGGAATGAAAAACTGGTCATCACATTAATATCCTTCATTTAGATTGAGGGGTAATACACTATAAAAAAGTTATCAAAATTTATGAAGTCATATGGCATCTTCCAGTTGTTGATTGCTACGTATACTCCAAAATAAAATGGTGTTTTATAATTGATTAATAACACTATTATGGAAATGGTGTGTAATATGATTGAGGACTCAAACCTACCTCATACATATTATGTAGAAGCAACATAGTAGGCATATTTGAATTCAAATTGGCATGAATTTTTTCATAATTTGACAATGAAAAAGTGCAAAAGTTGAAAATCAAGGCATGATGAAACATTGCAAAATGGAACAAAGGACCCATGACTAATATGACTAGAAATCTATAAAACATTAGTGGTCATGAACACTTTTAGACCATATAATAGCAACCAAGGTGACCAAATCTCATGAAATTTGGACCAATTAGTTTGTAGGAGTGTTTTTTAATATCATAAGACAAACAAATGACATATCTAAAGGTGTTCATAAGCAAGTGATAATAATGAAAGACTATAAAAGGTCCAATATGAAGGGAAAGTTTTTCAATAATATATTAATGTAAGCTAATGATCCAAATGTATGAAACATGCTAAAAAATTACAATTGTATTACTTGTAACAAAATTGTGTCTACAAAGTCCCTACTTTAATATGTGTGTGTGTGTGTGTGTGTGTGTGTGTGTGTGTGTGTGTGTGTGTGTGTGTGTGTGTGTGTGTGTGTGTGTGTGTGTGTGTGTGTGTGTGTGTGTGTGCATATACATTAAATTAAAACAAAAAAGGGTCAATATTATTTTTTCTATAGTCACCTTTAAACTTGTAAGTTATGCTTGAATTTAAATCTTAAGATAAAAGTGACTTGAATGTCAAAAAGAGGAGAGATATTTCCTTCTAATAGATTTCAACTCTAAAAATATGTAAAAATGAAAACCTTATATCCTCACCATCTACATGAATGCCCTAAATATCACTGATAATATATGAATGCTCCTATGTGAACATCTCAAATGTACCTACAAATAAATGTGAATATGCACAAGTAGATCAATGTCTTGATAAATTCATAAAATGTAACCAATTAAAATAAATAAAATTTTGAAAATGATCCAGGGAATGAATACACCTAGTCATATATAAACTATGTCATCATCTCTAAAAAATAATTAAAACTATCATGAGCCTTAATTTCCCCATCCATGTGGTGAACACTCTAAAAATTGGATCCTATTGACCCATGCCATGTGGAAAAAATTTCTCCCAACTAAAGAGGAAAGCATTTGAAACCATTTTTTAACTAATTGACATAACTTTTTATCCTCTTAACATCTTATAATCACATGAAATATGTATTTAAAAATATAACAATATCAATATATACCAGCCTTAAGTGAAGGATGTTATTGCATAATTCAAAATAATATGAAAAATAAACTAGGTAACATAAATGTAAGTTTTTATTTAGTTCTTAGTTTTGCCGAATACAAGGGCAATAGACATGTTACTAGGACATATATGGGTACATAATATACATTCAATCCCATATTTGATACATTAATGTGTGAATTATATCTATAAATATTAAATGGTTAAAGTTATAGTTACATATATGAGTATCCTATTCAACCGAAGACATTTCTTATGAAACCATCCCCATATCCTATTATACAACTTATATATGTTCATTATATGTAGGTAGTCCATAGACATGTAATTGATCTTCCTTGAAGACTAGTGCATCAATGTCCATTATATCAAAGGTCTATTCAAGTTCCACAGTAAATGTTAGCTAGTCCATGACACCCTATATTGGTTGTATAGGTTACTTTGTGTGTTCCATAGTGTAAGCCATATTATAATTATTGTGTATAATTAATTTTATAGGCTATTATGGTTTTTATATCTACACAATGTATAAATGATCATGTGGACTATGATGATAATGATGGATATGTTATAATGTATGACCACTTCTCAGATTATATTATAGATATATATGTTACTCATTTTTTTTGCATGTGAAATTCACACCCATCGATAAAAAACCTAAATTTGAGCATCCCATTGATGGAATCATTGGTTAGTATGAGTATAATTCAAAAAATTCAAAAAAATAATAATTTTTTTAAATATATATATATATATATATATATATATATATATATATATATATATATATATTCAAAAAAAGTTATATATTTATATGACCAATACATTGATTATATTGAGCTACTTAAAATAATTATACATGAATTTATCATGTATAATCTTTAGGGTGCTATATCCTATGGATATTTTACTTTTATAAGCTTCAACGATGACATTAATTGCTTATGTAGACTAGCATTGATTGATCTGTGTGTTGATATTATTGTGTGTTATATGTCTGACCATTGTATGTTACATTCTGTGTTCTATGTTAACCATTGTGTGTTACAACATGTTTATATGAGTGTATGGATTATTTGTTGACACGTCATGCATTTATTATGTTTAGGATCCTCTAGTCCATCTCATGTCCATGTTATTGTTTATGTCAATTTAAAGTCATGTAATGTCATGAGTGCTTGTTTGCATCATCATAACAATAATTTTTACATGTGTGTGCTTCCTTCATGTTTTTGAGCATGTTGCCATAATTTATATCACACATTATTCTCTTATGTATGATGCCATGATTGATATCATGTATCTTCTACATGGCTTATTATTGAGTACTTATATATGCAATGAAAATTATTACAATGATTATTATTACATGTGTGATTACTATATTTACTATACCTGACACTTGTATGCCTATGATTACATGTTTAATATGTTTTTGAATGATCAAATATTTACATGATGACATCATCTTATCATGTTAGTATGCATGCTTTCATGATTGCTTATTTTCTATATAACATGATGCATATAACTCTTTTATTTTGAGATGAGTGATCAAAAGCTTCAACCCTAACCTTAGAAGGGGGGCATATTGGTAGCCTTGTCATATATATTTAGGCCTTGATAGATAGAAAATTAATATTAGGGGATAAATTATGATTCAAATTGGGATAGATTCTGATTTAGATTAGGAATAGATTGATAGATTTACACATATGTGATCCATGTGTGGGAAATTTTATAGGATCATTAGAGATAATATTTTTTAAATTTTTATGAGGTATAGAGTTTGAGTAGGATTTATGGTTTCATCACATTATAATTTATTAAATCCAACATTTTAGATACAATAGGTGTATCCATCGTCATGGGAGAGGTGATCAATAAGTAAAGCATTTCTTCCTGATCATCTTCTCCCTAAATATGGATACACCTATTATATCCAAAACATTGGATTTAATAAATTGGAACATGATAGAATCATTAGAGATATTTAATAGCTTCTATTATATTATGAGATAAAATGCATGGATTATATTAAATAGATTTATAAAGTTACATGAATCAAATTAAGCAAGTTATCAAATTGAACATATCAACATATAAATTATGGCATTTTGTATCACATTGAGGTACAAATGGATTATATTTGAGGCATGGATGTGTTTCATGCTTACACTTTTATATTTATATGATGAATATTGATGGTACTATGTAATCACTTTGAATATTAAACCTACATGCAATGGTTGATTTAGAGTTTCAATTTTTCATAGGAACCTAATGCGAGGTTCTAAATTTTACATATGAACCTAGTTTGGGGTTCCATCAAAAGAGCTGTGATGAAATTTTACATCTCATTAGACCATAACTACCCCATTTTGTAAATTATTTAAATAGATAATATCTTGGTTCACATACCCACATTGGTATTTATTCCTTGACTTTTTTAATTTAAAATATTTCAATGATTTAGAGTGTTTCATACTTTCTATCATGAGTGCACATTTATTTATGCATGTTTATTTTCAAGTTTTGCATGGAGCAAGATGGATATTTTGGGCATACCTTTTAACATATAGTGTTATTAACTATAGGTACCAAATTTATTTTTTATCCTTTTAATCTAATATTTTTAAAATTAAACTAAAAGAAAGGTATTTGTAGACACATAAATTCAGTATTAGATACTTAGAATATATATTTTTTGACCCATATTTGATATACATGACTTGTGCATCACATTTAAATATTGATCACATTATTTCCTATCCATTCATCTATCTATTAATTTGGCCGACTCAATTTACCATCATTCATACTTAAGATCTCTCTAGTATGTGCCACAATGATCTATTATATTAAGTAGACTATCAACATGTTCTAGATAATTATTTTACCATTCTTGGATAGTCTCATCAATAGTCAAACATTGGTGGTTAGTGAAAACATACACCTTTAATAACAATGTCCCAAATTCCTTAAACATCTAGTTTTCATATTCAAATCCCTCCCTTTGGATCAACCTACACATTTTTCATGTTGATTATGGGGGAAAAGTGTACAATGAGTCAACTATATATACACATAAATTTTAGTGTTATTCTTATATATATATATATATATATATATATATTTGGAATTCACTTTCACATTTATAAATCTATTTTCATTCCCTTGAAGCACTATCCAAAAGCATCCAAATATGAAATCCCAAATCCAAGTCTAAATACATTAAAGCAAGGTCAAAGTTACATGTTATCAAGGGTCAGAATCCAAAGTTATGCATTTCATTATATTAGAACACTATTGAGCACACATACATATAGGTGGGAAAACTACATGTGGTTTGAGCTCTATTTGGAGTATTGGAACATAATAAATTATTAACCACTCAATAAGGTGTGTTTGGGGTTATCCAACACATCTTTTTGAACCCTTTTCTTTGGGCCAATCAAGATTCAAAATTAGATCTAAGGTTTCAAGTCAACAAAATAAATTTTTTGAATCTACGCACAAGACTGAGGATCAAAAACCACTCAAAAATAATCTTTATTAGAAAGTGTATCGATCTACATAAAAATAGACTGGAAAATTATACAAGTGTTTCAAATTATTTTGGATTTAGTATCTAAACAAGCTAAAACCTTTGAATATTTATATTGTACAATATAAGTCTTAACAACATAGAGCTTAATATAACTATGATTTATTGCACTTACTATTAATAAAAATGATCAAACACATAAGGGAGTATGGGTACATAGCTTATTTATAGTTCATATTTATTATCTAGTTCATCATAATTATCAAATGTGCTTAGTAGTGGCTTTGTGTTGGCTCAAATTGGGAAACATATTATTAGAGCTTCTCAAGATACCTATGATAATGCTTAGACTGCTATGATGGTTAGATCTATATATTATTTTTGAAATCATAAAAAATGATTGTGATAGTCTGTGACTATTTATATCATTAGGCATATATCTATGGATGACTTTTTTGTATTCAATCATCTTCACCCCTACACAAGTAGTTATGTTTTCTTTATCTTTTTTATAAAACCTTATCTTGTACTCTTGATACCAATGTGACTTGAATAAGGGATTAACATTATTTTGTTGGACTAACATCGACCACTCCCTATTAAATAGTTGAGTGTTTTCTACATTCCTAATACTCTAAAG
>JARHVA010002904.1:1175000-1412500 GCA_037957365.1 Torreya grandis
AGAATGGCATAGAGCATTCATTGAAGGAATGCCCATGTGAAATGGAGAAGCACAGATCAATAACTCTCGAAATTGGAGAAGAGACTGTAGATGAAGTACACAGATTTGCGGACTAAATATCCATATGAACATATGAGTCATCGAAGCTCTCAAAGGGTGTACTCTCATTGGAAATAGTAAACTCCTCTGAAGTACAAGATTGTGAAGGCTCTAGAAGAGAAACATCCTTAATAAGGATGAAAGTAGAATCTATAATAGGATCACTGAGGTTGGGTAGAATATCATCTTGGAGTGGTGGCTCGACAAAAAGAAGAGCATTGTCCACCATGGATGTGTCATCACAAGTGGTATTAGTAGGAAGAGGAAGTATAACAATATATGAAGAGATAGTAGGAAGTGAAAGAGTGATAAATCTTAGTAGGGTCTTTGAAAAGAGACTATAGGATGCTCCAAATAGTGTTGGAACACATTGTGATGTAGATCCCATGAAACGTGAAACAATAAGCGACCACGAACCTTGTCACTAGAGTTAGCACACTTAATATACTGATCATGATCAATGGGAACAAGAATATGTCCATATATGAATGAAATACGATTCTTTTCCATGAGCAAGTGTTCCATGTAAGCACGCCAACAAGCATAATTGGTCTTTCTAAAAAGAACTACTGGTTTAGAATCATCTTTCCTCTACAGGTATCTCTCAAGTGAATTCAACATGACAGAACACATCAAAGAATTGCAAAACTACACAAAAGAACTGCAATGACCCCCTAGTTACAAAAACAATACATGCTCATGAAGATGACATCAGACACATTTGAGAATGCGTCCAAATGAGTAGTAAGTGCAGGAATCAACACAATAAAAAAATGAGAATATGTAGAAAAGACATTGAAGAATGCACAACACTACACCATACCCCCTCAAAACTGTTAGTAGTGATACCCCGATAATGTTACAAATGCAAGCACACTCGTAT
Organism: Torreya grandis; assembly: GCA_037957365.1. Lineage (NCBI taxonomy): Eukaryota > Viridiplantae > Streptophyta > Pinopsida > Cupressales > Taxaceae > Torreya > Torreya grandis. The sequence continues at coordinate 1,175,983 of JARHVA010002904.1, forward strand.
AAATGTCGGGCACAATCGAGAATGCATCTTGAGCAAATTGTGCATATGTATGAAAGCAATGGAGGACGTCGGGCTATATCGATAATGCATCCAAGATGTACAATTTGTGAAGAATAAGTAGTTGTAGAAGGTCCAAAAAGGACACCAATGCATAGAGCACACAAAAACAAACATTTTTAAAGAAGACGACACTATAGAAAGAGTTACCGATTAAAAGTTATAGTCATTTTAATAGTTGAGCTCATATAAAAAATCTCCGCCCAACATAAATTTGAAAATGTTTGGGTTGATTGGAGAATTGGTTGGGTGGTTAAGCTTCTGCTAGTAGGAATCAAGATTTAAGCCCCCTCAACCCCACAACGCCTCCGCCCCCTGCCCCCCTCTCCTCCCCCACCATGCACACCATATGGACCGTCTTCTGAGTTTTGAAGGTCTCGTGTTGTCATCAAACTTTTTAGGTGGAGTTGTAGTGGGTCACTACAGTGATTAGGAATCTTGATCCTTTTTGTAGTCGGGATTGTAGACTGCACAAGCACCCAGAGATCTCGATGTTAGAATTATGGACTTTGAATGCAGTAAAAAGTCCTAACGTCAAACTTTTGGATTGCGAATGCAGTCAAAAGTCCTAATGTCAAACTTTTGGATTGCATGTGTAGTTGAAATTCCTAACGCGTTGGACTTATGGGTTATGGGTGTAGTCAAAAGTCTCGATGTCAAAATTTTGGATTACGTGTGCAGTTGAAAGTCCCTACATGTCAAGTTTATGAATTGCAGATGCAACTAAGAGCTCTAATGTTGGGGATGAGGACTGCTATTGAAGGGGATCTTTTCGATTGGTGCAGGGAGGTGTGAGATTTATGCCAAGTCATGGAAACACCAAAACTGGTATGACTTCGCAAAAACTCCAAAGGCCCTCCAAGTGTCTCCAAAAACCCATAAAAGGATTTTCTCTTAGAGAACCTGTCTGTATAGATTTGCACGAAATCATCAAAAAAGCTTTGAAACCTTCTAAAATGATAGAAATTGATTGTCGCAAAACTAGGTTGTGTTTATCGTTGATCTTAGGGTTTTGGCACCTTATGATTCTGATGGTGTTGTCTACTTTTTATTTGAAATTTCTAAAGTTTAATTTGTATGGATTTTCACAAAATCCCACCAAACCTCTGAAATTTTTAAAAATCAAGAAATTTAGAAAGAATACATGCAAGAAAGATCTCGTTGAGGATTTCAAAAATGGTAAAGCAATGGTCAAATCAGAGGTTGATATCATGTTAAATTGTTCCAATATCTTTGAACATCCAAGATTGCACATAAATCCTAGGAGTGGGTGAGAGCAAAATCGCCACAATAAAAGTTGCATCAAAAGCTTCATTTATCGATTGATGAGCCAAAAAATACAAATGAGGTATGTATTATATAGTTGGATATTAGGTCACAAAAAAGGTAGCAATTCAACTCACTATTAGAAAATACATTAAGTGTATTTTCCCCTGATGATCTTAACATCCCTACGCAAGTTGACTAACAACTATGTAGGTAAAATCGTAAGCAGGGAAAAATCTATACCAACATAAACTATTTGCCATGGAGGACTTGATGCTTTATTTTCTACAAAATAGGATTTTTTAGAAACCTTGAAATCAAAATAATTTGATGTAGATCTTGAATCATGTTTCTGCAAAAAATTCCACCATCTTTGTTCTTTGTTTGTCCTGTAAATCCAAAACTGCAAAAAATCATAGAAAATTCCTAGAATGTCAGAAAAACCTTAATTTTTTTTTTGAAATTTATTAATTTTGTATTACTATTTTATAAAAATAGTGGTTTTTTTTATAAAATTATGGATTTTTCTAAAAATAGAAAAAATGTAGAAAATGTCCCTATTTTTATAGATTCGACTCGAAACAAAATTTACTAGAGGGTAATTTTTAAAATCCCTAATGTGGATTGGCTTAAAAATTGTTTATGGACTTAGAAAGTAAGTGTGTAAATGTTAGTTCTATTAGAAACGCATAAATCTATAACTCAAACTAGGATATCTGAGTTTTGATACCATGAAAGAAACAATAAATCTCAGGGTTATATCTCCATAGTTATGATTCACTCCAAGTTGAAACACTATACAAATAGTTAATAGGTAATGTCTTTAGAGTATAATTATAAAAGTATATTATCTTACAATGTACATAGATGAGAGGGTATATATAGAGCGTAAACAAGTTATTCCTTAAAGGTGACTTCTATAAATGGTAGTAGCACATGTGAAGTGAGTAAACATTAAATGCACACTTCTCTAAACATATGCACACAATAATTAGACTTAGTGGAAAAACTAAGTATCTAAGTTAATTAAAGGTGCACAAATAATATTTGCACCAACATATACTTGAAATTTTCATTTGGTTGTCAAAATATATTTCAAATTCATATTTGGGATTATAATTGAACTGTAATTAGTTTTTGAAATTTTCATCTTTGTGAATATATTCCAAATTGGCATCTAGAATTATAATTAGAGTTCCAAATTGACATTAGTCCCTCTAGTAAGAACTATCAATTTTATACTCTCAGAAATGAATGGTAAGGTACATAAGAATCCAACATGTTGTGATTCTGTTCTTATTTTGTTAGGCACAGTTTTTGTTTTTTTGGTTTTTGGTATCTCCTTGATGGCATGACTAGAAAGGCATTCAAGAAAACAAATCAAGTTACTATTAATTGTGGTTGTGTTTTGTATTTTAGGTTTATATGATGAGCTTTCTTTCTATATTTATATTCTCCTACACCTTTGTTCCATGATTGATTGTTATTAACTATACCCAAGTCTAGATGCACTTTTCAATTATAAAGAAACTTGAAAAAAAATCTATCAAATTTAAGTCATTTGTGTGTGTGTGAAACACACGCACACAAACACGCACGTGCACACACACACACACACACACACACACACACATGCGCACGCACACACACACACACAAATAACTTAAATTTATTTTAGATATTTTTTCAAATAGTTCGGATGCCTCTATGTTTTCACAATTAACATATGTCTACCAAGGTCTACACAACTACATCATTAGATGTTCCCAATTTCGATTATGCCTTGATGAATGTGGTTGTATTTTGTATTTTAGGGTATGGTATCACTAGGAAGGAATTTGAGAAAACAAATCAAGTTAATCTTAATTTTGGTTATGTTTTATATTTTAGGGTTGTATGACGAGCTTTCTTTCTACACTAATATTCTCCTACCACCTTTGTTCCATGACTAATTTTTATTAAGTACATCCAAGTCTGGTTGCACTTTCTGATTATAGGAAAAATTGAATTTTTTCCCATCAAATTTAAGTCATTCGCGTGCACGTGTGTGTGTGTGTGTAAGTGAACATGCATTTTTTTTAAGGCTTTTTTTCAAATAGTTTGCATGCCTTTTGTATGTTCTCACAATTGGCATATATGTCTACCAAGGCCTACACAACTACATCATCAGATGACTTCAATTTTGATTCTACACTAATATTCTCCTACCACCTTTGTTCCATGACTGATTGTTATTAAGTACACCCAAGTCTGATTGCACTTTTTGATTAGAAGGAAACCTGAAAAAAATCCATCAAATTTAAGTTGTGTGTGTGTGTGTGTGTGTGTAAGTGAGCATGATTTTTATTTGAGGTAGTTTTTCAAATAGTTTGCATGCCTTTTGTATGTTTTCACAATTGGCATACATGTCTACCAAGGCCTACACAATGATTTCATCATATGATTCCAATTTCAATGATGCTTTGATGAATGTCCATGGTTTCTTCGAAATCTCCCATTTTAGTACAACTCCTATTTTGGTCTTTTGGCTTGAATTTAAATTTACAAGTAAAATGATTGGAGCTCCTAATAGAGTCCAAATTATCAACCCTTGCAACCATGAAATACAAGGTGCATATATAATTAAGAAGAAAGTGAAATAGGCAAGCAACACGAAAAACAATGGGAAAGTGACATCAAGCATAACATTTAATGTTAATACTTGGAAGAGGGGTCGGCATTTAATACAAAAGCCCACATTTAATTGGGAGTGATATTGGTTGATGTGTTGGCATTTAATACAAAATTCCAAAATTCATTTTTAAAGTTTAAATGCACTGGCCTCAAACAACTTTATAGTAGGGTGGTGTTTTATTTATGATATACATGTTAATCCAATGCAGTTTCATTGCAAAGCTTCGGGTTTCTACTAGCCCTTCGAAAATTGTTACAATACATACCTACGATATTCTTAGATCTTTAGTTGCAGAGTTTTCAAGTCTGTACCTAGATCTAATGTATATCATTTTTTTCATGTGATGTTACAATTTCAATACGTAATGGCAGACTTGAAACTCCAAATCACATGTTTTATCATCTAAAAGAATATTTTAAAAGCCAAACAAAAAACTAAATATTCAAAATTGAAAGATAATTTATTTTAACTAACTCTTATCTAATGGGAAACATAACCTTTGTAGGGGCTACAAGGGTTTCAAATTAGGAACTTGTTTGGAACTTGAATCATTTTACCTGTAAGAACAAAGATGCTAGCAGAATACTAATGTGAAGTTTAGAGCTAATGACAAAGAAGTTCAACCATACACATGATTCATAGTAGGCATAGCGCAAGAAAGATTCAATCACCTTATTGAAGTATTAATTGTAGATATGCATTCATTAGAAACACCTCAAACAATAATTGTGTTCCTACCATATATCCATGATTAGGGGAACATATTATTAATGTTGTGGCCTTAATTTCTTTTTGTTATGAAATGACTTTTAATGAGATCTTGAAGCCGGTCTGGGACAGAATCGAGGCCCATATTCCAATTATTAAACACAAAATACCTCTACAATCTCGCACCAACGGCCATGAACGACTCAAGTACCAACAATATCCACAACTGGTCTCATTTGCCATTCCTAATATATGAACATGGGTTGGGTTTGGAACAACCAAACCACGTAACTAACTCTCTCAAATCTCATTGGAAATGTTGTGGCCTTAATGAACTCAAAGGTAAAGTGGGATATGTTTAATGTCGGTGTTTCGATTCTTATTTTTAAGGGATGTTGATTTGTGTATGTTTAAATATTGAAATTAAGATTCAAAAGAGATGGCCTCTCCTATTTAATTTTGGGTGAGAAAAGTAAAAATAAATTTAGTCCTATTATTTACATCAGTCGTCGTCAAGTAAAAATAAATTTAGTCCTGTTATTTACATCAGTTGTCGTCAAATTAACAAGAAGAAAACAAAATAACTAAGCAGCATGAAAAATGGAGATGATTCCAAATTATCTAGTAATATTTATTCGGATTTAAATTTCATCTCAGCTGATAATCCCAGAAATGAAATTAAGTGGCATCGTGCATGAATTTAATTTAGTTTGGGATATGTGTAGACATTCAATACAAAAACAAAGCTTATGAATAATGTTTCATAGATTGAAGGCCATTTTTTGTTTGTTGTTTGAAAGCTTATGGGAGATGCATTAACTATAGATCTGGGCATCTTTTACACCTTGATTATGGATTGTTTATTCTATGTGGTCATACTTTCCATGTGGATATAGCCTCATATTTGTATGATCTAAGGAGAGGCCATCAAGTAAGGGTTAGAAATCAAGTATAAATAGTGCAAAAACAAGCACGTGCACATAACTATGAATGTTTCATTCATTTTGAACATGAATTTTAAATCTTCCAACAAAGAAGTTCGATAATACTTGTGATCCATTGTAGGCACAATGAAAATAAATGTCAACCCTTATCCACTACATCTACATGACTACTTGCAAATAGAACCAATTTTTTTTGAAAGAAGTTGAGTGGCTTTTGCAGCAGGAAACTTGCTAAAATAAAAGTATAACCTTATTAAAAATTTAAATATAAACTCCACGTTGAAATTCTATTGGTACTCGTGTTTTATAAATAAGAGTAGTATGGAATGAGAACCATATAAGACATTAATATTCCCCTTATTATTCACTTTAGTAAAAAGTGATAGTTACAAAACTATTCATTGAAATTAGATTTGAAAGTGCAATTGACATGCTAGTAGAGAGATGAAATAAATGGTTGAAGGTAAATGTAGGGAAAAAATAATTAATTAGATTTGTTATAAAAATAAAAATTAGAACTCAACAAAATATCTTAGCATCCATCCACTATGTGCCAAAATTAAAGCTTTGAAACAAAGGCAATGAGATAATAAAAAATCAAAATATATACATAACCTCTCAATTTAATATGCTAAAACGTACAAAATGTCATCTAAAGGTACCATGCACCACTACATTAGTTGAATCACATATGTTTTTTTGTCATCAAATCTTCATAAGATTTTGTTAAGAAAATATAACATGCTTAAGATTAGAAATTTTATGAAGGAAGCACAATGTAAACACTGAAAGAGCGAAAGATATGGAGTTATATTGAAGGAAGAGGCCAATACAATATAGAGGGCAAAAAAATCATTTATTGTTTTCTAATATGGTTATTCATGCGATCTTGCATTCTTGCAAATTGTTCGAAAAAGGAAATAAGAAAAATATGAAGCTTCTGAAAGGAGCATGCTCTTGAGAGCATTGTAAAAGTTAATCCTTGAAGTTCAATATTACCAATATCAAAGGAGCATGCTCTATGATGATATATTCAAAGTTAACTATATTTGAACATAGTTAACTACCACGTACAAAATGCATGAATGAGGTGTGGTTTCATGGAATGCAATGATTGCAGGATATCATTTTTTGTTCTATGGAAATAGTCATATAATTGTAGTGGATGAGGAATATAAATACTTCAATAGGCCAATTGACATGTATTCACACTATGCCTAAAATGGATGACATGTATGGTTGAACTTCATTGTTGACATCTCTAAATTTCATATTGAAACTGAATTAAACTTAGGATAGTTGTGTGCACATGCTTGTTTATATATATAAGCTTAAAATGAATGACATATATGGTTGAGCTTTTTTTTGGTAGCTATAAATTTCATATTCAAAATGAATTAACACTGCGATAGTTGCATGTATGTGTTTGCTTATACATGTGCATGCTTATACATGTGCACACAACTATTGCATTAGAGTTGTCAAAACACACACACACACACACACACACACACACACACACACACACGTGCTTGCAACTATCGCATGTTTAATTCATTTTAAATATGAACTTTAGAGCTATTGATATATAAGTTCAATCATACATGTCATCTATTTTGGGCACATTAAAAATAAACATCAATCATCCTATTGAAGTATTTACATCCCTCATCCACTATAGTTGAATGGTGGTCTGGAAATCTTTTAGGTTTCTCTTTATTAAAAAAGTGCAGCCACCCCTTTCCACTTCACAATTGAAGTGTAATTTATTTTAACTAACTATTATCTAATTTGAAGGAGATTCAACAGTTGCCAATTTGGACTCTGTTTGGAACTTGAATCATTTTACTTCTAAATGTAAATCCAAGCCATAAGACTAAAACATAGTCTTAGATATTTAAAATGGAACATATCATCCTAGTAGAGCAAAGGTGCTAGGAGAATATTAATGTAGAAAGAAATATCATAATTGAGATATGCCACTACAATAAATTATGTATGTGATAGATAAAGAATTACCATCTTATGATAGCACTTCTTAAATTTATACTAAATATATGTTGGATCATGTTGCTTAGGAAACAATTAATCATACATTATTTCTTTTACATGGGGGTCTAATTGAATTCTTCATTTGTATGTCAAAATTATCCAAATGACATCTCGATTTATAATTGGGTTAAATTATACATTGGTAAGAATTATGACACAAATATTGGTTACCAATTGGTTTTTCAGTTGATTGCGATGAATTATGTGCATCCTTCCATCGTTAGGGATAATTTTTGCCCATGAGTTTCCACGACTGGACAGGATGTCAATAGAATCCTGTGCCCTCCTGCTAGATGGTCATGTTTGATGGAGGATGCAGAGGGTTGTGGTAGTAGGGCTGGTCAATCAGAAGCATCGGTAGGTGTGAGGGCAACGATGGTTGATGATGGGGAGGTTGGTGAAACAAGGGAGCCAAGGAAGGTGTCTACGGTGGCTAGCAAAATAGGTCTAGGGAAGTTGTTTACCCCTCCCTAGGAAGAATTGTCAGCAACTAAAGCAGTTGGTCACTCAATTGACCAAACAGTTTGTCAAAGGAAGAAGACAAGAGCCTTATGCATTGCAAAATCTTCGTCAGTTGTTATTTTTGAAAAGGAAGTCCTGGAGGAAGTACTTAAAAGCAAGGATTGGTATTCAGAAAGGGGTTTAGTATGCAGGTTTGATGGGTTTTGGCCTTCCCTTCTCGGCCTTCATCAGTGGATTTCTGATTCATGGTGACCATTTTGGAAGATAGTTTGGAATTGTATCCCTGTGCTAGAGGATTCTTTATTGTGGTTTTTAAATTTATTGCAGTTCGTAATAAGATCTTATAGTCCAAATCTTGGAGGTTTGATCATCATCTTTTAAAACCTTGGTTTCCTAATTTTAATCCTTTAGCTGAAAATCTCTCTTTCAGACCCATTTGGGTGAGGCTGCCTTATCTTTCTCTCTAGTTTTGGTCGGAGTCTAGAATAGTGGCTATTGGAAAAACCCTAAAGAATTTGCTAGAAATTGATGCATCTTCTTTGAATTTTTCTTGAACAACTTTTTCCAAGGTTCTTGTTTGAAATGATTGAGTTGAAAGTTAAAGACAAATGTTGGTCTCAAACCCTTGATTATTAGGGTCTTCCCTTTAGGTATAGGAAGTGATTTAAAATTGGTCATCTTTCTAATGTTGTCAAAGTTCTAAGAATAAAGTGGTCTCTTTGTGGTCACAGGAGGCAAGTGAAGAGTTTTTCACAGTATTTCTGAAAAATGACCCTATTTTACCTTCAAAAGTTTTTGTAGAAGTCCTTAAGGAGGAGGAATCTAAAGTAGGGTCGGTTAATTTGGTGTCACTACCTCAATTTTTGGAGGTTGTTGGATCAGTTGTGAAGAGTAATAGGGATTCAGTTAGCAAAAATAAGGCTTGTAGAAGCTCGTCTGTGGAAAGGTGTATCTCTCCAAGTTTGGATACAGGTTCTTTAAGTAAATCAGAAGAATGGATGGTATTAATAAATAAGAAAAAATGACATATTATATCCGGCCTTCCTTCCAGGATACTTCGCTCGCATAGCAAAGCAAATAGGGGTGAAACATAGTAATTTTTAGTTTAATGTTTTTGTAAATTTTGTTCCTTATTGATAAGTTGAAGTATTTTTTAATACTTTGGGTAGTTGGTTTTGATTGAAATATGTTGGCTAGTTGCCTTGACGATTTTGTCATTAAGATAGGTCTATTTGGTTATGTGAGTAAATTTGTTATCGGTAAAGGGCCCCATAATCCTTGAAATCGATTAAAAAAAAAGAATTATGACACAATGGCTTATAAGATTTTACATGCTCCAAAAGTTGTGTATACATATATATCTGCTATATACATACATACATGTGTGTGTGTGTGTGTGTGTGTGTGTGTGTGTGTGTGTGTGTGTGTGTGTGTGTGTGTGTGTGTACATCTACATGCATGTGTATGGATACATAATACATATATACTTGTATATCTAAAATATGAGATGAACACTGAAACTCAAAATTATAGATTGAAAGAAGATATGATTTTGCTCTAAGAGATTTGCTAAATAAGTATTATTAACCTTTTTACAACTCTGCATTTAACACAATTTGTGATTAAATATAGAGGAATATCTAAATTTTTATGGTTATAAATTTATAATATTTAATTTTCATTTCAATATATATGTATATTGTAAACCTAGTGTCCACGCCCTTCCCTATGATCCTTTACTTAAATGAGAGCCTTTGGAAGAATCTATAGACATTCATCAAGGTTTAATTGAAATTATGATTGTGTGATGATGTAATTGTGTTGGCCCTGGTAGACAAGTATACCAATTGTAAAATCATATAGAAGGCGCATGAAGTGTTTGATAAAATTTCTCAAAGAGAAGTGGTTTCATGGAAACGATAATTGTAGGGTATGCACAAAATGGGTTTGTTGAAAATGCCTTGGAAAATTTTATGCAAATACAATTGGTAGTTGTAAATCTAGACTCCATCATAACTTTTTACAACATTCTCTTAGCCTATTCTAAAATAGGAGTTGTATTGCAGGTTACGGAGTTCCATCAAAGAATAATCGAAAACATATATATATGAAGGTGCCCTTAGTCATTTGATTATCTAGTCTTATTAACCAAGCCTATTATCAATCATTTGTCTCATGTCTATTTTATCAAGTCTTATCGATGGTTCATCATATCAAAGGATTGTTTACATTTGTTTAATTCTACATTCATATGCCTAGTGTCAAGGTCTTGAGCCAAAGTTTTTTAGTGAAGAACATGTAGTTGCTTTTGATCATCTAGGATCACACTCACAAGCATAAGAGAACTATAATGTCTCTAATTACAAGCATTTGAGATATATAGTTTCATCTCCTTAAGTGGTTTTCCAAGCCATCTAACCAACACACACTCTTTTTATTACGTCATTATTGAATATTAAGTCAAGATCAAAGTATAAATAAAAAGAGTAGTATTCTTATCAAAATAAAAAAATACAATTGTAGCCCTATTCATCATAAGAAAACACACATGCCCTAAGTTTTATAGGACATGAGTGTATAGAGTCAAGATTGGTATAATATGGAGTCAAAATCAAGAGAAAGAAGGTTAGAAGTGCCTGGAAAGTGTTAGAATCAACAAAAAATAAATTTACTCTATTTTTAAAATTATTTTTGGGTTTTGTTTGTCTTGTTGTCTCGATTGCTTTTCATAACTACAACACCTTTGAAAATGCACAAATAAGGAACAATTATGATATTTATTTATTCAAGTTTTTATTTTTCAATGAATTTAATTTTTATGCATAGTGTAGACATCATTCTATGCTAAATAGTTATAACATTTGGGTGAACCCCTTCATTTTCAAATCAATCAACCTTAGGTTTTTATACTCTCTTTCCTTTTAGGTTTGTTGTTGTTGATGTTTCAATTCTTATTTTCTACATCATTTTGCTTTCTTATTACAAATATCATTCTCCCAAATATTTATTGTGTATTTTTCAAACCCTAGCTTACATATGATGCATCATTATTTTAAATTTAATGTTTCTAAATGATGTACATACTTCTCTTCATCATGTTGAAAATAATTCTATGGATGTCATGTCTCTTGCTCTTCATTCTAATTTATATGATGGTAGTAATGATTGGAATGATGATGATTCTTACTTTCTGCTAGTGAGGATGATATAGATGAAAATGTAAGGCAACTCCCCATATTATACCATGTGAAAATTCAAATGATTTAATTATTATAGGTGTTGGTTATCTTTATTTGACCCCCAATGATTATGGAATACCAAATGTGATACAAAAATGAGTCACTAAGAAGATAATTATTAATATTAAACAAAGTAGCTTAAACGATTTGGTTTTAAACCTCCATGTGTGTAATTAAATGTTAAATCTTGTGTGAATGTAAATGGAGAAAATGCTGAAAATTATTGTGCTTGTACTCTTTCTTTAAATGTTGAAAATGATTAAAAAAAATGATTTCCCTCTTACTCTTCCTTTGGTTGTAAAAGTTGAAAATTATTTATTGGATGCAAATGACTATCTTTCTACTCATTTGTATGCTCATAATGATGAATTTATAAAAAATCTTAAACATGACTTGCAAAATACTTATTTCCTTACTGAAATTGAAAAAATGATTTATGTTGTAGCTAGTTTGAATTCTTATTTTGTGACAAATGGTTATACTATGTTTATTATTTCTTTCTTCTAACCCCAGTGCTTTGATGTTTTAAATCAATACTAAAATTACATGTACCATATTTATGTCTAAATAATTTTGCATATAAGTCTTGGGTGGATTCTAATGGTAAATATGTCCAACCTATGATGTGTATTGTTTATGATTCTCCTCTCTCGCATGATTTTACAATGCATAAGTTTTTTTTTCCAATGGATATAAGGACCATTACTTACATCTTAAGTAATTTTATGCTTCCCTTTGAAAATGTAGTGCTAATGATCAAATATTAATTAAAACATTTTCTATAAGTTTAGAGGGTTATGTTTTATATTGGTTTCACACTCTTACCTAGTAGTTCCCTATATACTTTCCACAAATTGGAAAATAATTTTTTATCAAGATTTATCCCTAATAAGGTACAACTAAATACATTTTAGCGCATTCCATATCTTCACCAAAGAAAATACGATCCTCTTCATGGTTACATTATATTATTTAAGAGTTGCATGCATTATTTGATGTATTAACTAAAGGATATATATACATCATATATTTGTAGTATAATTATTTGTCATCTAAAAAATAAAGTGCTTTATCATGATTATGAATATTTTGAGTGTATTTAGTATTAGGTCATGTCACTTGAGTATTATATTTTGTGATCACAAATGAGACTCATGTTTCACATTGTGATTTTATCTATATGTTTGCTTGCACTAGATATGAAACAATCAAGACAAACACCTAAAACAAGTCCTAAATCTTAACTTATGTTAAGTTTTTGAAACAACCCCCCCTCCCCCCAAAAAAAATAAAATAAAATTGGGTGTCATTACTTTTAGAGTTTATAACAAGACTATGGGTAGGGCCCACTACACCCCATTCTGTTATGCATAAGCAGCGCTTCAATTTTCATTATAAGGTACCCACAACCCATAACCAAAGTTACATACACGTAACCCTTAATTAAGTTAATTACCTCTAAAAGATTTTATGGGAAAGAATAATAACTCATGGAGATTACATACAACTTGGGGTATATCAGTATGTGGGTCCATAATGATAAGCTCTAATTTGGATATGGGCACTCACCTCACCAATAGGACCACGTAGGTGTCCTTACCCTACCTAAGAGACTTACATCTACGAAAATCTAGGTATCGGCTAGGGTAGGTAAACATCTATTACCACATTCAAGATATTTGGAATATTCTAATAAGTTTCCCGACCAACATACCATATTTACATTGTAAGGGATGGAATACGAAAGTTTATAGTTATTCATAAGTTGACCCCTCTATTCCCATGATCATAAAAAAAATACAATGTTTCATACATGGAGGTCAAAATTTGTAATGCAGAATCATACTAACAAATTTAGTCAATGATTTATTTTAACATACTCAAGGTCAACAAGTGATTGTATACACTTATAGAATCTGTAAAGATGTTAATGGACTCTAATTTAATTTAAGTATTATTTACATTTATTGTAATAAATATGCCCTTCTATGGTGTTATTCTCTTATATCACTATATTATGGTCTATAATTCTAGGGATCATTGCACCCCCATTATTTCACTAAGCACTTAACACAATTTAAGATATAGCAAAATTATACAAGGATAATTTACTATTTGTATTTGGACGAATCACCACGATTCTTATCAAGGATAGATGACATCACACAAGTGAGCATCTCACTGATTATCTATGCCATTGACATACAATAATTAACTCATTCAGGTGATAACAATAATCATCCTGCAGGTCAACAACTAGTGATCTAGTCCCTACATTATTGCCCTCTTACCATTTGATACTTATACACAAGAATTAATTATGCATATCAACTAAAACAACTTCCAAGAATCTAGTGTTACATTAACTATATTTAATTTATGCCATTACCTTTCTTACATTTTCTTTCTAGCTATCCTGGCTTGACTTCATTATATATATATATATATATGTATAAGCAATTGTCCAATTTAAAAATTTTCATGACTTGTGATTTACACATGCATTACAACATTGCATGCCTGCAACAATAAACATGCATATTCCATCATATATCAAACCATACATAACTATAAAAATAAGCCTTTTTACACATTTACATGGAACCTATATAAGTGTGACAATTTTCATTTAAACTCTATAAGTGTTACTTGCTTACAAATATTCATACGATATCAACCCCATACTTTAGTACACTTGAATTTAATTTACAAATATCATATTGTGATAACTACCTTTCATATAAAACTAAATCCAAGTAATATATATAATTTGCACTCAAGATTTATATATAATAGTCTATGCCACATTGACACCATAAATTAATACCATTTTCATTCCATCCCAAAATTTTCAACTTACCAAGGATATTAATTATACTATTGTTATCACGAATTTAAGGTGGAATAAAGTTCAGAATTTTAATTTCCAGCATAACCCCAAATTGCATCATTCCCTCCTCTAAGATAATAACCCAACTTGACTCATTTACACTTGGTTATATCATAATAAGCTATTTTCAAAACAATATAATGATATAAATGAATGAAATCTCCTACATATTGCTCAAAATGGTCAATAATAAGCCCAACACAATGCATATTAAGTTTGTGTACAAAAGTACATAAGTTAACATTTTTTTTTACCTAAACATGTAACTATAATCATCAAGCTACTACTATGGAAATGCTTAAAATATTCCAACTAAACAGAAATAAAATAGGTATTAAGAACTCAATTATGTCATGCACTCATATAACATCATCTAGATTTCCACATAACTGCCTAAGAATTAAACTTGCCCAATAAACTACTAAATAAAATAATTAGAATAAATAACCATGTGAATAATATAATCCAAGCTGAGTATTTCACATATGCATCTCATTTTTTTTAGATAGATACAAATTTGGTGGGAACTTTATCCTTCTATATTTTTTATTGGAGCTCCAATTGGTTTGGGACACAATCGAGGGGCTAGATCCCCAAGTACACAAGTACCATAATTACCAATAGCAGCCACAACGGACCCAAGAATACCAATGAACAACCATATACGGCCTGAGAATACCATCAACGGTCACAACTGACCCCAGAATACCAACGATCGGCCATAACCGGCCTCCAATACTATCTAAGATTTGAATTTAGGTGGTGTTTGTAGCAACCAAGTCACTTTACAAATCACCCACATCTCCTTGGTCATAAGCATCTCATTTTCATCTCAACATCTAAGTAATAATATACTATTTACACTCACACAAAATTGCATTTTGTAATAATTTAACAACAATTAATGAGGGAATATTAACTATGAGTAAAGCAATTAAGAGCCTAGAAACATCAGCATAATAATACAAACATTTCACCAATTTTGTTAAGTATTCTAGGTGATATTTAATTTTTGTATTATGTATGAAGTGCTACAAGAGAAGGAACACATGTAGAGAGATCCAATATAACTTGTCACAGGTAGAGTATTGTTAAGCTTCTCAATCAAGTAAAAATAATGAATCATATAAACAAGTTGAACCAACAGAGAAGTAGTCACCTAGAGATGTTCCACACATGAACTGATCTGACCCGATCCATCCTATGATCCCCCCATCGGTGGTCCTCACCACCCCAACCATCAACTAGATGGTTGAGTCAAACATTCTAGCTTTTAGAATGAGGACATAGCAACATGAGATTCATAAGCCCTTACATTTATAACCACAACAGTTACACACAACACATAAAGGAATAAGTAAACACCACAACCAATAACCAAAAATTACACTCAACCACATGAACCTAAATCAAACTATCAAGCTCGAGAATTTAACAATAAGGACACCAAAGGGTCAAATCATGAATAAGCACAGCCAGGGATTTATCTAATCAAGAGTATAAAAGTGATAAAATTGTTACCATTAACCTCAATAACTAGCCAAATCAAATTTCATCAAATAGACTTGGCCAAAGTGTCAAAATTGATTAAAAAATAAGTAAAAACTAACAAGATAAAACCCCCAAGTTGATTTGTTTTAGCAACAAGGTGAATACAAAATCGATCCAACTCAAAAAACTAAACTATAACCCATTATTTTATTTTAAAATGCTTGCTGTCAAGTCCAAGGTTAAGCCTTAACACAACCCATAAAATATTAAAGAGAGCCCAACATAGCTTTAAGGGTGTCACCCAACTGGGGAAAGAACAAAAAAAAAAGTATTTCAAACTAGATCTACAGGAAGGTTGAGGCCAAAACACCATACATAAAAATATACAAAACCCACAAGTGACCAAGGTTCCAAAATCAACAGTATTAAATTTTTTCCCATAACCACAATAAATAGTTATATAACAATTTTAAAATGAATAGGAGGCTTTACAGGTTCATCAGGAAGTCCTTACGACTTCCTCATGAACCTGTGAATGTATTATTATTTTTTTAATTTTAGCAGAGTACAAATCGATTTAAAAAATAATGGCATCCCAAAATTCTTATTTATAAATTTTAAATACATTACTTACTTGCAACAAGATCTACCTTCAAAATATGAATTTCTTCCCTAATTTTCTTCTTGCCAAGACTTCATCTTTCTCCATGGCTCACCCCTCCCTTTATTCTATCTTCCCAAGCTCAATTTTCTCCCTCTTTTAAGCCCTGTAGATGTTTTTTTGTGTCTCAATTACTTATCATGGATTTTATTTCCTCTTAAGGTTTTCTCCTTCAGCCTACACACCAATACACACTATCTTTCATGCAAAGACACTTGATTACCCATTTTGGTTAAAGAGTCAACCCTAATTCCATCATGATCCTTAATACTTCCAAGGCTCAACTTTTACATTATGTCATAGATGTCAACTACTAGGCAAAAAAGATATTAAAAAAAAATGAATGCATTGACCTAGATTTGGTCATTATGTCTAGGTGAGTCAAAATGACTCGTTAACCCACTTGGCCATCATGGCCTAACAAAATATTTTCAAGCAACATCATAATGTATTTGGGGTCAATTCTACCCACATAGATCCAAGTCAAAGATTATGTGGAAGTACCAAAACATGCCAAGATACATAATCACATGTCTAATCAAGGCCCCATGGTGCAAATCCAAGTCATCATGATTAATGATCAAACAACTTAACCATAATGCGATTAAAAAGGTAATTAAACAAGCTAACACATGACTCTACGTAACTGGGCCCTTAAATGGCCAAAATGAAAAGAGAAGACAACTAAAATGAAGTAAGATGTGCAAAAGGATGAAACGAATTGATACAATGTCAGATAAGACATAACAAGACAATGAAATTTGGACACAAAAATAATCAAAATCAAGAAGAAAATAATAAATTTAGCGCCCAAACAAGCTTAATCAACAAACTAAGATGAAAAAGAACGACAAAAAAAAATATAACTATTCATTATGACTAGATAACTTATTACATTTTCATCTCATATAATCGTACAAGTGTTACCCAACTACTCATTGCCCTTGCTCTTCATTGCCCCAATTGTTGAAATTCACTACCAACCTAGTTCATGTACTTGTGAATCTTGCAACCAAAAAATGTGACATCAATAATATATATATATATATATATATATATATATATATATATATCTTAACATAAAATAAATACATATGATGACATCATCAAATAACAAGATCAAAATGTACTGCTACATCATATCATCAAATCAATAACCATATGCAAGTATTAGATAAAGTTTGATTTCAGATAACCAGTAACCATATTATGTTGTCAACACTTAATAAATTTTATCAAGGGGTCAAAATAGTAGGTTGTGACATCCTCCTCCCCTTAATGAGTAGACATCCCAACGATAATTCAAAATAGCTATAGATAGTGTTTTTTAAACATTTGTGTATTCCCCTGCATGGCATTTATTTCACTCAATGGGTCCCATTGTACTAGGACTTGTTGAATCTCTCTGTTTCTCAGTCTAATATTGTGATGACCTAGGATTTTCACTAGGTGAAGCCACATCTTTTTCTCTTCCGTAACCTATATATTTTTCTAATCTAACACATGAGATAGATCAGGTCCATATATATGTAATGTGAAATACATCATGGATCCTTTATAGAGAAGGTGGTAAAGCCAATCGATGGGAAACATGGTTGATCTTATGCACAATGTCAAATGGTTTAACAAAACATGAAGCTAACTTAGAGGTTTTTCTAAACTTAATCAAACTTTTCTATGGTCTAACACACAAAAAAACTTTATCATCAACGATAAATTCATGAGATGTTCTCTTTTGGTTGGCATAGCTCTTTTTATGATCAGAAGCAACCTTCAATTTTTGGTGTATTAAGGTCATCTGCTTATCATATTCTTGTAGAATTTTAGGCCACAAAATAACTCTATTATTCAATCCATCCTAACTAAGTGCGGTTCTACATTTTTGCCCATATAAGGCTTAAAAAGGGGCCATTTTCAATACTAAATGGTGTTGAGGTCAACATACCCCTATTTTTGAAAAATGGGGACCCTTGTCTTAAATTTGTGAATTTGTACCTAAAATTTAAAAATTCATCTACTCAGAGTGTTTTGCACATTATCTTTATTTGAAGATCATTCACACTTAATTTGGTTGGCATATTTATTCATAATTTTGATTTAATCTTGCATAAAGTTGCTAACATTTGATCTTTATGTTTCAAGTTGTAGGTCTAATAGAGTCTGTTTGGAATGGGTAACGTCTTAGATTCCATGTCTTAATGTCAATTTGATCTTTTACTAACATTTGGTCTATTAAAAATCAAATTGAAGTCATGTTTAATCATCTTGAAACCCTCATTCAAATTACCCTAGCTCAGGTCCCTCTGAGTTAAATTCAAATTTGACAAGAACAATTCACGTTGGAATGATTTATTATGCCATGGACTTAGTTCTATTTTATCCTAAGATTTTAGTTGTGTTTATTAACACAACCAAACTTTAATCTAAATTTTTTATGTTTGGTCTATTTATTTTCCCCAAGCCCCCTTTGATCCCTTTTATTTCCACATGGTCTAATTAACCACTGGGACCTTTTGTTATGTCTATAGACTTAGCCTAAAAACCATAGTCCAAAACATTATGCTAAGTTCTTTATCTCTTTGGGCATTGACTTAAACATCATTTTTATTTGCAAGATCAATGATCCATGTTTTCTCAAATGAACAAGATCAATGATGCAAGATTAAAAGTTGAAAATTCAAGGCCATAAACCTAAGCTAAAGTCCAAGCATCTTCTAGAGATCAACATTATGTGTTTTCTTGGGTCAGATTGATCCAAAAATGTGTATCAAGTCAAAACTTCAATGGAGACCTAAGATAAGTGAGAAAGTGACAAGTATCACAATCTCAGCCAAAGAACACTCAACAACCAATAGTGTTCGACCTTACAGATCAAGATCCAACAAAGCACGTTTGCTTGAATGAAGATGATCCAACAGTGTGTAGCAAATGTTGAAAAGTTAAGATGAATGCGAGGATGACACATGGTATAGCTGTAGAACACAAATTAAAGCTTGAGCATATTTTAAAGATCGATGGTACGTAGATGAGTGTACACATTTAGATCAATGGTTTGTGGAGTAGTATGTATAATTAAGCAGATCAAGATCAATGGAGCATAATTGATCTGTGTAATCAAGATCAACAGTGTAAAATCAATGTTGACATTTCAATAAAGCTTAGGGTGATTGCAAAAGTGAAAAGTGTCATAACCACAAGGAATGTAGTGAGCATCCAATGTCATTCAAGTTCTTGGATCGAGATCGATGGTCCATATTGATCTGTGCAAGGATGATCCAATGATGTGAAATCAAGTGAGAATTTTTAAAAGACAATGGTCACTTTTTGAATATCAATGAGCAAAATTCCATGGAGATACCATGGTGGAGACATAAGCTAGACCAATTAGTTTAAGAGATTTTGTAGATTCACGAAAAGGCAAAGGTATAAATAGGCGATCTAAATAAAATTTGAGGTACGAAGTTCATATGAGTTCAACAATTTGTCACCATTAAAGCTCTAGTGAAACCTTCAAAAAAATTCTAGCAAGCATGAGAACCCTAATTAGACCCTGTGGGCATTATAATTGAGCCAATGAAGATTGAATTATCATCTATGCAATATAATTCAACCCAAAAGTTGAATTATAGTCCACTAGTAAGCAATTTAATAGAATTTCTAGCAATGATAAATTGAAAAAATGTTTTAAGGGAAGATGCAAACAAGTGGTCCTAGGAGATGGGAGATCTTCAAATGATCTCAAAAAATAAGAGGATAGATCAGTGCACGTATTGGGAAGCTTAGTTAAGGATCCCACCACAACCAATCCAATTGGTCTAATTATAGATGATGAATTAAAGCAGAGAGCATCCTCGTTTATGCAAGGGGTAAGGAACCAAATCATAGGTAAGACTGTTGTTGATAATAATAAGATCGTGGATATGATTCTAAAAACAAAAAAAAAAGATTACTAAAGTCAGGAGCATCAAAGAGGCTTTAAAAAAAATGATAGAAATCTTAGAAA
Source organism: Torreya grandis (assembly GCA_037957365.1). Taxonomy (NCBI): domain Eukaryota; kingdom Viridiplantae; phylum Streptophyta; class Pinopsida; order Cupressales; family Taxaceae; genus Torreya; species Torreya grandis. The sequence continues at coordinate 1,196,430 of JARHVA010002904.1, forward strand.
CCTGGTAGACCAAGAAGTTGTACTCTTCATGGAACCTATTATTAATTTAAAGCTAATTGATGAACAACATTAGATAGCAATGAAGATCTCATAACAACAATAGGGGAATTCAACAGCATAAGGGTCCCAAAAATTAGTCAAATTAAGAATATTCTTCTTGTAGCTAAGCATTGTATATCTTGAAAATGAAAGATTCTTTTTGTAAAGGTATGTGCAACTTGTAAAACACATCGCTTATAGATCAGTCCATTAGGGAAAGTATAGTGTATTTTAAAATATTTGTAGAAAGGATACCTGTCCTAACACTTATACTTTTGTAATTGGATATGACTGATTGACATATTTAATTGCATCCTATAAAAAGAGTATTATCAATTGTAAAAAAAGGGGAGAAAGTTCTTAGAACCAAAATTGCTTTATGAACTTGGAGTAAAAAATACAAACAAGAAATTCTATAAAATTTATCTAATATTTGTCTCTGTTTGCTATCATGGCTTCTCTTTCACTTGCTTTGTTTAATTTTTAGATTTGAATTATTCTTATAAATTTTTGATGTGCACCTTTGAATGCAAAGTTGTTAACTTGTGTCAATGCTAGGTTAATTTAAAGTTTTTAGGTTCATTTCATTTTCTTTACTCTTATTGCATTTGGGCTAATGTTATTTGTTTATAAGAGTAAATATTTAAAGTGAATCTAGTTCTTATTTGCATTATTTCACATTATCCTGAGATGTTTGCCTAATGTGCAATAAGATTAGAGATTATGCTACTTCATGTCATACATTGGTTAAGTGCATGTCTAGATAAAATTTAAAGTTTGTCGTGATGTTTGGAATGAAGATCAGCAACATGTTTCTTCTCTGCCATGCCCTTCTTGTTGCTCTTTTTTAATCAATTCATTGTAGTTTAATTATCATTGTAGATGTTTATCTTAGATTATATTTTGATCATAATGCATTATTCTTAACATAGAATACTTCATATTTTACATAGATTAACTATTTGGCCACAGTGGCTCGTAGCCACTAAATTAATATAAATTTGTGAATTAGATTATTTTTTCTACCTCTATTCCATCAATAAATAACAAGATTATCACAACTTACAACTCATGCATTAAATTCTCAAGAATTCATAAATGAGAAGTATTTTTTTAACACTCTGGGAACCTGTGATATATATTTAGGCATCAACATGAGGGGCTTTGTTGGCACTAGAAGGAGGGCTTAGTTAGATCTTTATAGATTTGAAGTATTTTTGCTCATTCTTGTGAATTGTGTTCAAATATTGGTGTAATCTTTGCACAATTATGTAATTATTTTCTCAATTGTATGAAGATCATTGATATTTATGGTCTTAAACCAATCTTTGTGATTCCTTTAGACAAAGATCGACATTCTTTGAATATATATGCTTAATTATGGTAAAGATGGCTTAAACTTTGTCAATTCAATAGGTTTGAGGTTAGTAATAGTTGTTTTGGTCAAAGATTGATATATCCTTTGAAAATTTGATTTTATTTGAGCTTAAATGTGTAAAGATCAATCATACTTACATGTTTGGATACATCTTTGAGCTAATTTAGTTAAATATTATTGTCTTTTATCATCCTTTATATAAATCTTTGCAAAAATTGCTTAATATGCAAGTCTGATCGTTGCTCCCTGAATAGATACGATTGACACATCTTATTTCAAATAAGATTCAAATCCCACAAGATGGAATTACCAAGAATCAAGACAAGGTCACGTTTAGAGACTTGAGAACCTCTGCTTTCATTACAATTTCATAAGAGTACTAGGCAAGACAAAGGTAAATGCAAACTTTCAAAGTTTTTGCCAACTTTACCAATTCAAGGTGCTCCTATGTTGAATATCTATAAAGGTATGGCTTAGCTAGGTGGTTCTTAAATCAATGTGCCAAGTGTGGTACATGACCTTCCTCGTAATCCTAAAAAATATTTGCCAACATTTAGTCCTAGTGGAATTATAAACACTGAAAAATACATTAAGAGTTTCAACATTGTTTTAATATTATTGAATATGACTCATGAAGATGTAGCATGTAGACTATTCCATTTTACTTTCAAAGATACTGCATATGAATGGTTTATCAACCTTCCTGAAAACTAGATTACTAGTTGGGTTGATTTTAACAATGTTTTCATTGATCAATTTGGTAAAATTACTAGTCCTTGTGTCCTATACCAGTAATTCATCATATTAAAAAGAGATGCAAATGAGCCTATAAGAGCTTTTAATGCTAGATTCTAGAAGATATTCAGTAGGGCCATAACTCCTTACAGACCTAATGAGGCTTTAGATTTAAAAATTTATAAGGATGCCTTAGATCCCATGACTTTTATGTTTATAAAGAGATCTGTTGGGCCCATGAATACATTAACTTTAGCTTATGATGAGGTTATGATCATTAATGACCAGATATGACCCCAAGGAAAATAGGCATACTCTATTGCTAATGTCAATTTGCATTTACCTATTCTAAATGGCATTCCCAATGCCAACCAAAATGTGCCTGCCTTGAACCAACTTCCAGTATTGACCCAACTACCTTTGAGTCATGCATATCTTACTCAAAACCTAAGATTCTTAAATAATGTTGCCAATGGATCTCATCTACGGGATCATAAAGCTTTAATGCCTACAACTAATGTTAATACTCAAGTTCATAATTCTGAGGCACTAAATAATGAGAGTGACTCTATCCTCAAAATGGTTTAAAAGCTTAGCACTGATTTTCTTCAGTTGTAAAAGTAAGTAGGAGATATTAGAGAGCCTTGGTAGGAATTTCTCCTTTCAAATGTTCAATAGACCAACTAACAGATTTCAAAATGATAGTTACCACAACAACATGAATAATGAGCCATCTGCTAGCAAGAATGTGTCTGATATAAATCTTGTTGTTGCTTTACCTAACTATTGTAGAGTTCATTGCACTTTTAAGCATGGGGAAATATACTGTGTTGAATTTTGTAATGCTTTTAAAGCCTTTCAAGAAGAGTTAGATAATTTTGAAGTTATCCCTAATAAATATTGTGATGCAAGTACATCTAGTTCCTCAAGGTCATCTATATCATCTAATTCAACTCTCATGGTGGAGACATTTAAGTTCCCTTTCCAAGAGGATAATGAGCCTGAGGAAATTCTTGAAGAGATTCATGTTTTTTAGCAATTTCTGAAGAAGACTTATTCTATAAGAGATAGGGAGCAAAAGCAACCATTGACCACTTCAATTCCTCCAAATAACTTTGACACTCCTAATACTACATCAGATAACAATCTAGAGCCCCCTAAGGGAATTACATCTAAACCCAATCTTGATGCATCTAATTCTTCCAATAGGACTAGATATAATATAATAAAGGGCATGAAAAAGATTAAAGCTAACATTACCTTGCATGAGTTGACTTAAATCAAAGAACAAAGGGATCTACTTTTGGAATCTTTATCTAAAAATCTTGGTAAGTCTCAAAAGTCTACATATGTTAATGTTGTAATACACAATAACAAAGCAAATGTCCCACTTTTTTTTTTAACAATCAAAATCTTTGGTAAAAACTTGCATAATTGTTTGTTAGATTTAGGTGCATTTACAAATATCATGTCTGTAGGTATTTGTGAGCAACTTGGTTTGACTCCAATTAAATATGAGAGTTATAAATCAGTTAGATAAGTCATGAGTCAAAGTAATTGGTGAGTTATTAAATGTTCACATGCATATTGACTCAGAGCCAAGGATCTAATAGTTCATTGATATCTAAGTGGTGGACATCATTTATGCTTATGGGATGCTATTGAGCAGAGGCTAGACTAGGAGTTTGAATAGTTATATGTCAACAGAGTGTTCACATATGTGGTTGTCTTGGAAGGGAGCCCCCAACCAAATTAGGATAGAAAAAGAGCCTAAAATGAAGCACATGATCACTGAGTATAATGTTGTCAATGAGAAGGTTAACATGGTAGACTCTAATTTAGGAGTGTACACTCTTGAGACTTCTAAGGTATGTGACTCTAAATATTCTCATATTATGCTTAGACTATGGAAACTACATTTTGATGGTGTTAGGTGTAATTATGGATATGTAGTAAGAATTGTTCTAACCCTGTTGGTAAAAAATAACATGCTTCTTATAGATTTTAGTTTCCTTGCACTAACAATCTTGTAGAATATGAAACTTTAATATTAGGATTGCAATTTTCCATCAAGTATAAAGTCAAGGAATTGCTAGTATATGGTGACTCAGAGCTAGTGGTTAATCAAGTAATAAGTAAGTACCAATTCAAATTGTCATATCTTAAAAGATACAAGTTTAAAGTTTGAGATTTGATTGAATCTTTTGATGTTTTTAACATTGTTTCCATCCCTAGGGAAGAGAACAAGCCTGTTGATGATCTTGCCTCAGAAAATGCCAATCTTATGCCAAGCCAAAACTCTTAGAACCTTAGTATTGAATTGGTTCCATGCCCTTCAGTCCCTGATACTGTAAACTATCTATAGGTATTTAGTGATGACCAACAGATCCTAGACTCGTGACTAGTTTGAAAGTATTTGAAGCTCATGTCATAGATGAAGTTAATGAAAATACTCTTGAAATATTTGAAAAACTCAATGAAAAGGTCATTCAGTTGAGTGACAATAAGATCCTCAAAGACATGATTACCTTAGAGAGACTATTTGACATAGAAAGACTAGTTGAGACTGTCAAGATTCCTAAAGTGGGAAAGATTATAATGCAATTGATCTTGGACTTCAAGGTTAACCTCAGTGGGTTAATATTGGTATAGCGTATACAAGCATTGAGTCCAAAAGAGCCAAAAAATTGATAACCAAATATAAAGATGTCATAGCATGGTCATATGATGACCTAAAGATATTTGATCCTAAGGTCATAACACATACCATACCTTTAAAGAAAAATTGTAAACCTTTCAAGAAAAAGTAGATACCTATCAATCTGATCTTAAAACCACTAATATATAAAGAGGTCAAGAAGCTCTTAGATACCAAGATTATGTTTCCCATTAGGCAATCCACTTGGGTAACTAATTTAGTACCAGTTAGGAAGAAAAATGGTGAAATTAGATTGTGCATTGATTTTAGAAATTTGAATAGATCATCTGAAAATGATAACTATCCTTTGCCTTCTCTTGACCAATTGATCCAAATAGTATTTGGTTTTGTTATGATGTCTTTTCTTGATAGTTTTTCAAGGTTTAATTAGGTGATGTTGAACCAAGAAGACAAGATGAGGATTGCTTTTACTACCAAGTGGGGCACGTTTGCCTACAAGATAATGCCTTTTGGATTGATAAATGTAGGTGCAACCTTTCAAAGGGATATGGATCATGCTTTTCAAGGTATTATAGGTAAGTGCATTATTATATACATGGATGATCTAACTATCTTTTCTAAAAATAGGGAAGATCATATTTTGCATCTATAATAGGTATTTGAATGATGCAGAAGGTATGAGATTTCTCTCAACCTAAAAAAAAATCTGTGTTATTCAGAAAAAACTATTAGGGCATGTTATCACTAATGAGGGAATCTCTATAGACCCTGATAGAGTAGATGCAATATATAATATAGATCCCCCTAATAGTAGGAAGAAATTGAAGTCATTCTTTGATAAAATAAACTTTGTAAGGAAGTTTATCTATGATTTTGTACAAATAGTGAAACATTTGAATGATATGTTGAAGAAAGATGCTAAGATCACTTGGAATTAAGAGACAAAGAAGGTCTTCAAGGAAATCAAAAAAGCAATTAGACAAGCCCCTATGCTAATAAGTATAGACTTTATTAAAGGCTTCTATCTTCACTCCTTTGCTTTTGACTATACAATTGTAGTTTTTCTAACTCAAAAGATAGATGGATGTGATCATTCTATTACTTTCATGAGTACTAATTTTAAAAATGCTACATTTAATTATTCTCTTATTGACAAACAAGCTTGTGCTCTAGTCAAGGTAGTAAAGAAATTTAGGCATTATATCATTAGAAATAAGGTACATACAATACTACCAGACCCTACCATGAAGTTCATGCTTAGTCAATGTGAACTTGGAAAAAGGAGAGGTAAGTGGATGTCTATTCTCCAAGAATATGATCTAAAAATAAAGACTATAAATTTGGTAAGATGTCAAGGTTTAATTTTGTTGATTGCTAATACTAATCTCAAACTAAGTGTCATACAGGTAGAACAACAATTTTTTTAGCCCAATGATTGGTATGATCATATTGTTCATCTTTTGGTCAACGACTATTATCCTACAAAGTTAAGTAGAGAGAAAAAAAGAGTTTTAAGGCTCAAGGCAACTCATTTTCTGATCAAGGATGAAATTTTTTAAAGGAACAACTTTAAAGGAATTTACCTAAAGTGTGTTTCCAAAGAAGAGGTGGCTGAGATCTCGAGTAATTTCCATGAAAAATTGGCAAGAAAACATCCATCTGAAAGGACTACAACCCACAAGATCCTTAAGGCTAGTTACTACTGGCCTACTATCTTTAAGGATGCTCACAAGCATGTGAGAGAATGCCACTCATGTCAAATATTCAACACTAAGGAGCCTAAGGCAGCCATGCCACTAAAGTCAGTAATGATTGATAAATCCTTTGCTTAATGGGGACTAGATTTTGTGGGGGTCATTAACCCCAATTCCTCTAATGGTCACAAGTATATTTTGACTGCTATTGACTACTACACTAGATGGACTGAAGTAGTGGCAACCAAATAGTGCAGAACTAAATAGGTGATCAAATTTTTAGAGAAAATATATGCAGAAGGTTTGGGACACCTATATCTCTAGTCTATGATAATGAATCTAATTTTATATCCATTGAGATGATGGAATGGGGATATGACAACAACATTATCCTCAATCTATCATTAAACTATTATCCTCTAGGTAATGGAGTGTCTGAATTGATAAATAAGAACTTGATGAAATTCATAAAGAAATCTACAGCCGATAAACCAAGGACATGGCACAAGCTACTTAAGTATACCCTTTGGGTAGATAGAACAAGAGTTAAGCAAAATTTCAAGGCATCACCATTCTTATTGGTATATGGTCAAGAACCTATGTTTCTCATAACACTCTTTATACCAACATATAAATTTATGCAAGAGTACATAGAGGAGGACCAAGAATTTGCAAGTATAAGGTTGATGAACACCATATAGATAGCAGATGCAAGTGAGGAGGCTTTTACCAATTTTCGCAGACATCAAACCACAATCAAAAGATGGTTTGATAAACGTTCAAATATAAAAGTGTTTAGGTGGGGAGACTTAGTTCTTCTTTGAGACAAGAAATCTGAGCCTAAGGTTAAACATGAGAAGTTCACACCTTTGTGGATATGTCCCTATCAGATTATTGAGATATTTGGAGACAACACCTTCAAGCTAAAAGACTTACAAGGAGTAGAGTTCACACTACCCACCAATGGGTAATACCTCAATCACTATTTATTTGTTTTTCCACCTAGAGTATTCACGAAATGACTGTAATACTATTTAGTTTTAGTGTATGTACGCCTTAGTTTATTTTATTTCCTATTTCTTTCCTTCTTATCCCTTGCTTGTACATAGTGTTTGTATATATTTGTTTGCTTGTTTTCTTTGCTTTCTGGTTGGTTTGTTTGCTTTTCCTACTTTGTTCCTTACTTTTAATAACTTTGTTCTAGATATCCCTCAACTCAAGATTCATATGATGCTCAAAAGAAACCTCACGGTTCAGGAATGCAAGTACGTTCTCTTAGCATTGGTTGATCATAGATTATTGAAATATGAGCTTAATGTTATAGTTTAGAGAAACTAGTAAAGACTAATAAATAAGATAATTGTTCATTGGGATTTTGAGCATTGTTCTGATCTAAGCTTGGTTTTAAGAAGGATTGCACATGTAAGGTGAAAGACTAGATTATTAGAATATAGTCATGCTTGCACTTGAAAAATATTAATTGCCTGAAACAAAGTTTATAGCCAAGGATGATTGTCTGAAGATCAAACACTTGACCAAATTTCAAAACTTGGCTAACCTGGTTCCCAACCTTTACTAGAAAGTCAAAATAACTTAAAAAATATAAAAAATAAGAACCTTATTACAAAATTCAAGATCTTTCTAAGAAAAAGTGATTTTGGTAATCTCTATCATGGCTATAGATGCCTAGTTGGTAGTAGAGCAAGGCCTTGAGTGGAGCCAAAGGCATTTTTGTTGAGGCTATGGATGTCTGGCTGATAATAGAGCAATGTCCAAGCCTTCTTTGAGCTAAAACTTAGTTATTGATGAATATTCAAACATTTTAAAAGTCAATGTTAATGATTAAAGTCATGAATTTGAAAGTTATTCTCTAAATCTTATGGCAATCTATAAGTACACACACATGGTTATGTCTTGATGTTTGATCCTAATTCTACATATATAATATTTTTTCTAGTCATGAACTAATCTTAATAATGGCACCTGATAAAATTGAGTAGGTAATTTAATTATTAGTTTAAACTAGAATCTTTAAATTCTAATATAGTACTATGTTTTTCCTAAAAGTCATCATTTTTTGAGATCAACATACCCTTTTTTCTAAAAAATGGAGACCTTTATCTTAAATTATACACATTTATACCTTAAATTTTAAAATTTATCTAATCAGAATATCATTAGAGTGTTTTGCACATTATATTTATTTGAATATCATCCACATCTAATTTGGTTGGCATATTTGTTTATAATTATGATTTAATCTTGCCTAAAGTTGCTAGCATTTGATCTTTATGTTTCAGATTGTAGCTCCAATGGAGTCCATTTGGAATAGGCAATGTATTAGGTTCCATAGATTAATGCCATTTTGATCTTTTACTGACCTTTGGTCTGTTGAAAATTAAATTGAAGTCATGTTTAATCATTTTGAAACCCTTAATTAAATTATCCTAGCTCAGGTTCCTTTTAGTCAAATTTAAATTTGGCAGGAATAATTTATACAGGAATGATTTATTATGCCATGGACTTAGTTCTATTTTTATCTTAAGATTTATTTGTGTTTATTAACATGACCAAACCTTAGTCTAAATTTTTTATGTTTGGTCTCTTTATTTTTATCGATCCCCCTTTGGTCCCTTTTATTTCCACATGGTCTAACTAACCACTAGGACCTTTTGTTATGCCTACAGACTTAGCCTAAAAACCATAGTCCAAAAAATTATGCTAAGTTCTTTATTTCCCTAGGAGCTAACTTAAACATCATCAATAATCCATGTTTCCATGGATGAATGAGAACAATGGTGCAGGATTAAAGTTGAAAAGTCAAGGCATTGACCCTAAGCTAAAGTCCAAACATCTTCCAGAGATCAATGGTAAATGTTTGCTTGGGATAGATTGATCCAGTGACACGTATCGAGTCAAAACTTCAATGGAGCCCTAAAAAAAGTGATAAAGGGACAAGTATCACAATCTCAACCAAAGAACACTTAGAAACCAATGGTGTTTGACCTTGCAGATCAATATCCAATAGAGCATGTTTTCTTAGATAAAGATGATCCAATGGTGCATAAAAAATATTGAAAAATTAAAATGAACACGAGGACAACATGTGGTATATATGTAGGCCACAAATTAAAGATCAAGCATCTTCAAATATTGATGGGACATAGATGAGTGTACATATTTAAATCAACGGTTCATGGAGTAGGAGGTACAATCAAGTAGATCAAGATCAGCAGAGTGTAATTGATCCATGCAATCGAGATCAATGGTGTAAAATCAACGTTAACATTTCAACAAAGCACAAGGTGAATGTGAAAGTGACAAGTGTTATAATCATAAGGAATGTAGCAAGCAACTAATGGTGTTCAAGTTATCAGATCAAGATTAATGGTTCACATTGATCTGTATAAGGATGATCTAATAATGCAAAATCAAGCAAATTTTTCTAAAAGGAAACAATCATTTTTTGAATATCAATGAGCAATATGGAATGAAAATGCCTTGGAGGTGCCATGATGAATCCACATAAGCTAAACCAATCAATTCAAGAGATTTTTCAAATTGATGGCAAGGCAAAGGTATAAGCAAGTGATCTAAATAAAATCTAGGGCATGAAGTTCATATGAGTTTGACAAACTGCCAACATTAAAGATCTAAAAAAACTTTCAAAAAAACCCTAGCAGGCATGAGAACCCTAATTAGACCCTATAAGCATTATAATTGAGCCAAGGAAGATTAAATTATTATTTGTACAAGAGAATTCGATCTAGAAGTTGAATTATAGTCTACTAGTAAGCAATTTAATAAAATTTATAGCAATGATATCTCAAAAAAATGTTTCAAGGGAAGATGCGAGCAAGTGGTCTTGGGAGATGGGAGATATTCAAATGATCTCAAAAAATTAGAGGATAGATTAGTGCACGTATTGGGAAGTTTAGTCAAGAATCCCACCACAACTAGTATAATTGGTCTAATTATAAATGATGAATTCAAGTAGAGAGCATCCTAGCTTATGCAAGGGGTAAGGAACCAAAGCATAGGTAAGATTGCTACTGATAATAATAGGATCATGGATATGATTCTAATAGTAGAAGAAAATATTACTGAAAACAGGAGCATCAAAGAAGTTTTAAGAAGAAATGATAGAGATCTTAAAAACCTAGCAGACCAAGAAGTTGAACTCTTCATGGACCATGTTGTTAATTTAAAGCTAATTGATGAACAACATCAAATAACAATGAAGATCTTATAGTAGCAACATGGGACATCAACAAAACAAAGGTCTAAAAGATTAGTCAAATTAAGAATATTCTTCATGTAGTTAAGCATTGCATATCTTGAAAATGGAATATTCTTTTTGTAAAGACATGTGTAGCTTGTAAAACCCATTGCCTACATATTAGTCTATTAGGGAAAGTCTAGTGTATTTTAAAATATTTATAGAAAGAAAAATTATCTTAACACTTGTACTTTTGTAATTGGATATGACTGATTGACATACTTGTATTCTATAAAATGAGTATTTTCAATTGTTAAAAAAGGGGAGGGAGTTCTTAGAGCCAAAATTAATTTTTAAACTTAAAGCAAATAATACAAGTAAGGAGTTCTACAAAGTTTATCAAATATTTTTTTGTGTTTGTTATCATGGTTTCTCTCTCACTTGTTTGGTTTAATTTTTAGATTTAAATTATTTTTATGAATTTTTGATGTGCATATTTGAATTCATAATTTTTATCTTGTGCCAATGCTAGGTTAATTAAAAGTTCTTAGATTCATTTCATTTTCTTTACTCTTCTTGCATTTGGGTTAATGTTATTTGCTTGCAAGAGTAAATCTTTAAAGTGAATCTAGTTTTTATTTGCATTATTTCACATTATCCTTAGATATTTACTTAATATGTGATAGGATTTGAGCTTATGCTACTTCATGTCATACATTGGTTAAGCGCATATCTAGATGAAATTTAAACTTTATCATGATGTCTAGAATGAAGATTAGTAACATATTTCTTCTCTGCCCTACCCTTCTTGTTGATCTTTTTTAATCAATTCACTCTAATCTAATTGTCATTGTAAATATTCATTTTAGATTAGTTATTAAATTAGATTTTGATCATAATTCACTATTCTTAGCACAAAATACTTCATATTTTACATAGATTAGCTATTTGGCCATGGTGGCTTCCAACCACCAAATTAATATAAATTTATGAAATGGATCACTTATTCTATCTCTATTCCATCAATAGACAATAAGATTATCATAACCTACAACTCATGCATTGAATTTTTAGGAATTCAAAAATAATAAATGTTTCTTAAACACTTTAGGCACTTGTGATACATATTCAAGGATCAACAAATGGTATGAGTTGTTGTAAGCAAACTCAACCAAATAGAGGTAGTCCTTCCATTTAGATTGTTGGTCCATAACATACACACATATCATGTCCTCAACTACTTGATTTATCCACTTAATTTGACCATCCATTTTTGGGTGGTATGAAGAGTTGAAATTTATTCAGGTACGAAATGTTTCAATCAAGGTTCACCAAAGCCTTAAAGTGAATAACTTGTCCTGATCTAAAATAATTAATTTTGGTACACCATGCAATTGTACCAATTATTTAACAAATCATTCCACAAATATGGAAGTTCCATTTGTTAGATTACCTATGATAAAATAGCCAACCTTGGTTGTTTTGTTGATCACCACTAGAATGGTGTCATATCTCTTGCTAGACTTGGGTAGTCTAGCAATAAAATTCAATGAAATTATTACCCATTTATCTTTGGGTATGTCATGCAGGTATAACAAACCTCCTAGATGGTAGTGTTCAACATTCACATGATGCCTTTCTAGACATTTTACCACAAAATTGACAATGTCTAGCTTCATCCTAGGCCAAAAATAGTGCCTCTTTAGTTCATGGGTCATCTTTGTGACATCAAGATGAGAAAAATGGGGTGTCATGTGTACCTCATTCAACACAACATTATGCATATTACCTATTTTAGGTACAATTTTTTTGATCTTATGTCTTATAAGGACATTCAATTCAACAAAAAAATCAGTAAATGTCTTTGTTATAGGTTCAATAGTTAGTTCTCTAATTATTTTTATATAATATTTATCCTCAAACTACTATTTTAATACAAAATTTCTAAAATTTCCTTCAAGTACTGATAGGGAAGCAAGATAGGCACATTTTCTAAGTGCATTGGCGACTGAATTTTTCTTGTCATTCACGTAAGATATGTCCATGTCAATGTTACTAATAAACTCCATCTATCTATGATGGTTTGCTTTCAAATCATCTTGTGAAAATAGGTGTTCCAGATTTTAGTGATTAGATTTCACTTTAAAGAGCTTGCCTAACAAGAAATATTTCCACTATTTAAATGTGTGCACTATGGTAATAAGTTCTAAATCATGTGTAGAGTATTTTTTGTAGCTTCCTTTAGTTTTCAAGATTCATACGCCACTACCTTCCCATCATGGGTTAATATGTTGCTGAATCCTTCTTTAAAAACATTAACCCATACTTTAAAGTTCCATTAGGGTAAGGTATGATCAAAATAGGTTGTGGTTAATAGTTCCTTGAACTTATTGAAGGCCTATTTGCATAGAGGCATCCACACAAATTTATTACCCTTTCACTACAAGGATGTAATGGGGTTGGATATGTAGGAATTTTTTTTAATAAACTATCGATAATGTAGACATCCAATTCCTAATACTATTTATGTTTAAATTGTCAATCTTATTCTAATTGCACTCAAATACACATTTTATGTCAAAATCACTAAAACACCTTAAATGGTTCGAACTTGTCATTTTTAAATGTTGATTTAGGTCAAAGTATCCCTAAATGGGGCAATGTATTTTATGTGATTCCTAACTTTGATCAACTTATTTTAAGTCAAAATAATGATTTCGTACCTGGGTGCTCTGGATTGCTCTTTTCTACCAAATTTTTTGCACAAGATATGTGCTTTTGTTATTTTTATTGGCAACATCCTAAATAGGAATACGGTTTCGATGCATATAACCTCACCTTCCAATTCTTCTCAAGTCAAATTATGATCCAGTAATATGACTTTATGACCATTTTGATTAATTGAAAGCTAATTTCTAAAGAATTATATAAATATTGATTAATCTTATTTAAGGTTAATTAATATAAATTAGGAGCTTAAGTGGATTTTCCATGAAAGTTATTGAATATTTATTTTTAGAAATTGATTCCTATTAACTGCATCACCTAATGACATTATTTATTGGGGAAGGCATCCCTAAGCTATAAATGCATAAAATATTTGAATCATGGCCTCCCATGCTTCATTAATGCCCCTTCTTAAATCATTACGAGGGAATTTATTGATTTTAGCTTCCAAAATTAAATGGATTCTTGGCCACACATCCTGATCTCAAAATGGACAATCACAATTCATTTTGATCAATCTCAAAAATCTATAAATAGAGAGGCCATGAACATTTTAAAGCTTAAATTATGTAGATTTATAGTGCTGAAATCTCTTCACAAGTCATTTATGTTTTGATTATTATGTTATTTACATTTGGGTAAGCTTTATTGATAGGATAGATTAGAGATTTTTTCTAATTTGAGTCTAGGTTTTACAAAGTGTTCTTGAGACATTGGAAGAGTTTCACAATGAAGACAATAATAATTGATCAAGGGGAGAATATGATTGGATGATAGAATCAATTTGTGAAGGTAACTAGTATTGCTTTATTTCATTTTGTTCTTCATTGTTATTAACAACCCCTACATGAATAGTTTGGCTTGATATGTTTAATTTTTTATGCATTTCTCTTTATTTTATTGACTAATGCTTGATTAATCACATCTTGTAATCCACTCTACATTTTGGCAAGCCCGATTGGACCATACCCCATGAATTTGATCAAATAAATCCTACAAGTAACCTACTAAACATTTTATGCAAGATTTTGGAGTGTGAGAGTAAAAAGAATTAAAAATTTGATCAAAAACCCATTTTTTTAGAAGTCTATTTTTTGTCATTGTGGAGTCACAATTTTGTCTTCTAGACCACAATCTTGAAATTGATGCAGTCATGATTTTGTCATTTTAATCATGATATTACATTTAACTATATTTTTGGACTAACTTTGTCTCTATCTACAAATATAGTAGAAATATTTCAATACCAATACTTTCTAATAACAATATTATAATACTATGATTCGTAAGTAGCGATATTACAATAATGTTATTCTCTAGTAGAAATATTGCAATACTATAATTATCGATTAGTGATATTGCAATACCATGATTTACTAGTAGTAATATTATAATACCATGATTTACCAGTAGTAATATTACAATACCATGATTTGGCAATCGTGATATTAAAATACCATGATTCGATAGTCATGCTATTGCCTATTTGAGTCATGATATTATAGTTTAATCATTAATGGTTAAGTGACAATATCACAACTCTCATAGTAGTGCTATTGTGCTGTGACTTACATTATTATTAACCTGAGTAGTTATATTATTGATTTTCATTGACTAGTCCATGAGTAGTGATATTGTGTTAACCAATCATGATTTTATAAAGTAGAAAGAATGTGCTATGGAGTTGTGGGATTACACTATGTGAATCCAAGAACTCAATTTTCAAATTTATTTATTTTATTTGGAAAAGTGCTTCAAGGCTAAGCAAAACTCTAACTTTTTCCTTGCAGATCCCATTTAAAAAATGATCAAAACAAGCTTAATCTAATCTTTTAAACCTATTTTTGGGTGCTTAAAAATGATTATGAACTTTCATTTTGGTGTTTAAGGAAATACTTAGATGTTTACTTGAATAGTTTGTAGTTGTTCTTTATAAGTTTTTACAACTTAAAGCCAAGGGATAAAAGAATACCACCAAACCTTTCATTTAGTGCTTTCAAATTGAACACACTTCAAGGTTTTTTACAAGTTTTTTATCATTGTTTATTTAGTTAGTTTTGATTGTACAAAAAAAATTTGTGCATGTATGCTCTCCGCCTGTCCCCTATAAGGAACTTGTAGGATCAAAAATGCCATTTTTATTTCAAATTACCTTAGTCTAAAGTCTTAAAAGAGATGTTGTGAAGGCTCTCCCCAAGATCTGCATGGCTTGGGTGATCTAGAAATAACCTTTAAATCTTTTTTAATTAGTTTTTATTTTCATTGCATTTTGGTTTGTGAGAGAGATTTCATCACCTCCCATAAGTTTTTTAGGAAATATTTGACCTAAGGTTTCATCTCTTGACATCATCTTCAACCCATCTCCATGGAGGGGTATATAAATTGGGATCACCCCACTGGGATGGTGGTTTGAGTAGTTAAACCATCTTCTATAGCTGGGACTAAGCTCGAGATGTATGATCATGTTGGACATCGCACTATACTAAGCAAGTGATAGATGTAGTGGTTGTAAAAAGGGTAATTTTTTTTAAAAAAAGCTATATGATGTGGACCTAATTGACATGTTGATTCTCTTGTATTTTGATGTGAAATTCTTGTGTATTTGATCCATCTAAAAATATTCAAAAACTTGCTAGTTTAGTTAACCCCACTTTGCCACACCTTGTTAGTTTAGGACTTAAAATTATTAATTAGTTGATTTGTCTTTGTCTTAGATTACTTGGTCTTGTTTTGGATCAAAACTTTCTTGTTAATCAAACATCATAATCAAATACATTATTCACAAATTTTTTGAACAAGGAGGCATTACGCTGTCTAAGTGAAAATAATCTTTTCCTTGTTAAAATTTGTCATCTAAAACACTATGTCATATCATCTATCTTGGTGTAGTTATGCTACCCATTTGATTCTAGATCATTTGTCAACTTTTCTTAAGTCCCTCCTTGATAATTTAAATTCAAAATTAGACTTTTCTAAGTTTTAAAGGTTGATGTGTTAAATTGGGTTCACCATTTGTACTTGACTTGTTTTAACTTGGGTTCAATTTTATGTTTGAATTGAGGGTTGTTTATAGACTCATCATCACATTATCATATTTGTTGGACTCAAGTCATATTGTGTATCGCTCATGCTTTGAGTCCTAGAACACATTTATACTACCATTCCTATTACCATGTGGTGACGTGTTGCCCATTTGGTTTTAGCTTTATACCTATGAATTCTTGCATGTTTCCGCATCATGAGTTTCTTGGTTCACATTGTCTCCTTCTAAATCCAAAGGGCTTTCTTCTAGTTTTTTTAGTAGCAACTCCTTGAAGTTGAACTATATTTTATGGTATTGACGTATCTCAAAACTCTAAATTTTAGTGCACTAGTGACACTCTAAGCTTTTAAATTTATCATACCCTCTTCCAATTTATAGAATTTCAACCATACCCAAGATTGAGTAATTTCATGAGCACATTATTCTAATTGTGCGTGGTTCCAAGCCACCCTCCTTTATAGTCTCTTTGGTACCTTAGTCACTTGTTTAGAAGAAAGATCAAGTCTCATACCTTGTTTACACATTTGAAAAACATTAATCCAAATTTAGTCAAATGTATAAGGCAAACCTTTCTAGACACAACTAAAAGGTTTACTCATAGTCGGGTCCCTTACGACCCTAGCTATGAGGATGAGCACTTTTACAATGGACAAGACAATTCTATTATCTTTGAGGACATTCATCAAACTATAAGATCCAAAGGGGATTATACTGAATATCAAGAGGGCCAAAATGAAGAATTCCTTAGATTGTTAGAATCTAGTGCTAGACTACCCTCAAATTTTCCTATAGACCAATTTCACACCCTAGTTAGAGAAGGAGAACAACAACAACAAGAGCAAGCTTTTCCTCAAAAAAGAATACCTTATTCCTCTAATATAGGTAAATAAATACTTATAGATTCAAAACCAACTAATCAAGATATTATTAACAATTTTAAGAAAATAAGTCAATGATATGCTGATTAGCTTATCATAAACTTAACACACTCTGTAGTTGTTACTTCAATCCACAATGATGCTTTCAAAGAATAAGGAAGTGTGATTGAACTTACGCAATGAACATTGCTGAATAACATGACAACAATAGATTAAGGTATCTCAAATGAATAAAGTAAGGCTTAAGAGACAGTGCAAAATGTTCTACTAGACATGGAATACACATTCTTTAACCATCAAGAACCTCTTGTTACTTTACAAACATAGAGACTTAAACACTTGGTTCAAATTAAGGAGATCCCTCAAGACAATTTGGCTAGTTCATCTCAACCAACACAAAAATTGATGAATAGACCAAGGACTCCCCAAAATCAACAAAGAATGTATAGTTCAAGGCAATTTCAAAGAATTAATAACCTATTTAATCGACTCTAGGAGAAAATCAAAATCAAGTCACGGAATGTAGGGTGTACATACCTAACAAATCCATGAAATAATAGGATCAAATTCCACCCCAATAATAACAACAATAAGGGCACATTACACCCCAACAAAACTATGTTCCACCCATGAATGTACCAAATATGCAAGAGTGAAACTCCATGAAGGAGATTGTGTCACATTTGGAAATTGGAAATAAGATAAAAAAGTACAAATTTGATGAGATATGTCCATATAAGTTTGATTTAAGTATTCTCTAATTTCCTTTTTTCACATCATTTTGAGGCACCCAAATTTGATAAATATAAAGGAAAGGGTGACCCACGTAAACACATCTAGGCATTTTTCATATTATGCCAAGAGGTTGCTTACAATAGTGTGTTCTTAGTTTAATTGTTGTTGTGAAGTTTAGCAAGATAAGCTTTAGATTGGATACTTAAGTTACCCAAGGGATCAATTACAGATTGGAATGACTTATTTGAAAAGTTCATCAACCATTTCTCATACAACATAAAGCATGAATTGACCATTGTTGACTTGAGCAAAGCCAAACAATGAGAGGGAGACATATTTACCACATATTTACAAAGATTGAGAGCATTAGCAAGTCACTTTCAACATAATTTTCTATAAAAATAGTTGGTAGATATATTTTCATATAGCTTACATCCCGAGGTCATGCATAATTTACGTCTAGCTTATGCTAACTCATTTGAGGTGATCATAGACAAGGGTGTACATATTGAGAAGGCTCTTATTACGAAGGGCCTTATTAAGATCTTTGCATAGGGTCAAATATCAAATCAAACTCCATCTTCTAGTTATATAGTTGTGCAAGATAAGCCTAAAGGCTTTAGTAGGAACAAGAACATGGTTAGAAATAGGGCGACTGAAATAAATCACATACAAATGGTGTAGGATTCATTAGCCCCAAATGTACAATTAGCTCCCCCTAATCCACCACCTAATTTGTAGAGACAACCTCCATAAAGGGCAAACCACGACGATTTTAGGGTCTTTAGAAAATTAGGAGAACCAATTGAAATAGTGTTCCAAAAGTTCATAGCAACTAACTTGATTGTATGGCTAGTACCAAGGCCATTTTCTCAAGATCAACTAAAACTAGATTGGTAAAAAGAGAATGAATGGTGCAACTTTCATCATGTTATTAGTCACAATGTATATCATTACGTCTAATTGTGACATATTATTGAATATCTCATTGAAAGTGATGAAGTTAAGATCAAACTGACCCTTAATCAAGACATAATTTAGGATATGAAAATCTACAAGGACCCCTTCCCTTGACATAATCAACCACCACCAAGGAACAATCAAAACCAAGGACAAAGGTAGAATCAAAACTAGAATCAGGGTCAAAATTGTAATCAAAATGATCATAATCATGATCATAATACCCATACTAATAATGTGGGTTATAACAACATGTCATACGACTATAAAAATATCATGGAATGTATTTATGTAACCCATATTACCACTATTACTACTAAGCCACATGAAACATCTCGTGTTCTTCATAGTATAGGACCCATCATTATAGGGTCAACACCCTCTCTTTCTAGTAATATTTCATCGAGTTCACACAATTCTATTATGGCTCAATTTACACAGGTTACTATTTATGGAAAATACCCTTCTAATTATAATGGCTCGTTGCTAGTTCAAAATTGCAACAATGTAATTAAATGCCCATGAGTCACCCTCTAAGGTCCTTTTCCTTCATCTTTTGATTATATTGACTCCCTGTAACCTCTAGGTTATGTAGTTGTAACTAGACACTCATGAGTTACTCTCCAGGGCCCTTCATCTACTTCTTCCATAGAACCTAATGTGAACATTGCACCAACAGATCCAAAGCTGATTGCTATCCTATCCAAAGCCAAGCCAGCTCATCCCAATGTTGAAAAGCCTTATAATTTATCATACCAATTGAGTAAAAACCTTACATAGATTTCCATCTTGGATATCTTGCAGACATCTAAAGTCCATAGAACTACCTTGAATAATAGTTTACAAAAATCCACTATTCTCAATGATATAAACCTTGAACAATTACAAAACCTTGTGGGACATTTAGCTTCATTTCATCAAGTGACGTTTGATCAAAAAGACATGTCTACACTTGGACCTAGCCAAAATAACCCACTCTACATTGAATTAATCATTGAAAACCATAAGATTAAGTGGGTTCTTATAGACAATGGTTTAGGATTTCACATCATAATTCTTAAGTTGGTACAAATATTGGGTTACACTACAAAAGATATTCAACAAGAGATAATTACTATCAAGGCTTATGACAATGTCGAAAAAAAGTTTGTTGGTACTATTTGGTTTCCAATCATTGTTGGGTCCATTTCACATCATACATAGATTCATATTATGGACATTTAATTACCTTATAACATACTTCTTTGTCATCCTTAGATCCATGAAGTACATGTCATTCCTTCCACCCTACATCAGTGCCTTAAGTTTCCCCATAATGGGATTGAGGTTACTATTCTCATCGATCAACAACCTTATCAATATTATAAACATCTTGAGGCCCAATTCCATAATTATAACTATTGTCCAAGTTTTGAATTCATTGTGAATAAGAACAAGACTATAGTTTTACATCCACCTCCATCCAATTATATCTCGCTTCCACTTCGACTGATCCATTTCCCACAACTCTTGCTATTATTAAAGACGTGGGCATTTCCACATACAGTCTTAAAGATGCCTTCCATGTTGCAAATTTGTTTAAAAATAAAAAAAACATTTGGTAATTCTAAACCTTCAAAGAATCCTAATGAACCCATAATGATTTGGCAACATAAGAAGAAACAATAAAAACCACTTATGGTTTTTGTACCTTCTATTGCACCAAAGAAAGATAGAGAGGCTTTTACTAAGGGAGATTGGTTATATTCTAAAGGCATTGCTAATTGATTTCAAAACCCAAAGTATCCAATCCCTAATTGAATCATGGATTATCTTGACTATATAGGAAAAGGCCTTGGCCCATGAGCACAAGGAATCTTGGAACCCCTATCAGCTGTAGTAGTTAATTAGAATCATGGTCTCAGATATATACCTCTTGAGGTTGACCTCATGACTTGCGATAGTGACTCTTTTTAAGTGACTAGTGATGAGACCCTTGATAGTGATGCAACATCCCATTAGAGCCTTTTTGATGAGATTATTAACATGGACCTATTTGATTTAAATGCCATTTTAACCTTAACCATTAGAGCTTCCCATCCTAAATCTAGAACCTATTCTATTGGTGCTTCCCCTCTTGAAATAAAACATCATATTTTTACCATTAGAGCTTCCCATCCTGAACCAAACCCTCATTGTTCCCTATGCCTTTTCCATCACAAACTCATTGATTGGGACTAGGAAAATTTGGACTAGAAAAATTTGGTCATATTCCTTGATCATTTTTAGAATGAAAAAGCACTTACAAAATATATGGGCCTAAGAGATGGATTTTCCATTGGCGATCACAAAAAAGGCTTTGATTTTTCATTGGATCCTTCTACTTACTTTGGAGATCAGGTAAAATTTCTTGGTCACAATAAATATCAAACCTTGATATCTTTAGGTGAAAACCTCTTTGAGGCACTCGTCGATTAGGTAAAAAGTAAAGAAAAAGACAAGCCTCTGAGTAAAAACCTATTTTAGGCACTCTTAGGTGGGAAAGTTTGCTCATCTTCTCAAGATGCAAAAGGTACATCTAGCCCAAGTTCTATATCTAGTACAAGCATCTCTTCAAAACAACAATAAATGTTTGAGCGTATTGTTCTTGAGTTTCCAAAAAAAATTGCTACTTGGCCTTTATCTGAGATGGTGGATTTTGATTTGTCACACTATCTAAAACTTTGGGACGAACAACAAGAAGATGTAGCTAAAGAAGATGGTCATAATCATACTTTGCCTAAAATTATAGAAGATGAATCCACACTCCTTGTGGAAAACATGATAGAAGTGAACCTGGGAACATATGAGGATCCCAAAATAGTTTATCTTGGAGCTTCCCTTATTAAAGCAGAATGTGAACAA
Organism: Torreya grandis; assembly: GCA_037957365.1. Classification (NCBI taxonomy): domain Eukaryota; kingdom Viridiplantae; phylum Streptophyta; class Pinopsida; order Cupressales; family Taxaceae; genus Torreya; species Torreya grandis. The sequence continues at coordinate 1,218,380 of JARHVA010002904.1, forward strand.
ATTATATCCCTCCTAAGGGATCATATTGATATCTTTGCATGGGCATATTTTGACATGTTAGGATTGAACTCAGATTTGGTTGTACATCACCTTATTATACATCCTGATGCTAAATCAATCAAACAAAAATTGAGGAAGATGCATCCATACATTTCCCTATTGGTTAAAGCAAAACTAAAAAGGTTGCTAGGAGTAGGCTTTATTAAGCCACTATATTATTCTAAATGGATCTCCAACATAGTCCCAGTGAATAAAAATACCCTGGGTATATTTATTTGTATTGATTTTAGAGATATCAACAAAGTATGCTCTAAAAATGATTTAACTCTACCCAACATCGACATGATCATTGAATCAATTGCTAGGTATGAGATATTGTCCTTAATGGATGTATTTTCTAGATATAATCAGATCAAGATAGCCCAAAAAGATCAACACAATACTACATTCACCACTTCGTGGGGAACATTCCATTACCAAGTCATGCCATTTGGCTTGAAGAATGTTGGAGCCACATATCAACATGCCATGCCTATCATCTTCCATGACATGATGCATGATATTATTGAGGACTATGTTGATGATATACTAGAAAAATCAAGAACAAAAGATGGATATCTTGATAGTCTGTAGAGAATATTTGTGAAGCTTCATAAATATAAAGTCTAATTCAATCCTAAAAAAGGTGTCTTTGGAGTCACATCCAGGAAATTTATAAGTTTTATTATATCAAAAATAGGGATTAAATTCGACCCTATCAAGGTCAAGGCCATTGTGGAAATGCCTCCACCACATAATCTTAAACAACTACAAAGCCTGCAAGGAAAGATCCAATCTATACACAAGTTCATTTCTCAATTGGTAGATAAGTGCCACCTATTTATCGACCTTTTAAACAAAGGGGTAAATTTTCAATGGGATTAATATTTTTAGATAGCATTTGAAAAACTCAAGATATATTTGGATAATTTTCCAGTCTTGAGATTAACAACACTTGGAAGACCACTTCTTCCTTACATATCAACAACATAGCATGCATTGGGGGCACTTTTTTCCCAACATGATGATCAAGGTAAAGAACATGCAGTATATTATCTAAGTCTCACTTTGGTGGCTTATGAAAATAATATATGCCTATTGAGAAGGTGTGTTTAGCTATGGTGTTTTTTACCCAAAAATTGTGACATTATATGCTAAATAATAAAACTATTGTCATTACCAAGGTGGACCCTCTCAAATTCTTATTATCCAAAGCAACTCTTCAAGGATGCATGGCCAAGTAGGTTATGCTCCGAAGTGAATTTGACAGTTAGTATCAGAATCAAAAATCAATCAAGGAGTAGGTTATTATGGATCAACTTACAGAAGCCCCTATCATAGATACTCAACCTCTAAAATTTTACTTTTTAGATGATTATATTATGACAATAGATTAAGCATTATAGGAACCTAAACCATGGAAGATATATTTAGATGGTTTCTTTACATCCTATGGATCTAGAGCTAGAATATTATTGATTACACCCTAGGGGGATTTAATTCTCAAAGCATTGCATATACACTTTCATTATATGAACAATATGGCTGAGTATGAGGTATTGATTATAGGGCTTTGCCTTGCCATACATTTAGATATTTAAAGCTTGAAGGTCTATGGTGATTCCCAATTAATCATCAATCCTATCATTGATTAGTACAAACTAGAGATGACAAACTTATTCCTTACAAGCAAATTATTGATAATCTCAAAGGTCATTTTAAAACTCTATAATTTGAACAAGTTCCAAGAGAAAAAAACATATCAACTGGTGTAATGGTAACAATTAGTTCTATAATACAGATTGATAGTTGAGCTAGAGTATTAGTTCTTGATTAAAATCTTCTTCAGACTGCACATGTTATAGTAGATTTAGAAAGGGTATATGCCATTATTGGTCCAAATCCCTCACCTAAATTACCATGGTTCTAAGAATTTTATAACTACTTCCATGATCATGTTTTCCCGACTGACCTATCCAATAATTATAAGAAATTATTCCATCATCATTTATCATGTTATACCCTTCTGAGAGACATGCTTTATCATAAAGGCTATGATGTAATGTTACTTCATTGTTTATCTTTAGGAGAATCCAAGCAAGCGCTAAGGGAGGTTCATGAAAGAATGTGTGGGGCCCACACCAATGGTGTAATCTTAGCAAAGAATCTCCTTAAAACATGATATTATTGGCAAAAAATGAAGACTGATTCTTGTAATTATGTAAGAAAGTGCGTTATTTATTAGTAACATGGAAATTTGATACACACACCTTATTTACTACTACAACTGATCATAAAACCATGGCCATTATGAACATGGGGCCTCAATCTCATTAGAAAAATAAACCCAACATCTTCAGATGGCCATAAGCATATCTTAACTGCTATCGAGTATTTTACTAAGTGGATTGAGGCCATTCCTCTTACATACATACCAAAAAGTAAATTTCTGAATTCATCTATTACCATATCATCTGTCAATATGACATCCCCATGTACATTATATCTGATAATTGTAGATCTTCTATAAACCAAGATGTAAAAGATTTTTGTGAATAATTCAAGATCAAGCACAGGAAATCAACTCCATATAACCCACAAGGCAATGGATAAGTTGAGGCATCAAACAAAACCACTATAGCCATTTAAAGAAGATTGTCAATGATGCTAACCATAATTGGTACTTAAAAAACTTTCCTTCCATTTGGAATTATAGAACTAGTCATTGAACCCCAATATGAGCCACTCCATATTACCTTATCTATGCCATATAAGCTATTATCCTGATAGATATCAAGATGCCATCATTGCAAGTATCATTGCAGCATATTGAAGATGATGAAAACTATAAAGTCTCAAGGCTGTAATAACTAGAAATTCTTGATGGCAAGCATTTAGCTACCCTAGAAAACTTGCAGGCCTATCAAAATAGATTATAGAGAAGCTACAATAAGTGCATTATCTCTCAAGAGTTTGAGAATGGTAATTTGGTCCTAAAAGAGAAAAAACATAAACACTAAATGTAAGGATAAAGGTAAGTTTCATCCTATTTGGTTGGGACTATTTGTTATCATGATAAACTATAGATTAGGGGCATATCGAATAGCTAAACCAAATGGTGAAGAACTTCTAGAGCTCATAATCATTATGCACTTTAAAAGGTTCTATGCATGAACAACTTCAAATCATTATCTACAAAACCCCTTACTTGTGGGAAACTTCTGCCGAAGTAATTTCATCCCACAATCTTATACTACCTTAGACTGCTCTCACATGAGCCCTATTAGTTTCATGACTTTGGACAGTGAAATCTTTTGGACTATTTGTACTCTAAACACATTTTATCCTATCCTAGACCATCATCTCTTGGACCTTATTCTTTGGACTGTTCTCTTTTATAACCCCATTCTTTGTTATATCTTGGGATTATAACCTAAAATTTTTTGTCCCTTGACCAATTATGATCCATATTATGTATCATCAACATTATGAGCACCTTTGATGATAGTTTTATAAAGAATTTTAGCCAAGATAGTATTTTACAACTTCTTCTATAGATAAGTGAATAGGAAAACCTTTAGAGCTCAAGATTTTTGCCTATCGCATGGTTCTTCTAATTGGTTTCATGTTGCACACTATCCTATATTACATTTGCTACTCTTTGGTGAACATTATTATATTTTTAGGACCCCTTGCTCTCGCTGATTTGTGAGTATGTGCTGTTTCAATTGGATTTAGCTATTATTGGATCTATAAGTTAGTTTCATGGTCCATTACTTATATCCATGATTGCCATTGCAGCCGACTTAGCTATTTATTAGAACTTCTACTCTTGGATAAGCATGTCCTTGACTAGTTGGTCCCTTTTATACATATTTTATACCCAAAATGCCAAAAAACATTAGAAAGTGATCCAAAAAAGAATAAAAATGTTGTCTTATGATTTTATACATTCTTGTCTTCATGCTCTTTCCATTTTATAAGCATTTTATCCTACTGAGTTTTCATTGTGTAAGTCAACTTGTTCTACGTACTTGCTATTTTGCAAGATTATTTTCTCTCATCCCACCAAATTACCATTTTACCTGACCAATCTCATTTTTCAAGTCTTCCCTTTTCTTCTACAACATTAATCATATATTTTTGATCATCATCATGTCTTCTATCCCATTTCTTGGGAGAACTATATTTGGCCTGAAGTTCATATTGGAACATGTGTGCATAGAACTATGCAGGTAGCATCCACTTGTCTTGTAAATTTGGAGTCAACTCAGCCAACCCTTTCCTATTCTTCTCTTCCCCCATTTCTTTTACCATTGTTCCTCTTTAATTAGAGAACAACTTTTATGTTTTTGTCCTTTGTTACATTATGGTGGAAAGTAACGCCTCACTCACACATGCATGAACAATTATCTTTAAACCACACTAACTTGGTTTTTGTTTGTGTGTGTTTATTTGAGTTTTATTGGTGTTTTTTTATTTTTTATTTGTGTTTTGTTGTGCTTTCACACCTCTTCATTTATTTCTTCTTTTCTCCTTTTATTACTTCTTGTCTTACCTTGGTCTTGTGTTTCCCTATATGTTTTTGCTCTTCTCTTTTAGTTTTCAAGAACATCTTGATGATCCACATGAATCTTGATTATTTATATCTTGATATCATGTTATTAAGTTGTTCTTGAACTTTTTCTATTTATTTGATTTTTGTTGGTGTTTTGTTTTCCTGTTTGATTTTGCTTTTCTCTTTTTGTTTATTTTTGCTTTTTTGTTTAAATGTAAATAACTGTAACTCTAGTTTTGGTCATTATTCTACCATTATCCTTAGTTATAGGTATTCAAATTTAAACTATCTCCACACATTTAAAATTCCATATTATTATGATTTATTCATACTTATGATGACTAATTATTTTTTCAATAGAAAGCACTTTGTGTTTTAGATTCAAGTCTTAACGTCAACACAACTTTGATGAACAATTCTCAAGAACACTATGCATGAACTAGGCTCAATAGGATTATCACCTATCTCAATGCTTAAATGTTCATCTCTTCATATACATCATGAGTCTAATCAATCTTTGGTCTATTTTCATCATCTCTCATTCCATTCTCTCCCATTTTTGGGTAAAATACATTAGCTTGAAGTTCATGTTGGAACATGTGTCCATAGAAATATGTATGCATCATCCACTTATCATATACATCTATAGTCAGCTTATCCATCTTCATTATTCTTTTCATTTCTTTCATCACTTTATGCATTCTCATATGCCTAGTTTTTTTATGCTTTCTAAATCATTACATCATAGCATCTGTGTTTACATCCACTCATTTTAATCTATGCATTAAGTTCTCTCTTTGAGATATTGCTTACCAATTTGACTAAGCTAAAGCACCACATTTGAGGCTACCATAAGAATCAAATCAGCCCTATGGGAGCAAGAGCATTTTTTATTCTTTATCAATGATCCAAATTATCCCTACTGGGGCAAAATTATCTTATCATGATCAAATTTTCTCTAATGGGGTGCTTCTTATTATCTCTTTATGGGGACTACGTTCTTATTTTCCTCTAATTCCAAGCTCTCCACACTTTTTCCCATGATGGCAGTGTTTTAATGTGTAACTTGTCTCGAGATTGATCAGTGCCTTAAGCGCATAGCTTGCACTCTTAAATTGGGTACATACAAAGTGTGCTGTTTATATGTTTAGATTGAATCCTTTCCATTCCCCCCATATTTAGGGCTCATTATACCTCTAATTATATTTTGAACATTAATGGTAACTACACATGCAAGCATTAGCTCATTTGGTTGTGATCTATTCCATGGGTTAAACTCTCATTATCCCTCTCTTTTTGAGATTCCATCCTTCTCTTTCATCCTAGTATGTCTTCTCAAGGGGGCATCATGGGTCATTTCCAATTTCTTCTTGACAATTTTTTTCTTTAAAAATATGCTGCTTTTCTTGAATATCTTTCTATTATTTTTAAAATAGGAGCAAAATATAGACATCCAATTCCTAACACTATTTATGTTGAAATTATCAATCTTACTTGAATTGTACTCAAATTCACATTTTAATTCAAAATCACTAAAACACCCTAAATAGTTTGAAATTGTCATTTAAAAGTGCTGATTTAGGCCAAAGTATCCCTAAATGAGGCAATGCATTTTATGTGATTCCTAAATTTGATTAATTTATTTTGATTCAAAATGATGATTTCGCACTTGGGTGATCTAAATTGCTCTTTTCTACCAAATTTATTTTACAAGATATGCGATTTTTTAGTTTTGTATTGGCAACATCGTAAATAGGAATATGGTTCTAACACATCTAACATCACTTTCCAATTCTTTCCAAGTTAAATTATGACCTAGTAATATGACTTTCTAACCATTTTGATTGAGGGCTGATTTACAAAGAATTTCACAGATATTGATTAATCTTGTTTAAGGATAATTACTCTAAATCAAGAGCTTAAGTGGATTTTACATGGATGTTATTGAATATTTCTTTTTGAAAATTGATTTTTATTAATTGCTTCATATAATGACATGATTTTTTGGGAAAGGCATCCCTAGGCCATAAATACATAAAATATCTAAATCATGGCCTCCCATACCTCATTAATGCCCCTTCTTCTCAAATAATTATGAGGGAATTTATTTATTTTAGCCTCCAAAATTAAATGGATTCTTGGCCACATATCTTGATCGCAAGATGGACAGTCACAATTCATTCTGATCAGTCTCAAAAATCTATAAATAGAAAAGCCTTGAACATCATTTTTAAGCTTAAATTGTGTAGATTTATAATGTTAAAATATCTCCACAAGTCATTTGTGTTTTGATTATTGTGTTATTTGAATTTGGGTAAGCTTCATTGATAGGTTAGATTAGAGATTCCTTCTAGTTTGAGCCTATGTTTTACAAAGTGTTCTTGAGACATTGGAGGATTTTTTCCATCATTTTTGATGAAAAAAAGAATGTTTGATCAAGGGGAGAACATGCTTGGATCTGATCTTGGGTGATGGAATTGATTTGGGAAGGTAACTAGTATTGCTTTCTTTTATTTTGTTCTTCATTGTCATTAGTAAGCCCTAAATGAATAGTTTGGATTGATATGTTTAGTTCTTTATGAATTTATCTTTGTTTTATTGACTAATGCTTGACTAATCACATCTTGTAATCTAATCTACAAATAATATCCTACTAATCTCATAAATCTATGCAATTCATGCACATTAAAAGGAACAAGCCAATCTTGGATAGCTTGTATTTTGGTTGAGTCAATTACAACACCCTCCTTTTAAATTAATACCCTAAATAGTGAAGTTTAGTTTGATAGAAGGCACTTTTACACAACTTTACATATATTTTGTGCTATCTCAACCTTTACAGAACCAATCTTAGGTTTTGTTCATGCTCAGTTATACTCTTAGAATAGACAAGGTTATCGTCAATAAATACTAGAAAAAAATTATCCAATAAATCCTTGAACACGTTCATTAAATTCATAAATGCAACTAGTGAATTTATTAGGAAAAAAGGTAAAATAATGAACTCATAATGGCCATATCTATTTTTGAAGGCAATTTTGTGAATGCCTTCCTCTTTAATCCTTAGATGCTGATAACTAGATCTTAGATCAATTCTGGAGAATACTGCTGCACCTTTTATTTGATCAAAAAAATTATCAATTTGAGGCATTGGATACCAATTTTTGATCATTACCTTATTGAGCATTTGATAATCAATGCATAACCTTAAGGTTCCATATTTATTCCTTATGAAGACTATCTGAGCACCACAGGGAAACACACTAGGTCTGATACTTTTGTTGTTCAAAAGTTATTATAGCTGAACCTTAAACTCATACAAATCTACCATGTCCATCTTATAAGGTCATATGATTTAGGGGTATCCCTTTTTATAAGGTCAATGGTGAAGCTAAACTCATGTTTAGGGGTTAAACTAGGCAAATTTTTAAGAAAAACATGGATAAATTATCTTATGATAGGAAAATCATGGCAAATTTCTTCCCTTTTTGGGGTTATTTCCTAAAACTAGATTGCATAGAGTTTACAACCTTTTATTACATCCTTATTCAACTATAGATATGAAATTAATTTTTATGGTTTAAACCCTTGAAAGGCTTGAACTTCCATGAGTTTCCCATGCACATTAGTGCATTGCATTCTTTTCCTAGAATAATCAAGGGTTGCATGGTGCTATTGCAACCAGTTCATGCCCAAAATAGCATAATAAGAACCTAATGAGGTAAAAAACAAGTTTATTTTGGTTATTAAAACACCAGGATCAATTTATATTTATTTTAGGCACTCCTAGATAGGCACCCTTTTTCTAATACCAAAACTCAACTTCCCAACATTCTCTTAAATGAATAAGTTTTTGGTTGCAATAATTTGATGCAACATGTGCAATAAAGCAATATGTTGCACTATAATCAATGAAAATAGTCATAGTATGGATAGATAAAATACCTCTTATCTCTATTAGGGTAATTTATAAATCAACCTTGCAATTTTTCACTACTACATACATATGATGTTCTGTTAGCTATCTATATTTCAATTTTAGGTAGTGCTTGTGGTAGTGATTATCACCACACTCCCAACACATTTTTATCCTTTATGGGGATATAAGAATAACATTAACCCCTGTAGATGGCCCATGCTAGCTATTTTAATCTTCATATTTCCTAAAAGATCCTAATTTATCAGTGTTTAGATGCTTAGCATTCTTGTTTCTGCCTCTAAAATTGGCTATAATCCTTATTGTTCCCTTGGAACTTGTAGTTTTGATTCGATCTCTTGAAGTTTTTTGGTGTAGGAGGCATATATTTTTTAGTTTGTTTCTTGGTCAATTTGTAATCTTGTCTCACTTTATGCCAATAATTTATTTTTCTTCTGCCTTATGAGTAAATTCTATGGTAGTTGCTAGTGTCTTAGGGTTGGTCATATTGATGTCATGCATCAATACTTCTTTCAACCCCAATTTAAATTTTTTCACTTTTGTTTCTTCCTCATGCATGTAATTGACATGACATAGTAGGTTTACAAACTTATTTTCATACTTTGTAACAAACATATTTTCTTGTTTTAGCAGCTAAAAGTCTATTATTTTCTTTATAATTTTCAATTAAACATCTCTTCCAAAACAAGATTTCAAAAGTAGATCAGTTTAGGTCATAGGCTGATACCCTTCCACATCACATATATGGTTCCACCATAGGGAATTAAACCCATTAAAATGATAAACTACCATTCTATCCTTTATATTGGAGGACATGTTATAGAGATTAAAATATTTATGTAGCTTTACATGCCATGCATAAACTTCATTTATAAATTCTTCACCCATGAATATAGGTGGTGGAATCTTCTTGAGTTATTTTATGATAGAGTCTACCACACTTATGGGTATTTCTTAGAGTACTTACTCCACAATTGGTTCTATTTCTAGATGGGGGATTCTTCAAGAAGGTTATCCACAAGGTTTTTCATCATGAGTTCCTGATTATTCAACCTGCCTTAGATGACATTCAATGATTTTAGGATCACATTTAGGACTTATGTATTATTATCAAAAGGGTTTTCAACACATTTAGGTTTGGTGCCTCTTGGGGATTTTCAACATTTTTTGAAAGAGGTTCATCCCTATTTTAATTCTAATTTTGGTCTCTATGACCTCTACCTTTATCTCTTCCCCTTATAATTGGCTTATCCTTACTTTGGTTATCAACACCCTGATTACCACCAGATTTGGTCCTAACCATTTTTTATCTTGTGGTCAAATAACATATTTTAGACATGCTATTATAAAAATTATAATTCTAAGTTTTAAGAGCTATAACCAACTTGTTAATTCAAGCACAAGCTCTGACACCGGGTGAAATGACCCAAAACAAGTTGAGCATCATTAATTTTAGAGTTTATAATAGGACTATGGGTAGGGCCCACTACACCCCATTTTATTATGAAAAATAAACTCTTCAATTTTCATTATAAGGTACCCACAAACCATAACAAAATTTACGTACAAGTAACCCTTAGTTAGGGTAATTACCTCTAGAAGGTTCTATGGGAAAGAATAATACCTCATGGAGTTTAAATACAACTTGGGGCACATTATTATACAGGTCCATAATGATAAGGTTTGAGATAGTTATGGGCACTAACCTACCTAATAGGACCATCTAGGTGTCCTTACCCTACCTAAGTGACTCACATATACATAGATTTGGTTATCAGCTAGGGCATGTAAACATCTATTACCACATTTAGGATATTTAGAATATTCTACTAAGTTTGTCGACCAACATAAAATATTTACATCATAAGGGATGGAATATGGAAGTTTATAGTTATTCATAACTGGGCCCTCTATTCCCATGATCATAAAAAAATACAATATTTCATACACAAAAGTTAGGATTTGCAATGCATAAGAATCATCATACTAACTAATCTAGTCAATGATTTATTTTAACATGCTCAAGGTTAACACACAATCATAAACACTTATAGAATCCATAAAGATGTTAATAATATTCAATTTACTTTAAGTCTTAGTTATATTTATTATAATAAATATTCCATTTTATGGTGTTATCCCCTTAGTTCACTATACCATGGTCTATAATATCAGGGATCATTGCACCACCATTCTTTCACTAGGCACTTAACACAATTTAAGATATATCCAAATTATACAAGGATAATTTATTATTTGTATTTGTACAAATCAAAATGATTCTTATTAAGGATAGATGACATCACATAAGTGACCATCTCACTGATTATGTATACCATTGACATATAATAATTAACTCATCAAGGCTAACCAATAATCATCCCACAGGTGAACAAGTAGAAATCTAGTCCCTACATTGTTGCATGCTTGTCATTTGATAGTTATAAACAAGAATTAATTATGCATATCAACTAGATTAGCTTCCAGGAATAAAGTATTAAATTAACTATATTTAATTTATGTCATTGTCTTTCTTACATTTTCTCACTAGCTATCTTGGCTTGACTTGGTTATATATATATATATATATATATATATATATATATATATATAAAATCAATTATCCAATTTAAGAATTTTGTAACTTGCAATTTCCAAATGCATTACAACATTGCATGCCTACAACACTAACATGCATATTCCATCATATGCCAAACCATACATAAATGTAAAAATAATCCTTTTTACACAACTTACATGGATCCTATATAAGTGTGATAATTTCCATTTAAATTATATAAGTGTTACTTGTTACAAATATTCGTATGATAGCAACCCCATAATTTAGTACACTTGAATTTAATTTACAAATATCACTACTGTGATAACTACCTTTCATATAAAGATAAAGCCAGGTAGTATATATAATCCATACTTAAATTTCTATATAATAGTCTATGCCACATTGAAACCATAAATCAATAAATTTTTTGATCCATACCTAAATTTACAGCTTGTGAAGGATATTACTTATATAACTATTATGAAAAATTCAAGGTGTAATAGAGTTAAAATTTTAAATTTCTAGCATACCTTTAAATTACATCATTCCCTGCTCTAAGATAATAACCCAACTTGACTCATCTATACTTAGCTATAGTATACTAAGATTTTTCCAAAACAATATAATTATACCAATGAAGTGAAATCTCTTAAATATTCCTCAACATGGTCAATAATAGGCCTAAAATTATGCATAGTAAGTTTGTGTATAACAGTACCTAAGTTAAACAAATTTTTACCTAGCCATGCAACCATAATAACCAAGCCACTACTATGGAAATGCTTAAAATATACCAGCTAAATATAAATAGAATAGGTATTAATAACTCAATTATATCATGCACTCATATATCATCATCTAAATTTCCACATAACTACCTAAGAATTAAACTTGCCCAATGAACTACTAAACAACATAATTAGAATAAATAAACATGTGAAAAATATAATCCAAGCTGAGTATTTCACATAAACATCTCATTTTTATCTAAATATCCAAGTAATAATATAATTTTGACATTCACACAACACTATAGGTTGTAATAATTTAACAAAAATTAATGAGGGAATATTAACTGTAAGTAAAGCAATTGAGAGCCCAAGAACATCAACATGACAATATAAACATTTCACCAAATTTGTTAAGTATTGTAGGTGATAATCAATTTTTGTATTATGCATGAAGTTATACAAGAGAAGAAACACATGTATAGAGATCCAATATAGCTTGTCACAACTAGAGTATTTTCCAGCTTCTCAGTAATGTAAAAATAATGATTTATATAAACAACTTGAACCAATAGAGGATAAGTAGTCATCAAGAGATGTTTCACACATGAAACAATCCGACTCAAACAATATTATGATCCCCATTGGTGGAGTCAGACATTCAAGGTTTTAAGGTGAGGATGAAGCAATATGAGATTCATAAGCCATCACATTTATAACTATAACAGTTACACACAACACCCAAAGGAATAAGTAAACACCACAACCAACACCCAAGAAATACACTTAACCACATGAACCTAAATCAAACTATAAATATTAATAAATTAATAATGAAGACACTAAAGGGTCAAATAATGAATAATCATAGCCAAACATTTATCCAACAAGAGTATAAAAGTGATAAAACTATTACCATTAACCTCAATAACTATCCAAATTGAATTTCATCTAATCCAAGTAGGATAAGAAAAATAACAAATAAATAGACTTGGTCAAAGTACCAACATTACTTAGAATACAAATAAAAACTAGAAAGATATAACCCCTAAGTTGAGTTGCTTTAGAATAGGCCAAATACAAAATCGACCAAGCTCAAAAAACTAAACTATAACCCATTATTTTAAAAAAAGTGCTTGATGTCAAGCCTAAGGCTAAGCCCTAACACAAACTATAAAATTTTAAAGAGATCCCAACATATCTTTAAGGGCATTGCCTAGCTAGGGCATGAATAAAAAAAAAGTATTTCAAACTACCTCTATAAGAAGGCTGAGTCTAAAACACTATACACAAAAATATACAAAACCCACAAGTGACTAGAGTTCTAAAATCAATAGAATTAACAATTTTCCCATAGCCCAAATAAATGGTTATTTAATAATTTTAAAATATAAAAGACTTCATAGGTTCATTGGGAAGTCCTCAGGACTTCCTCATGAGCCTTTAAATGCATTATTAATTTTTTTGTATTTTAGTAGAGTACAAATCAATTTCAATAGCAATGGCATCCTAAAATTCTCATTTAGAAAATTTAAATACATTACTTACTTAAAACAAGATATGCCTTCAAAATATGAATTTATCCCCTGATTTTCCTCTTGCTAAGACTCCTTCTCTCTCCATGACTTTCCCTTCCTTTTATTCCATCTCACCCAGCTCAATTTTCTCCCTGCATTAAGGCATGGAGATTTTTTTTTGTGCCTCCATTTCTTCTCATGGACACCATTTCCTCTTAGAGTTTTGTCCTCCATCCAACACAAAAATGCACTATATATTCCATCCAAAACCACTCAATTACCCATTTTTGGTAAATATTCAACCCTAATGTAATCATGAGCCCTAATATGTCCAAGACTCAACTTTCCCCTTATGCCATACATGTCAACTACTAGGCATAAATGATAGCCAAAAGAAAAAAAATTAATGTATCAACTTAGATTTGGTCATTATGACTTAGGTGAGTCAAAAAGGCCCATAAACCCCCTTGGCCATCATGGCCTAAAAATATATTTTCGAACACCATCATAATGTATGGGGGTCAATTCTACCCATGCTAGTCCAAGTCAAAGATTACGTGAAAGTATCAAAACATGCCAAGATGCATAGTCATAAGTCTAGTCAAGGCCCCATGGTGAAAAGCCAAGTCATCATGACTAATGATCAAACAACTTAAACATAACACAGTTAAAAAGGTAAGTAAATAAGACAAAACACAACTCTAAGTAAATGGGCCCTTAAGCAACCAAAAAAGAGAAGACAACTAAAATGAAGCAAGATGTGCACAAGGAAAAACTGATGGATATAATACTATACAAGACATATTAAGACAATGAAATTTAGACATGAAAATAATCACAATCAAGAAGGAAACAATAACAAATGTGCCCAAAAAAGCTCAAGTAGCAAGTTAAGATGGAAAAATCAATACATAAAACAACATTGCAACTCCTTATTATGATTATATGGCATATTATAGTTTTATCTCATATACCCATGCCAGTGTTACCCAAATTCTCATTGCTTTTACCCTTTATTGCCTTGATTGTTGAAGTCCACTGCCAACATAGCTCATGTACCTATGAATCATGCAGCCACAAAATGTGACATCAACAAAATCTGTTTGTTTATATATATATATATATATATATATATATATATATATATATGTCTGTATGTATGTATAAATTGAACTGTAATAACATCACAATATAAAATAAATACATATGATGACATCATCAAATAACAAGATCATAATGTACTGTTGCATCATATCATCAAATAAATAACCATATGAAAGTATTAGATAAATTCTAATTTCAAATAACCAGTAATCACATTTTGTTGTCAACACCTAATAAAGTCTATCAAGGGGTCAAAATAATTGGTTGTGATAGTTTTATGCTTAGGTTTATGTGCCATTAATATTTCATTCAATATTATTTTGTGAATATCAGGGAATTAATAGTCATATAATAGATACGTGTTGTGTTTTGAAACATAAAATATAAGATCTTATTTATAATGGTGACCTTACATTGGATATATTTATTATGAAACAATAATATAGAATCACATTCTCCAAGCTAGGAAAACCTATGTAAAATAATGTTTCATATTCTAAAGTAAAAAATCCAACTCCTAAGTTTGAATCACAAAGGCATGATAATGTGCCAATCACTATTTCCAATAATCCTATAGAGACTCATCCTTTACATGTGGAACCTTTGGTCATAATAATTTATATATAATGATAGATATTTTAATGATTCATGATAGTGAAAAATGTTAATTTTATATGTGTAGTCTTCTTTTCATTAAGATAATTGGGTATGATACAAAAAAACTAATGGTAGTATCATCTTCTTCAGCGAAACATGTATCATTGGGATACATTAATTGTCACACACACACACACACACACACACACACACACACACACACACACACACACACACACACACACACACACACACACACACACACACACACACACACACACACACACACACACACACACACACACACATGCATGCATGTGTGCGTGCGCACGCACACACACACACATACACATGCATGCACACACACACACACACATACACACACACACGCACACATACACATGCATGCGCGTGCACACACACACACACACACATGCACACATTAGTCCTAAAATATATCATTTAATATTTTTGTCTATTGTGCCATCCTTATTTACCTATAATATTATATCTAGAATGACATGGTTACAAATGATGAATCCAGCACTTGATAAGACACATGAGTATATTGAATTTGAATATAAAATAAATATGGTTTACATCTAAATAAATAGATCCAATTCAAAAAAATACTTAAAAATAACCCTAAAACAAATACTCACATATTTACAAAAATAAAATTTGTTCCTAAGAAACAAGTGCAACACAATCAAGTTCAACAAGAAAAAAATCAACCATCTACTAATACATCTCCAAAGAAAAATCAATTCAATTATACATATAATTGCATTAAAGACATTAGTTTAGAGCACAATGATTTGGTAACACTATCCTTTACTTTTATTAAAAGATAACTAAATTTACATCAACATATTATTTATCTTGACAATTAATTCTTGAAATGGTCATTATTTGTTGAATTTATAACTTATTATGACTTCTTTCCACTTGGATTTGATTGTTTAATTTTGATTATTACTCCTGATCATTTTTATTTTTTCAACATTTTTATTGATTCATTTTTTATTTTTGTACACATGCTTGATTTTGATTGTCCTTATATTTTTTGGTTGCCACATGTCCTCAAAAAATTTATTCCCCATGATCCATTTGATATATATATATATATATATATATATTCATGATACACATTAAACATCTATAGATGGAATGGGATTTAGAATACTTATGTTTGAATACATTTTTATACCTCCAGTATATATGAATGTGTTCACAATAACCCACACCTTTCCATTAATGAAATTGTACTCACATTCCTACTGAGTCATTCCATTTTTAATATCTTGTGCCAATGAGGACATTTTAATATTACTAAACTATCCATTCTATGTATTCTATTAATTTCCATTGGGGGAATCATATCCACATATCTTGTGAGATTTAATGATTATACACACACATTTATTTTGGGGGCATCATAACCATCTATACTCCATGATATTTCTTGATACGTATCTTATATATACAGAACCTATAGTTAAAACATTGAGACATATAGTGCCTAATCATCCATGCCCCAATATTGATTTGTATAATATTGTAGTAGTTTATATCATAGTACCTATGCCTAATTTAATTTCACCATGACATATCTAAATTAATACACTTGTTTTTTAAGTGGTTGCAGTGGCTCATCTATCCCACTATCATAATATCTCTCTTTGGAATCATGATTTAGTTTATACACCACTCAAGACTATCTTTTTAATACTTATAGTAATGTATTGGACTCCCCTAGTCCATGATATGAAAATTTAGATGAGATTATTGGCTACCCATGCTAACATATCTCTTATGCTTCATCGATATATCATTAATGCATCATAGTTTTATTTTTTCATTTTATTCTATATGTCATTCATTTTATGTGTCTTCTTCTCTTAAGTTTGTTTCATGCCTCATCTATCTTCTAGATTTGACATCTTGGTAATTATCTTATGTTTGTATTGACATTCTTCTAGCCCATTGGTTTATGTGGATTGTTAATTTACAATAGCCCTTACCCCTTGATTATTTTTCCCATTCTAAACCCTCACCTATAATTCTATAGGATGAAAAAATATATATTTAAACCTTCCATCCTAGAAGTAATTGAGTTATAAGGAATGCAGGTTGTTTGGAATCCTCTCTTCTTTTTTATAGACTCTTGCCCTATTTATTGATTGCTTTCCTTCTTTGTCTTATTTGGTTGTGCCTCTTAACTTATATTTTTAATTTATTAACCTTCCATTTATTATTATTTCATGCAATCCTTGGATTTATATTTTCATGATATAACTATTTCTTCTAAGAAGGAAAAAAAACATTACAAAATGTAAAAATAAAAAAAATATTTATAGATGGATACAAATCATGCTTATTTACCTATGTTGTATGTTTACATATACATTTTACACACATTTTTATCATGTTATTATTTGAGAGGGTGAGATTGAAGATATATATATATATATATATATATATATATATATATATATATATATATATATATATATATATATGTATGTATGATCATGAAATTTTAAATTCTATGTAGTTAATTTCATACCCACTACTCGGGAGGCCATTATAACATTGGTGGTATGCATTACACTAGTAAAATATTTTGATAGCAAGCTTATAGTGATATATTTACCATTTTTTCATTTATATTATACAAATAATTGCATGGACTACATATATATTTTTATTTCATGCATCTTTCATGTTACATGGATATCTATGTTATGTTATTACATATGAATTTAATATTTTATGTCATCTTGTGTGCCTATGATTGTGTGATTGCCTATATGTGCTTATTTATGTTTTCTTGTGTTTGTGTGTGTTTAATGTTAAATTTTTGTCTCATATATATATAGGACAACAATTTAACATGAAACACACACAAATACAAGAAAACATAAATAAACACATATAGGCAATCACACAATCATAGGCACACAAGATGACATATATATATATATATATATATATATATATATATATATATATATATATATATATATATATATATATATATATATATATATATCATGATGATTTATTGTTAGTATGTGTCATTACATAATTGTGTGTGATTGATATCGTATACTTTGAAATATAGTGTGTTTGGTGCCATGATCCATATCAAACATGTTACTCTTTTTAGAATAATATTATTGGTGCCTAAGTTTCCATGGTCCTTACCATGCATATATTGGGGCATACTAATATTTTATGTATGCTTATTTACTTTATCTATCCCTCCTTTGTGGACATTGCTACACTAAGGCATATTGTTTTATTTCATGTTAATTTTATATAACACATGATTATAAAAGTTAGTTTTATTGTTAAAAAAAAATCAAAAGCAATTAAAACATACCACTAACCTAGGTGTGCATCCTTTGAATAATCAAGATGAATAAGAAAGAAAATAAATTAACGAGCAAACATAAATAGTTATACCTTTCTTTGTGATCTCCTTGTTGAAAAGAGTGATGTGCTCATATGTAGTTGAAAAAATATTGTATAATGCACATGGGTAACTTGAAATTTCAACCCCTTACTAACTTGGTGATTTCATGATACACGATGCGAGTGATTGAAGATTTTTCAAGATATTTGAATAACAAAAATGGTGGAGGATCAATCCTATAATGGGAGACAAACATTTAATGCCATGGAATGAGTGTGAAAGAACTTGTAAGAATATCTATTCATGAGGGTTTGGAATGTGTAAGTGCATGCCATAAACCTTGCTTTCACACTTATCCTCTTACATTAAACTTTCTTGGGAAGGACAACTTTAATTTTGAAATATGATTTTTATATTTCCAAGAAGGAATTTGATGACATAAATTTTTTATGATGGAAAATATGATTTATTGATTTATAAAAAATAATATTGATCCTTCCATAATTTTTGATTATTGATGAGATTAACTAATTAATAAACATTAATTAACTAATGTGATGCGATGCGATTTTTTAAGGATTGGATGTGATCATGGAAGAAAAGATTAATTGATTAGGGGGATGAATAGTTATTTAACTAGAGATATTAGATGGATATAAGATTTAATTAGATGATTTAGGATGGTGTTAATGCAGATTAGTAAGATAGTTAAAATTGACATGAAGTGTATGCATTTACCCCTCTTTGAAAAGGTATTGAGAGACACGATGCGTGGAGTAACAATTTTTTAAAGAAAGAAAAAGCCAAAAAAATATGATGATGATAAAATAATGTGATTGATGATGCCCCATTGATAGGGAATGCGAGAAAGAAGGACACATATGGGCTCTCAAAAAAGATAAGAAGAGGCTAGAATGGAAAATAAACAAGGGGTGGGTGATGAATAAAGAGGGTTTAGATGTCAAATGTGATGATAATGAATAAAAATATATCATGGACAAGGCTAACCCACTCCATATAATGCTTTCATGTTTTTATTTCTCATGATAATGGATGGATTTTCCCCAAGTAGGGTAAATTTTGGGAAGGATACATATTGAGATACACTACACACTTTAACTTGCCTGAAGAAGGGTGTATGTGTAAAAAATATACCAATAATTATGTAGGATTAACTTGCCCCAAGAAAATTAGATTATGGAATCATATATCTTGATGATGAGATGCATGCTTTGATTTAACCTAAATATGGAAAAAAATGTGAGCTTGGATTACATAGATGATATATTGACTAATTGATTTATTTATTTAAAATCAAAGATCAATGGTTTAACCTATCACACATATTAAATATGAGATGATTGACATGATTGAATGATTGGTATGGATAGTATGGACACAAATTTATGTGCGGGTGGTATAACAAATTTTAAAATAATTAAATAAGCCACCAAAAAAAATCACACAAAGATGCCGCAAAGTGATGAAAATAATGATTGAAGAATGATGCAATTAGATTTAGAAAGAATTAGATAAATTATAGAAGAATAGAGGATGTGGAAAATAGATGTATGCACACATGGATTGTGAATATGATTTTTAGATATGTGTAGTGAGTTAGAAGAAAAAGAGTTGATAGGAATTGATGTGGAAATAAGAAAAAGAATGGTTGAGCTGACCTCAAAAACTCCATGTGAATAAGTTCTATCTACATAGTCAAAATAGACCTTAGGCTGATGTAGTTATCTTAAAATATGAGGAATATGATGATAAATAGTGAATATAATTATATGATGTTCTAGTGTTGATAAATGTCAAAGATGTATGAGATGATTTGATTTGAAAATATGATTTTATAAGGGGATAAACTATCGATTTAGCACATCTCCACATGAGTTTATAACTTGATTTTTGATGTATCACATGATGATATGAACTATGATATAAAAAAACATTATGTACTAGTCTTAGTGTGTGCAAGGGATTACCCCAGATCCAATAGAAAAATGACACAAACACACCATGATATTGAAAAATCAGGATGACATTGTTATAATATGTGGATAGACAAACTCAAGTACAAACACAATAAATCATCATGATATTGAAAAGTAATGATGAAATTATTAATGAATATGGAATAACTCAAGGAACAATAGGAAAATAAAACAAACACACATAAACTTGAAAATAAAATCAACTGAAAGCATCTTGTCATTTAACCAATTCAAAATCCATGTGTGATGCTCAATGATACTGATGGCTGGATGGTGTCCCTAAGAAAGGATACATGTAAGGATAAATATTGAAAAAAATTATGTCAAAATAAGTTGAACACTTTTATTTTACCTAAACAAGGAAAATTTATGATCTTACATTGATGATTTGTCCCAAACAGGGTGGATGTGGGAATGCCATTTCTTGAAAAGCTAGAATGATGTGAGTTATCTCAAGCAACACAGATTTGGAAAGGACACATCCCAATGGTGGATGAAATAATTTGATTAAGGATTTTGATAGGATTTTAGGACAAGATTTTTTTTTTTGGATTTTGTGGCTCTATATCTCTCTTTGATATATTTGTCCTTTTCTATTATTTAAGGATTTTTTGATGTTTTTAGATTTTTTGGATTATCTGATATTTTTGAATTTTATGGATTATCTAATGTTTTTTTTCATTTTTAGACTAAGTATATACAAGGGGTCACTAGTAAAGGGAAAACATGCTCTATTATTGATATTGGAAATGATAATAGATGAAAGGGATTTTGGATGATGCTAGATTATAAAGGACAATTATGGGGGATGATGAATAAGAATGGATGATGAATCTCCAAGGATTATGTCATGTG
The DNA here is from genome assembly GCA_037957365.1 of Torreya grandis. Taxonomy (NCBI): domain Eukaryota; kingdom Viridiplantae; phylum Streptophyta; class Pinopsida; order Cupressales; family Taxaceae; genus Torreya; species Torreya grandis. The sequence goes on from JARHVA010002904.1 coordinate 1,239,696, forward strand.
GGAACCAAGTGTCCAATCATAAAAGTTTTTTTTGGATGACATGAAAATATGGTTTGAGAATAAGTCTCAATATTTATTCCACTTCCTTGTCAAGGTCAAAATGGGAAGAAAAGACATGCATCATATGATGGACATGAGGATGATATAAGACATTGATGATGAATGGTTTAAATATGATTGGATTTGGATGTCCAAGATGGTTTGGAATGGGAATTATATTTAAATGTGGATACCCCCAAATATCAAGATAATTTTAGATAAAAAAATATTTACACATGACACTAGAAAATTATTTTTCATCATGGTACTTGCCCAAGGTGCTAGAAGCATGGTTTTCACCGTTGGATGAATTATTTCTCATCCTTTTTTATTTTTATTTTATTTGTTATCATCTCAACTCATTGAAGGGTTACAAGATGAATGATTTTGGCCCTTCATCATTCAAGGATGTGTTCCAAATATGTCATCATGAACTTTTTTGATTTATAGATTTGTTTCATCTAAATTGGTCAAGATGTTATCATAGCACCTATGAAAGAGGGTGCTGCCAATGAGGGTGAAGTAGAAATTTTATTGGATGGAGGATGTTTATGAATTTATTGAAGGATTTATAAGGATGTGTGGATCATGATGTGAAGGGGTATTGGAACCAATAATTTCACATTTCTTAAGACCAAGAATGGCCTAAAATTAGATATATTGGGGATTTAATTATGTACTAGTAGTGTTTGTAACTTATAATTTAGAATTGTAATTTATTAGAATAAAAATTATTGAGAGGGGGGAGTGAATTAGTCTTCAAAATTTTTAATTCAATTTCACTTAATCATACATGAAACATTCTAACAAGCATGTACATCTTAACAAGCAATAACATCAAATAATAAAAACATGAAACACATGAACACAAAATATACATGAGGAATCCTTAAAGGGAAGAAAACCCATTAATGAAATAAATGGAATATAGTCCTATGAGATAAACATCAATATTTAGTGAAGAAATCACTTGACATGGAACACCAACCCCAACTAGCTCATCACTAACTCAACTAGGCTTTATCAAGCACCCACTTGCAAAGAGGCACCAACCCCATAAATGAATCAAAACCAACTTAGACACATGATATAATTGATCATATTTATAAACCCTTATTTAATATGCAATATATGATGATCTTCATATTTAGATCTTTGCTCATTTCTATCCCTCTCAAACTAGCTTCTTGCCTTCTTCACTCAACTAGACCTCTTCATGGCTTGATTAGGTATTTTGACCTTGATCCTTATATACATAACATATATTATATATTAATGACATATATATCATGGTATTAATGACCTCCTTATTCTCACCAATAATCTATATCATTTTCTTGTTCTCTTCACATACTCTTCACATAAAAATAAGCCTAATTTGCCTAATTTTTATACAAGTCACTTGATCATATCCTTCTTATTCGGACACACATTATTATATATTAGGTTATATATGAAATATTTATTATAATATTAAAATTTAATGCCAAATAAATACATAAATAATTCATATCTCAACTATCCCTTACTCCTCTTTTAGGCTTTAAGGAGACCTAATAGGTCTTCTTAACAACACGTTACCCTCTGATATTTATTGAAGCATAGAAAAACACATCACATGGTAGGAAAAAACCATATGAAACCAAAATAGACATTATAAAACTTTAATTTAGGTCCACAACACTTTTTAGGTCCAAACACCACTTGAACCCTTTCTCAAAACATTATTCATAAAAGGCCTGTGCATATACAAAAAATCTTTCTTGAACAACTAAGGCATATACTCAAATTTTCCAAAAAACCATGGAAAAAAATTACATATTAAAAAAAATGACCTTAAGGTCATCACAAACTTTATATGATGATTCAACTTAGGGTATATAGGCTCAAACTCTTTTCTGCAAGATGCTTACTCAGAACTGTCAATTGACTCCAAAACATAGTCAAGGAAAAATGAACTTTTAACACCTGAATGAATATATTCAAAAGATTTAAATGCATGAATAATATATTGTATCATCATAATAAAAAATTAAACAAATTATATCATGATATCTAATGAAAACTATGGTTCTTGTAGACCAATCTATTGATCTTCTCTCTCATAGTCTCCACTCAACTAGATAAGCCATTTTGGCTTTAATGTTATAACTTATTACAATGATTTAAGGATTATGAAAACATAGATAAATTATTAAAGTCCCAAATAACATCATCATCCACTTCAATGCATCACTCTTACATGAAAATACATCATGAATCACCTTCTCACTTCTGCTTGATTTTATTATTGTCTACAACACTAGATCTGTTAGAGATTGGCCAAATTAAATCACCAAATTTGCATACCTGAGATATGAAACATATGTATAAACCTTCATGGATAAAAAATATAATTCTCACACTTTGATCTTCATCCACTTAACAACTTTGACTTGGTGAAATCTATCTTTTACAACAAATCTCCAAGAAACAATCACTTTCCTATAGGGTTTGCTTACTCACATGAGAAACCAATCATACCTGGAGATGCTTGGGAAAGTTTAATTTAACCTCCAATAAATTTTATAGCCATATCAAATATTTTTAAGATATTTAGAACAATATCTTTAACATCAAGTCATAGTTAGGGTTATTTGAGGGTTTAGACCATCTTCCAATCTTAATAATCATTCATAAAACTTAGCTCCTATTTTTAGAAATCAATGATTATAAATTTGATATAGAACCATTCCTTAAATATCATGAATATATTATATTCTCATGTAAATGTTACATGTGTCAACGAACACTTGAAAAAACTTTTCGGGTAGACAACTCTTCATTCTATGCACTTGAGATACCTTGAAACACTTTTTCAAGCCTTCTCTTACAAAACATGACCTAAAAATTCATGATCATATTTATAAAAACTCGTATCACATTTTTAAATGATCACCTACTCATCCATGCCATGGAAACTAATCCTGATACCTCATCTAGCTACCATCTCTCTATTTGCTTTCTATGCTTTGAAGTGCTAGTCTCATTAGGTCTTGAAGTTGATCTTCTAACCACTATCCAAGATCTTATCACCTCATATACATGTCATGCAATATCTTATCATGATTAACTACTATAAAACATTCTTCATATGTATTTTCAACAACTTATGTTTCCTCATTAGACCAAGTAAGATCTAGAACTAATCTAGTTATAGATTTGAACTAAAGTACTTACCCCTGTAGGCTTCACCTTAAAACTCTCATATGAGTTATAATTCCTCTTATGTATGCTAAATAAAACTTATTCACTCACTCTTCTTTGGATATTTGATGAAGCATTTTTGTGGCATACTTAGAGAATCTTTGGAACTCAACTAAGGATATTCATAGCAATTTTAGAGTTGCATGCATAGATCTTCAAAGATGACCTTCTAATCATTTTCAAGGCCATCAATACCTCATGTACAAGATAAAATGACCTATCTCATGATTAAACATTTTCAATTATTCTTCAAATCATTCTCATCTTCATAGCTTATTTGGAGCATTTTTAGAGCTACTTACATGGATCTTCAGAGCATATAACTTCTTCTTTAAAGCTCACTCATTTCATCATGTTACTTGCAAATACCATCTCACAATGTCTAGAAAAATCTTTGTAAGATACTATAAACTTAATATAATGACCTCTACTTACTCATATTGATTCTCAATGATATCACACAAGCTGATATAAGAGCATTCTTCAAATAATACTTTTATATTACTACTTTCATATATCAACAACACTCACTAAGCTAGCATAATAACTCATCATACACATACCTCAAAGCTTAATTGGTCATGAATATTTACAAGAACCTTTTACATCAATGACATTATATTTCCATCAATGACAACACTTGTTCTAATAACTCAATAATTTCATTCTTAATCAATGACAATTTTCAACAGAAATCTCCCTTTGTCATTGATGGAAAACACACTCAAAAAATTGTGTCAACCACTCTTGATGGAAATCATCACTTAGACTTGTTCACATTTTTTCATCCTTTTTGATCTTTCTCTATCCTTCTCTTTCTATTTTTTTTGATCTTTCTACCCCTTTGAAGTTAATGACAAAGGTCTTCGAAAACTATCATATCTTTTATAATGAACTCAAATTACAAGATCACTTCAACATAGATCAAGATTAGTTAACAACTTGAATAGCTCCACCTCAAACCAAGCATCTACCATGATTATATTAAAATTAGACATCAAGGGTCATCTATAACTACTAAAATCATACTCTCTCCCTTTGAGATGATATTATCTCTCAAAAAAACTAGATGACACACAATATTTAGAACCTTATGGCAACCACATGTGACAACTATTCTCATAAAATTCTCTCAATCAGGTCACTCTCCTAGCTGATCCATCAAAAACTCAACAAAAAGTCTATGAATCATCTCAAACATAGTCTCTCCTTAACTCCATGTATATAAAAAAAGAAATCTCTTTCTTGACAAAGAACTCAAAGCTACTAAGGTCCCCTACCAAACATATCTTCTTTCAAATAACTAGAAAATCAAATCATTTAACTTCCTTGATATGACTAAAGAAGATCAAAACTTTGACCACATACAAGTTTATCTCATTCATGACACCAATTTTAAAAAGAAGAAATCCACCTTTGTCTTCACAAATCAATTTCAAATACTCACACAAATAGATATCAAAAGTTTACCTCTTATATACCAATTGTCTACATTTTGATTTTAAATACCTAATAATATCCTTAGATCCCTCATCATGCTACCTTCTAAATTTTAAACCATAGATATATCAACATAGGATTAGATAATATCCATCTTCATATCCTTTTTTGAAACATAGACAACTTGGAGTATTCAAAAAGAAAACCTTTTTTGATTGCAATCCCATGCTTTTGAATCTATGCTCACAAGAACTCTCAAGACACCAAACCTTCATGACCAAGAATAATCAAATCATGATCATCACTAGAAAACTGACTTTCTCTTAAGACACAACTTTTGAGAATCTTCACCCAATCCATAGACTTATGAGTGTCTTTATTAAGCATAATAGAGACACCTATTCCATAGGATTCTAGAACAAGGTGAACTCAAGAGATAGCCACATCTCTTCTCTTTCCTTTTTCACCATATTGTACTTAGTAGACCGATTAATTTATTTTAGAGTCCTTTTAGAGTCCTCAATATACATATTTATAGTAATTATGTTGCTCATCTTCTTTTCTCTTGCAACCATCTTTCCTTCCAAAGCATTATCACTAGAAGTTGACAATAAACATTCCCTGATTTATTACTTGAGACATGCTCTATTTTAACAAGTAATCCAATTAATCTTGTAGACGAATAATGACTTATCTTTACTACCTTTATTTTTCATACATTCATTTATCTTCTTTCTTGCATTCTAGGATCTTCAAACTTCTTATTTTGACTTGATGATGTTCTAACTCTGTTAAGATAGAATCTTGTAATGTGTCCTACATTATGATAGTTGTAAGACACCACCTTATATATACCATTTGACTAATATGAATTGTGACTTCTTCCATAGTTCCATGAGTACTCATTTTTATAGGGTCTTCTACATTCTCTTGCTCTATAACCAAACTAACTGCATATAAAACAATACTCATTAAAAGAATTAGCATACCTTATAGCATTGGGCTATCTAATATGTCTTTTCATGTTAACCTTCTTGTCTTCAAAATTATTCTTCTTGACTTGAGGTGCTTCATTTTGGTCTTCTTTGAAACCAAAACCTATCTTGTCACTTTCAAACTTTTGACTACTCAAGATATCATCTAGAGCCTCAGTACTCTTTTCAAATTTCACAAAACTCTTCACCTTTCTATATGCTTGATCCAACTCAGCTTTCAAAGATTCTATTTTTGTTTCATACATGGTGCAGTCTTCCTCTTTAACCTTTAGGCTTGCATTGACTATCTCCATCTATGCCTCAACTTGATTGATAATCTCATCATACTCCTTGGAAGTGTCGCTCAACCTTTCCTCAAATCTAATCTATTCCTCATAATCCTTGACTAATGACCTTAGATTATGATTCTTTCTTATTTGAAAATTCAATTTTTCTAGGGCACTTACCAGTTCTACCTCAAGATTTACTTCAGCTTCTCTTTATTCACTATCATAATATACTTATTCATCTGACTCTACATCAACCATAAGGCCTTTCCCATTTAAGCAACCCTCATTATCTAATTCTATTCTTATGAATAAGGTTTCACTATTATCATGTTTATATTAATTACTATCATCATCACTATTAGATGTGTCTAAATCAATTACATTAGATGAGTTATCTTCTTTGGTATAAAAACTCTTCTTATTTTTGAATGACCCTTTCCTACCTTAATTTTTCTTGAAATCTCTCTTTTTCTTGTCAAACTTATGGAATTTTCTGTCATCTTTATGATGTTTATGATGTTCCTCATTATGCTCAGATTTATCCTTGTTAAGACACTTAGTTTCAAAGTAACCAATATTGCCACAATTAAAATATTTTAAGGTTAACTTACCCTTATACTTACCTAATCTAAACCTTAAATTCTTAGTAAACATAGCTATGAGTTTATAATCATCAATATTTGAACATACCTCATCTTTGACCTTCTTGGCCTTTGAATTTTTTTCAAATTTGAAGGCTTCTTCCTTCTTGGGAGGTCTTCCTTCTTTAATTTTCATCTTATAGGTAGTAAAGATGCCATGAAGTCCATCCATCTCTAGCTTGTCCAAATCTTACATCTCTTCTACTATAGACACCTTAGAGTCAAACTTAGGAGTTAGTGATCATAAAACCTTTTGGATAATATTAGACTCTTTCACTTATTATCCCAATCATCTAATGATAGACAACTTTATCAACCCTCAATAGGTAGGATTCAATGGTTTCATCATCATTGATCTTCAAGATTTCAAACTGTCTTCCATGGGTCTACAACTTGGCCAAATTCACCTTGGTGTCTCTTTCATAGATGGTCTTCAATTTGTTTCATATATATTTAGATGATACACAATGCATTACCTTTAAAATCTCTACTTCTAATAGACCACAAAGAATAAAATTCATTACATTTGAGTTATTTTCACTAGCCTTCTTACCTGATGCATCTATTAGTGAAATATGAGGTGCAATATAACCATCCACAATTGACTACCCAATATCATATCCTTGCGACATCAAATATATATTCATTATGATATTATAAACATAATAGTTAGATCCATTAAATAATGGAGCCTTACTGGTAGAGAGACCACAATGAGCTTGCCGACTAGTCGTCCCTGCTTCTTATGATCTCCTTTAGAATTTTAGACCTGATTCAAAGGACCATGATATGATACTAATTATTGGAAGAAAAATTAATGAGAGGGGGGGTTAATTAGTATTCAAATTTTTTTATTTAATTCTACTTAATCATAAATGAATCATTGTAACAAACATGTACATCTTAGTAAGCATAAGCATTAAATCATAAAATCATGAAACACAACATATATGTGAGAAACGCTTAAAGGTAATAATACTAAATGATAAAGCAAATGGACTATATTAATATAAAATAAACATCAATTTTTAGTGAATCACCCACTTCATATGGAGAACCAACCCCAACTAGCTCAACTCCAACTCAACTAGGATTTATCAATCACCTACTTGTAAGGAGGCACCAACCCCCTAGATGAAGTACCACCAACTTATCCACCTCATACACTTGATCATATTCATAAAATATTTTTTATTAAATAATATATGATGATCTTCATCTCTTCACTCACTTTTATCCCTCTCAAACTGGTTTCTTGCCTTCTTTGCTCAACTACCCCACTTCGTATCTTGATTAGGTATTATAAACTTGATCCTTATATATATATATATATATATATATATATATATATATATTATATTCATGAAATATTTATGATGTTCCACATGACCTCCTTATGCTCACTAAATATCTATATCATTCGCTTGTTCTCTTCACATACTCTACACACATAAATAGGCTTCAACTGCCTTACTTTTATACAAGTCACTTGATCATATCCTTCTAATTTGGACACACACTATTATCCCTTAGGTTGGCCATTAAATATGTATTATAATATTAACTTAATAGGCATTATTCATGAATCAATCAATACATTAGGTTAGCCATGGCTTAATAAGCCCTTACTTTTAGGCTTTAAGAAGACATAATAGGTCTTCTTAACAACATGTTACCCTTTGATATTTATTGAAGCATATAAAAAAATTAAAATATCAAGAACACATCATATAAAACTCTAATATAAATTATCAAACTTCAATTTATGTCCAAAATATCTTTTAGGTCCAACCACCACTTGAACCCTTTCTCAAAACATTGTTCATAGAAGGCATGTGCATATAAAAAAAATATTTTTTGAATAAATAAGGCATATACTCAATTTTACCCAAAAAATATGGAAATAATTTATATTTTAAGAAACATCATGACCTATATATCATCACAAAATTTATCTGATGCCTCAACTTAGGTTATACAAGCTCAAACTCTTCTCTGCAAGATGTTTTCTTAGAACTGCCAACTAATTCCAAATAATAGTCAAGGAAACATGAACTTTGAACACTTGATTGAATATATTCAAGGGATTTAAATGCATGAAAAATATCTTATATCATCCTAATAAAAAATTCAACCAATCATATCATGAGATCTAATTAAAACTATTGGTCTTATAGATCAATCAATTGATCTTCTCTCTCACAGAGTCCACTCAGCTAGATAAGCCATTTTCGCTTCAGTGTTTCAACCTCTTAAAATAAATTTCAAGATTATGTAAAATATAGATAGATTATTCAAGTCCAAAATAACATCATCATGTACTTCAATGTATCACTCTTACATAAAAACACATCAGGAATCATCTTCTCACTTCTATCTAATTTTCTTAGTGTTTACATCACTAGGTCTATTAGTGTCTGGCCAAATTGGATCACCAAATTTGCACACCTAAGATATAGAACCTATAAATAAAACTTCATTGACAAAAAATAAAATTCTCACACTTTGATCTTCATCCAATTAACAATTTCAACTCGGTTAATTCTATATTCTATAACAAAGCTCTGAGCAATAAATACTTTTTTGTAGGGTCTGCTTATTCACCTGAGAAGCCAATCACACCTAGAGATGCCTGAGAGATTTGAATTAAAAATATAATCAAATTTATATCCATATAAAACCATTTTTATCTCTTTATAATAATATCTTCAACATTGGGTCATAGTTAGGGTTCTTTGAGGGTTTAGACCATCTTCTAGTCTTAACGATCATTTATAAAACTCAGCTCATCTTTATAGAAATAAATGCTTGGAAATTTGAGCTAAAACCTTTCCTTAAATACCATAAAAATATTATATTTTCATGAAAATTCTACACATGCCAACAATAACTTGAAAGACCTTCTCGAGTAGATAACTCTTCATTCTGTGCACTCAAGAGACCTTGAAACACTTTTTCAAGCCTTATTTTATAAATTGTGACCTAAAAATTTATGCACATATTTATAAAAACTTGAATTAAATTTTATAATGGTCACCTACTCATCGATGCCATGGAAACTAATCTTGATACCTCATCCAGCCACCATCTCTCTTTTTGCTTTCTATTCCTTGACTTGCAAGTCTCATTAGGTCTTGAAGTTGATCTTCTAAACATTGTTAAAGATCTTAGCAACTCATATACATATCATGAAATATACTATAATGATTAAATCCTATTAAAAAATTCTTCATATGTTTTGTCAATAACTCATGATGCCTCATTAGTCCAAGGAAGATCTAGAACTAGTCTAGCTATAGACTTGAATTGAAGTACTTACCCTTATAGGCTTCAACTTAAAACTCTCATGTGTTGTCTAATGCCTCTTATGTATGATAAATAAATATTGTTTACTCACTCTTATTTAGAGTTTCAATGGAAAATATTTTTGGCATACTCAGAGCATCTTCAGAGCCATTTACATATCTTTGGAGCTCGATAAAGGATCTTCATAACATTTTTAGAGCTGCATACATAGATCTTCAGAGCTAACCTTCTAATAATTTTCAAGGCCCTCAACACCTCATGTAATATATAAAATTACCTCTATCATTCTCAAACACTGTCAAATATTCTTCGCAGCGTTCTCATCTTAGTTGCTTATTTAGAACATCTTCGTAACATCTTCAAAACTACTTACATAGATATTTAAAGCATAAAATTTCTTCTTATAATCTCACTCATTTCATCATGATACCTAAAAATACCATCTCATAATGTTTATACAAATATTTTTAAGATACTAGACACTTAAAATACTAACCTGTACTTACTCATGCTAATTCTCAATGATGCCACTCAAGCTGATATGAGAACATTCTTCAAACAATACTTTCATATTACTACTTTCATATAATAATAACACTCACTAAGATATCATAAGAAATATTCATACACATACCTCAAATCTTAATCGATCGTGCATATTTACAAGAACCTGACAACAATGACATTATATTGACATCAATGACACCATTTATTCCAACAACTCAATAATCTCCTCCTTAATTAATGATAATGTTCAACATGATTTTGGTCTAATATCACCTCAAAGAGGTTTTCACTAAGGGACTTCATTTTTTGACTTTTGGATTTTGATTTTGATTATCCCATATTTTCTCAAACAAGGTTTCACTATGGGAATTTTATTATAGATTTATAGTATTTTGACTTTGATTACCCCATAATGCCTTAAACAAGGTTTCACTAGGGGACTTTTCTTCTAGATTTTCAAGATTTTGACTTTGATTTCCTCATAATTTATCAACAAGGTTTCACTATGGGATGCTAATTTTTTACATTCATTATCCTTTAGTGCTTTAAATAAGGTTTCAATAGGGGATGCTAAATTTTAACTTTGGTTTACTAATTTTTGGATTCATCTTTATTGAGGAATGTTTTTTGTTCACTAAGATGTGTCGATGCAACTTTATGTTCTTTTAATTGGATACCAATCACGAAATCTTCCATTATTTGATTTATATAGAAGAAGGTTGATAGTAAGTAATTTTTTCGGTCCCAATTGATAAGTGTAGGAGATTGAATGCCAAGATGGATGATGGGGATGAAAATTTTGTTAAAAGGATTAATGACAACACAATCCTCGTAGGGACTATGAATGAAGCTTGTGTCAATGTTGGATGAATCTTCCTACAAAACCATGAAATTATCACTAACACATTTATGTTTATGAACCCATGGATTGTATCCAATTCTATGAGAACCTTTTTGTGCACATACATGAATTGGTTCAATGATTCTTTACTCATGAAAGATACGACTTTTACCTTTGTAGTTCATGTTTTGGAGGATTTTTATTTTTATATGATATTTGATAATTTGAAAAAAAGTCATAGGAATGTCCCCATATAATCATGTTTGATTATTGTAATTGATTCATTATTTTGTGAGGAATCCAAATTGATAAATGATGTTGTACCAAAATGGTAGGATGTTGATGTTGATTTGTTGTTGATGTTGGTCCTATCCAAATGGAGGAACTTTGATGTTTTTTTATAAAATTATTTTTATCACTTGGGGCATGTGGTATTGGGTGATGGAAGATTTAATATGTGAAGGGAGATGGTGTGATAGGACAAGAATGGTGTTGTAAAAGATTGGCTCATCAGAGACTAATGGTTATTCAAAGATGGGTGACTAATAAAAAATAGGTTGACCAAGGATGGGTAATTAGCCAAATGGTGGTTTGTCAAAGACTAACTCATCAAATATAAGTTCTTATTCAAATACAGGTGGGTCAAAAATGGTTTGGGATTGCTCAAATATGGGTGATTCAATAAAAATGGTTTCATCAAAGATAGATTGGTCAAGGATAGAGTAAATGTATTGAATTTTACTTGGAAATGGAGGAGTTTGATTATGATTAGGAAGGGGATCTTGACATATCTCTAATGGATGATCCTCATATTTATATGTACATAGATATTCAGTACAAATTATGAACTTTGGAGTGGAAATGACATGACATGGCCAAGTTGTTGGATTTTTTGTGGCTCTAAGGCTAGATGGGTAATGGATAGAATATTATTTGATGTTTTTGACTAAGGGGAATAAGATGTTGGATTAGTGGATGAAGGACCCAAAAGGGATTTTATGTGGGATACCTTTTGGTTAATCTTCAGTATTTGGTCAATCATTTCTTGACATTGAGATGGTGGTGCTAGATTAGGTTGGGATTGTGAGATACCATGGGTCTCAATGGAATTCAATGTTGTATTGGTTGATGGTTAGATAAGTTAATATGATTTGATTAGGGTTTTATATTTTATTTTATGTATGGTGTTTAATTTTTTTGGTTTGATTTGGTCATTTGATGTGATTAAACTCATATTGTTTTTTGAATTTGATTTGGATGGAAGAAAAGATGGATATTGTGATTTTGTCATTCCCAAATAACAAGTGTAGGAGATTGAATGGAAAGACAAGGATATGATTTGAATTTAGATGTTTAATTGATTTAGGATTGATTTGACTTGGTCAAAATATACCCAATTTGAATTTGTTTTATTTTTGAATTTGGACTTAGATTGGACTTGGTCAAATTTAACCTGAGTACTTGATCTTAGTCAAAATTGATTGAATGTGACTTATACTTGGAAAAAGTTGACTAGATTTAACATGATTGGAATTGGTCAAATTTGACTAGATTTGATGTTGAATTTGGTCAATTAGACCTCAAATTTTGAATTTTTGACTTGGTATGACTTGGTAAAGTGTGACTTTGAATTGATATTTTAAGCTTGACTTCTAAGGGTTTGACCCAATTTGACTTGATTGAGAAAATGTGGATCAGATTTGAATAATTGATTTGGAGTTGGATATTGTTCAAAATGAACCATATTGGGCTTTATATGATGTTTAAATTGGATAAAGTAATGATATAATGTAGAAAATGTAAAATTACTATTGGATAGAATGAATTTTGATTTTAATAGAGTAATGCTTTAGCACATAACCTTAAAATTGGATGTGACAAGGTTAGACTTAGAAAATTTAGGATTGTTTTAGGTATATGGGATAACACACAATACATGTATTGATAATAAAAAAGTAAGCACATAATTACAATCCCTTTGCTTATTAAAAAATGGGTGTGTAACATGACAATCAACACATAAATCTACTTGCACAAAATTATGAATAATTTGGTCTCCCAACCCTCACTAAGTGTTTGTATGTGATGGGTAATCTTGAGTAATATCATTTTCCCTACACTAGGTGTTGTTTACAACTGAAGGTTATAAACTAGGCATAACCAAGTATATCTAGGTGTGTTTCCTATATACCTTGCAGAACAATGAGGTCCAATTCTATAGAAGAGGATAATGATGGGATTCATGAAAGGGTATAGTTTATTCACAACATTCTGACCAGAATATTTTAGTGGAATGTCACCAAAAATTGTTCTTTGAGAGTGTTGTTAGATATCTTGGTGTTAGAGATAAACTATTTACCTTCATAGTTGTATCTAAAACACATAACCACATAGCCAATGTAGACAATTTTTGTCAATTTGTATACCCCACTAAAATATGGGGTTGTTAAATATATTAGGGGATGAAATCTTGGTAATCATGCCCTAAGGACTCATAGTTGGGAAACAAGGTCTAACTTGTGCTGCCAAAAATGAAAAAGAAGATAAACTATTTATGATCCTCCGGGTCACATGCTAGGCAAGAGGAGAACATTCGTAACATCTCCTTATATAAAAGATAAATTAAGTGTTTTTAGTCACCTAGGATCCAAAAATTGGGTAAGGGAGAGAATAATCATCTCAAGCTATCACAAGAAAAAATTAAAACATAAAAGCAAACTCAAACAAGTTTTTTTAAACACCAAATTTAAGTGTTATTCTTTTAAATGCAAAAAAGTAAATGCTATAAGTTTTTAGTTAAATAATCACATCTTTGACAAGTATAACCTATAAAAAATAGTCCAGTAGTCTCAAATTTGATCTTTAACAAGTGAATGAAGACTTAAAAGTCAACATTTTAGGTATTTGTCTATGTTTTCACTATTTTACAAAGTGATTCCACTGGTTTAAGATTCTATCATTCTACAAATTGGTTTTGTCATTATACAGGTTGATGTCATTGTTCTTCAATTTGATTTGGCTATTATATAGGAAATAAAAAAGAAAAAAATATAAATCCACATTTCTACCATTAGGGTTATCAAATCTGCTATTATGTAGAGTGTTTCTACCACTATAAACTCTAATTACACTACTATGAATAATATTTTGACACTGTAGTAAATAAATAAATAGAAATCACAAAACAACATTTTTACTATTATTGGTCATGATATCATTGTTACATAGAGATTTTCTATTGATTCAAACTTGTATACACCCAAAATTGGGCAAAGAACCACTCATATCTTGCCTTTTCATAGTCCTTTCATAAGAGACTTCGACTGGAGGATATGAGCTTTGTTCACATTTGGCCATATCTTTCATTTTACTCATCTTGGTCTTATTTCATTCTTGAGTCACCTTTTTGTCTATTCCCAATGATCTTGAGCCTTTAAAATAGTCATTCCACCTTAACTAGGTACTATTTTTTGTGTTCTTTCCATCCCCCTAGGTCCCTAGCCTATAGGATAGGAGCGCTAGAATTGGACTACAATGTCATTTCCACTAGTGTCCTATTTTAGCACTCTTATCCAAGGTCATTTTGAGCTTCAACAGTTAGTTTCCTTTGCTTAATGAGTCTTAACCCCTTTCTTATCTTTATACTTAAGTTTCCCAATATCAACCAAATACTAATAAAGATCCCAAATTTGAAATAAAGAGTCTCCTATATAAAGGACTATACAAGGCATTTTATATCTAGAAATTACTACTATGGAAAATTACATAATTAAAATCAGTCAATCGTATAGCTCAGCATTATGCATCACACATAGACTTGCATGTTTGATCAAGGAGGGGCCTAGGTGAAAGTTCATTTTTTCATCTATCATGCATGTTGATTATGCATGTTCCCTAAGGTAGAACTATAATTGATCTGAGACCCTAGCTTGAGGGTTAATTTAGGCACTGATCAAGATAGCAAGAGTTCTAGATCATGTGATCATTCTTCCCCTAACTTAGTTTTTTCCCCTTTTAATTTTGATGCATTTTTTGTTTGTATGTGTGTACATAAATAATGGTTTGGAGATTGAAATGGATCTATAGTGAGCTCTGTTGACTTCCAAACTCCAAAATTTCATATGTGGGCTCACACTAAGGCAATGGATAAAACCCAAACATATTAGATCTTTTGGACAATAGTAGTAAAGGTGGACTACAACATTGGTACCACTCCTATCTACATTCGATGATCCTATCTAATCATAAAATGATGGTCAGATCTAGATTCATGATAGTGTTCTAGTTTTGCATCATAATTTTTAGCTCTTGAATAATTCATTTTAGTCTATTTTTAGATAAGTTTATTTCTCTTCCTCATGTAAACTATTTGATAAAAATCTATATTTTATCATATTAAACTATATTTTCCCCCTTACTTTAGACCCTTTATTGTTTAGAAACTAAACACTAGTTGAAAAAAATAATAAAATATTTATCGAACCTGACTTACTTCAAATAAATCTAAAACCCTAGGTACCCTTAAGATTTTTCCTTCATATTTCGTGTAAAAATTTAATTTCAAAATTTTGATTTTTATATAAATCTTTATGCATTTATCCTCTTCAAAATTATTTTTAGAATTTAAATTATTATAATAATTTTCAAAAATTCTAAAATCATAAAAAAAACCCCTAGATTTCAAAACTAGGTCCTCAAACCCTAAGTCTCCCTCCCTTACAATTTTTAGAAAAATATTTTGGAGTTTTTACAAATTATTTTGAATGTCAAAAATATTTTCAAAATATCAATATTAGTAGTTATTTTGTGCAAAAATTTAATTTCAAAATTTTTATTTTTATATAAATTTTTGTGCATTTATCCTATTCAAAATTATTTTTAGAATTTAAATTATGGCATAATTTTCAAAAATTCTAAAACCTTAGCTTAAAATCCTAGATTTCCAAACTAGGTCCTAACACCCCAAGACTTCCTTGCAATTTTTATAAAACTATTTTGGAATTTTTTCACATCATTTAAATTGCCAAGAATATTTTAAAAATCTCTATGTTCATAATTATTTTTGCATTTATCTGCTTAATAGTACTTTTCAATATTCTTTTTGGTGAAAGAAATAAAATGGCCACTAAGGTACTTCTTCCCTCTCATCCCATAGATCAATTTATAAAATTTTCTCATAATTATGATAATGAATGGACAAATTTTAAAAATTGCACATTAGCTAAAAATGATTTCATTTAAAATGAAGATAATTAGCATTATTGTAATGAGGAATATG
Organism: Torreya grandis; assembly: GCA_037957365.1. Lineage (NCBI taxonomy): Eukaryota > Viridiplantae > Streptophyta > Pinopsida > Cupressales > Taxaceae > Torreya > Torreya grandis. Next base: position 1,256,258 of record JARHVA010002904.1, read on the forward strand.
ATGATATACGTGATAGTGATAGTGAAGTACAATAAGATGCATCTTCTTCTCTCAAACCTTTCTCTTTTATTCCCTCTTCAAAAGAAAATAATTTTGATAAATGGGAAAGATATTTCTCACATCATTCTCCTATGCATAATGCACCAAATGAACAACTTAGTCATGCACTTCCAAGTGAACCTCTAATTGGTGATAATTTGCTTCTATGTGAACCTAATATCTCTCTCTCTCTCTCTCTCTCTCTCTCTCTCTCTCTCTCTCTCTCTCTCTCTCTCTCTCTCTCTCTCTCTCTCTCTCTCTCTCTTGATACTTCAATGTTCAAATTACAACAATATAAACATAATAGAATCAAATTGATAATGCATAGTTCAATTCATACATCTCATGTTCTTAACTCTAATTTTTAAAAAGAAGGTCTAAATGATAGCACTTTTTCTCTTACTTCTCATGAAAATAATGCATGTATTCCACCCATGGATAGCATAGATACACATGATATTCCAATTTCAAATGATAATATATTGCACATTCGAAAGGAATTAAATTATTCCATTACACCTCTCCCTAATAATTATGGAAGTAATAATGAGTATGATAATGAACATGCTAATGAATATGAAAATGAGAGTGATTATGAACAATATTTCAATTATGATAATGCATAGAACAATGATGGTTATTATGCACATAGTGAAGAAGAAAATGCATCTCATGTTTCTAAATCTTCTCTCACTCTTCCTCTCAAACATAATGCACTTCCAAAGGTTGTTTATACTTCTATGCATGATTCTATTTTAAACAATTCACATGTTCATGCTACTAACACATATTCTACTCAATTAAATTGTGATTCACTAAAACATAATGATACCAATGAAAATCCCAATCCACCCATCACTAAATTAAAACCCAATTCTCACTCTTCACCTAAAGATAATGGTATCCCACATTCCTCTAGTAAGGTCTAAGTTACCATTACTCCCAAGGTTCAACTAAGCACACCCCCTCTCTATGATCCGATTTCTAAATGTAGCATTCCCACGGCTAAAATTAATGATCAAATTTAATGATTAAATGAACCACTTCAAGATGTTAGTATACCATCCCAAGAGATTATTTATTTGATACATATATTAGGTGAATTACAACACCAAGTATATCTCCTTACTTTAAAAAACAAGGCTTATGAGTCTTGGATGGATGCCAATTATTTAAATGGTAACTCTCTTCCAAAGACATTTTTAAAAGCTTCATTACATAAGAATTTCCAAATATCATCATTACCTCAATTTGATGGAAATAGAGATCCATATGTACACCTTCAATCCTTTCAGAAGGCTTTGCCATCTGATGCGAGTCCTTTTATTCTACTGAAGTTGTTCTAGCAAACATTAGTGGGGGAAGCACATAATTAGTTTTTTAATCTACTCCCTGTTGGCTCTTTGAACACATATGATGACTTAGATGAGGCATTTATTAGATATTACATAACAAAAATGGGACCTCATGTTATATATGAGAAACTTGGCACACTCCATCATAATACTTCAAAGCCAGTCAATGATTATATCTTACAATTCAAGACTCACATGTTAAGATTGATCTAGAAACCAATAGACTTAGAGATTAAACATATCTTTATTAAGAGGATTAATCAACCTCTCCTCAAGCATTTATTATATTAGATAGATTCTTCTTTCATACACTTGTGTTAGCTTTGGAAAATAATTTGGGATTGATTGAGGTAAATTCAGTTGATCATATTACTCTAGATTTCATAATAATATCTACATCTATAGCTCCTAACACACAACATATACCATGTCCTAAACAAGATAGGATACCACAACAATAAAATCAACCAATTAATAATAGATAACTAGTATCTAGAGTACAACCTATAGTATGCACTATAGAGAACAACATCAAGGCACCATTATAGTTTGATTCAGAGTAGGATATCCCATTTGTCATATTATCAAAACTATTAGACAAGAGGTTAATCACATTACCTTTGAATCATCGATGAGATACACATCTCTTACATTGATAGCCACATCAACCTTTTTTTAACTATCATCATATTCATGGACACAAAGATAATGATTGTTATGGACTCAGAGATTGCATTACTAGATGTGTTGAGAATGGAATCATAGCATTCACATAGGGGGAATTGAGATATCCTCCATCATGGAACCATAGACCTTATTCATCCATGACTGAGTCATACCAAAACATTACTTTGTAATAATCATCAATCACTTATCATGAGAGAAATGCAAGTTCTAGGGTAGAGCCTCATAGGAGATATCCTATTCCACCTACTCAGAAGGTTTGGAAATTCATATAGTGAGAACAACCTTCATATAGCACTGGAGTCTGAGGAGTACAAAGTGAAATTCCATATACATATTCAATAGAGTCATAGGCATCACAATAGAGTACTGATTCAAATAAATATGCACTATGGCTAGATTTTATGGGTCCTATCTCATGTAGCAATCCATTATAGTTAAGATTAAATTAACCCACATCACAAAGTATTAATCCTAAGAGATATTCATTATGGCCAAATTTTCAAGGACCTATTTCATGTAGCAACTTACTATGATTGATATTAAACAAGCCCCCATCATAGGTTTCAAATCCATCTTAATCTATTGTTCAATCATAAACATCAAAATAGAGGCCACAAGGTATATGATTATGAATAGATTATCCTTCTTCATAGCACACAGTTTTAGCTACACAACTAATAAAGTTACACTTGGCAGAGTCTCTATGCATAACTACAATTAGTACACAACAAATAATATTAGATATAGAGCATATTCCTACACATCATGAGCAATATGGGAAATTGTTTAGTTGTCCATCAAAGTTGAAAGAGAGATACAACATACATTCATACCAATATCAGTTTATAACTACACTTAATGAGACAATGATGGAGCCAAAGGTCTAGCTAGCCTTTGTATTCTTGAGCCACTCTCAGGGAAGTAATATGCATAGCATGCTATCTTACATCCCCACATACTAACAACTAACATTCCTAATTACCAATAACTATCCATAGCCAAAACCAACTTATCAAAATCTAGATCTTACTAAATCCTATTTTACCAACATTAAACCAACTTAGTTTATCTAAATAATTTACCAATTACAAAAACCAACAAATTTTTACTTACATATGATTACAAATCAATTCTAACATCACACCTAAAATTATCAATAAAATTCAAATCACATATCCCAAGTATCATTTTACCAAATATATGCAAAAACCTCAACATAAATCCCAGATCAACTACTTCTAATCAATAAATTGCACTAAATATACCAATTTATTCCAAAATCCATAACACAACATGCCTAAATCAAAATCAACCCAATATCCATATATATATGTATGTATATATATAACCAAATTTTCAAATACATATACATCATATCAAGATATACTCAATCATGAATGGGCATCATGCCCTCACTCTCAGTCTCACTCTCTCCTCTAATACTAGTCCCATAATCCAACCTAGAACTTGATGGCCCTACACCTCCTCAAGCTCTTGAATGCCTCTTGAAATGACTATCTCACTCCCATAACCACCCATGATCCTTGTGAAATTTTTCATGCCACCTCTAAAGATCCATATACTCATCCATAATACATGCACTCACTAATCCATAATTAGGTGGTGGAATTTTATGCCTATCTAACTCAACTCTTAGCTCATCTCTCTCTCCCACTACCCTAACATATGTAGCCATAGCTATAGCATCCCTATCAAACAAATGAGCATAAATGCTGGTTGTAACTGTCACTCATTCTATCAAATCCTCCTCTATAGCATCCTCAGGTACATATTGTATAAGCTCATAGAGTGTAGACTCAATAATAGTCTCCCAGTACTCATCATCTCCACCTCATCCCCCAATAGGTGCTTCATCTTGACCACCTCCCATTCCACTTGCACACAAAAGTACAACACTACATTAGACATACATTTTCAAAACAAGATAAAAAAGGACAAACTTGTACACAATTCAAATATGATCAATGTTTACCTCCCATCATTTGGATCAGATCAAGATATTCATACTTAAGGGCATCCCTCCATCAACAAAATACAATGGATCACATCGATGCCTAGCCCACCATGTGGTATATGCCTCTGTGCATCCAACATCATTTACATCAAGAATATATATAGTGACATCTCATTCATCCAAAGGTAGTGGTGCTAACTTAGCCTTAGTAGGCCTCCCATGAACTCTTACCCTATTTGGTGCTTGTGTACTCCTCACACACACCCATGCTATTGGGGGCACATCTTGTGGTACCAAAAACTATCTAGTCATGCTATCATACTAAAATCACTCATACACTCTAGCCTAGTAGTCATGTAACCAACAACTGACCCTCATATAATGTAACTACACTCCATCCTCAAGCTACCCAGGGAATCCTCTATAGGGCCTCCATATGATATCCTAAGCCACCAATCTATCTAAAACTCATCTATAGTGATATATCCCAAGAAAACATATAGCCAATGTACTCATCCACTACTCCCCAAATGGATTTGGAGGTGCCCACCTCTCCCTCGATAATCTTATCAGCTACAAAACTACTATGTGCTCATAATCCCAATAATGCAATAAAGTAGTCATACTCACACCATCATTGAATGCAAACTGGTAAAGATCCCTATATAAGTGGGCAATCATAGTCCTATCCCATGAGAACATAGTGCCATACATATATATACTATGCATGATCTTATGCATCCTATATGTAATCGACACCCCACTCCCATTCACATCATTAAATGAAGCCAACAACATAGCCAACCACTTTTATAGACATAGAACACTCACCTACATAATAACTGACAATAATACATCAATATCACTACCTATCTAATGTATGCCTAAGATCACACCAACAAAATACAAGGACATGTGATCAATAATATCAGTACTCATCTCATCCTACATATTCACATATCATCTACTAATTGGTAAATGTAAAATATGATACACATCCTCCATAATAATCATAATTTCTCAAGTAGGAAGCCAAAAATTACATTTTTCTACATTCCACCTCTCACATAAGGTGGTAATTAGATACCTATCCCACTACATAGTGCCTAGGTCACACACATGACCCAGCCCTGCCCTGTCCATCACAACTCTCTCATTAGATGATAAATGTAATAATCTCAGTGTCTTCATCACTTGGACTCTATAGAACTCTCTCATCTGTACCTCACCCTAAAAAATATTAGAAAATAACATATATTTTAATCAACCATGCCAAAGAAAATAGCTAAGCTACACAATAATATGCAACAAATCAAAAAATCAGAAAACTAGCCCTAGTGGACAACAGTGCTACAAAAGGACACTAGTGCTAGACAATAGTGCCAAAACCTAGACAATAGTGTTGAACACTGGATATGAGTGCTAAATCCTAGATATGAGCACTAGAACTAGTGGAAAATTATTAAAAATGCTTCAAACATCTCAAAAATAGGCTTCTAAATAAATAAAAATCACACATTTCAACTACTTTCTAGGGTAACCTCCCCACCAACCTCCACTTAGGATACCAACTACTCAAATTAGGTCATGGCAGGTGCTCATATCTTTGACATATCTCCTACTCCAGAGCTCCAAATACAACCTAATCAACATGCAAATGAATCAAGAATCAATCCAATTTTCCTATATCAAACAACTTTCTCATTCCAAACAAAACACTATTTTGCTTATAACTAGAAATACATAGCTTTATTTTACAAACCATTTTATTCCATAGATTCCTGATAACCACACCCTCAACATCACACAAACCTTGCTCTCTTACTACATCATCTACCTACTATAGAACACACACATCTCTATACCTCTTTTATACCCAGATATACAACTTATTCCTAACCAATCAAAGCCTCATTCAACTATCAAACAACTTAGCCTAATCAATCAAGCAAACTTTCAATATCCTCACAACAAGCCAACCTTGTATCTACTTACACCACCAGTCATCACTTTTGGCTCAACCTCCTCTATCAAAAATATTTTCCCTCTCCCTAAAAAGGGGCATCATTCCTACTATTCCTATTTTTGCACTTATCCAACATACCTATCCACTCTCATAGATGGATACACCATGGTTCAAACACCTCTAGTATTTAGATTATCATATTTAGGTCCAACTAGTTAAGATATGCAATGATTCAAACTACATGGATCATTCAACATTACTTAGGATATTTAGAGGGACATACCTTTAGTTTATAGATATATAGGTTAGCTAGATATAATGGTTTAGATTATATGGATTCATAGTAACTTCGATACAGATTCAAACTTAAATACTAGATTTGGGGGCATGTACATACTACACATCTTATACATACAACTTCATATAACATAACACAATTATAGAACAAGATATAAAATTATAGGCATAGTGTAGATCATAGTGTTTTGATCTCCAGTTTTGCACATGAGGCATGACACGATATGCCATTTCACTTGTGGTTATATAGATTTCTAGACTATACATATGCATCACTCACATACCAAATTTGGGGGCATGACATAGATGGTCATATTCTTTATCATCTAGGATTATATAGATCGAATGGCAAGACATGCCATTCTCTTCTTACATATTGACTAGAGTTTTAGATTACACCCAATTATACCTAGGTTATCACCAAGTTAGACCATATGATCATCTTTAATGGTTAGTCCATAGCATTGCCTAGACTTAGAATACATGAGTTTGTGCAAGACAGAGGATAAACATTGGTTTTGGGCCTTTGAGTATTTCTTAGTTCTAGTTTAGATATTTAGAGTGGGGACATGACATATTTTGCTCTTCATAGCATACAAATTCTATACACACATTCCAGATTACATGATTTTATATGGGATAGAGGACATGCATTAGTTTTGGGCCTTCAATCATTTCTCATTCCATTCAAATTTAGCATAGAGGGCAGGCATTTCCCTCCTCCATGTTAAACAGATTCCACATTCAATTTTAGTACAAAGGGCATCCATTTCACAGATTCATCCTTTCTCTAGGCACTATTTAGATTTCCATCCATTTCCTTGGCTAGGAAGTGAGATGGACCCTTTTACAGTACATTCATCTCCATGTAGATAAGTTTAGTTACACATTCTCTCTTTTTTCTTTTACTCTAGTACTTTATTTAATTACATCACTAGATTAAAAGGTGGGAAAATGTATACACCCTAAATTGATCAAGCAACTACACATATCTTGTCTTTTCATAGTCCTTTCACAAGAGACTCTGATTAGAGGATATGAGCTTTGTTCACATTTATCCATGTCTTTCATTTTACTCATATTGGTCTTATTTCATGCTTGAGTCACCTTTTTGCCTATTCCCAATCATATTGAACATTTCAAATAGTCATTCCACCTCAGCTAGGTCAGGTTTTCTATGCTCTTTCCATCCCATTAGGTCCTTAGGCTGTATGATATGAGCACTAAAATTAGACTACAACACCGATGCCCCTAATGTCCTATTTTAGTGTTCCTATTCAAGGTTATTTTGAGCTCCAATGATCAATTTTATTTTCTTAATGAGTTCCAACCTATTTCTTATCTTCATTCTTAAGTTTTCTAATGTCGACCAAATGTGAATATATCTCTCAAATTCAAAATAAAGACTCTCTTATATAAAGTACTACAAAATTCATTTTATATCTAGCACTTACTCCTTTGGCACAATTTTATAATTAAAATCAGTCAATAGTTTAGCTCAACATTATGAATCACACATAGACTTTCATGCTTGATCATAGAGGGGCCTAGGTGAAAGTTCATTCTTACATCTATCATGCATGTTGATTATGCACATTCCCTAAGGGAAAACTACATTTGATCTGAGACCCTAGATTGAGGGTTAATGTAGGTAGCGATCAGGACAACAAGGTTATATATCATGTGATCATTCTTCCCCCAACCCTATTTTTCCCCCTTTTGTTTTTGATGCATTTGTTGTTTGTATGTGTGGTATCAGATTAAAATAAATATACAATAAGCTCTATTAACTTTCAACCTCCAAAATTTTGTATATAGACTCACACTGATGTAGCGAACAAAACCTAGAAAGCTTAGATATCTTGGACAATAGTGGTAGAGGTGGACTATAGTGTCGGTTCCACTCTTGTCCTCTTTTGATGATCCCATCCAATCATAAAATGAAGGTTAGATCCAGATTCATGATAGTGTCCTAGTATTGCATCACAATTTATAGATCTTGAATCACTCATTTTAATCCATTTTTAGATAAGTTTATTTCTCTTCTTCATGCAAATTATTTGATAGAAATCTCCATTTTGTTATATTAAACTAGATTTTTCCCCTTACTCTAGACCTTTTATTATTTAGGAACTAAACACTAGTTTCTCAAAAATAATAAAATAAAACCATGATTCTACTATTTATATAAAAATATATAATCAACCCAAATAATCATGATTTCATTATTATACACCACTATTATGCTACTACATAGAAAAATTTCATTGATCCCTACAGACATAGTGAGAATGGTGATTTCACTAATTCACAAGGCATTTTCACAATTAAGTATGGTGATTCCACCAATTATGTCTATAGAATACATAGAAAAAATTAACCATTTCCATCATTTCTAATCATGATTCTAATATTATTGGGAGTGTTTCTACCACTTAGTATGATTATTTTGATAAATTTGAAGGAAAGTAAGGGAAACTAGCTTAAAAATTTATTAAATTTTGGCTAGGATGATAATAAGTTATCTTCAAAGATGATTATGGGATGCTAGTCCCACTGGGGATGCCATATGTAACATGTAATTTCAAAGGTTAGTTTTATAATTAATATAAAATTAAAATTGATTGAAACATGCCAATAACCTAGGCATGCATCCTCTAATTGAACAAGACAAAAATAAAGAAAATAAGTGAAAAAGCAAACACAAATGGTTATACTTTTCTTTATAGTCTCTTTAAATAAAAAATTTATGTGTTCAGATGTAATTGTAAAATACTTGTATAGTTCATGTGGGAAATCCGATAACATAACCCCTTGCTAACTTGATAATTTGATGATGCATGATGATGTTGATTGATGATTTGTATGGTTATTTTAACAACACTTCATTATAAATTGAAATATTATTGAGATTGAAAGGTGGCATTTTAATTTATAAAGTTTTATAATCATTTGTGACCCTTGATATTAGATGAATATCAATCATGGAGGATCAATCCTATAATAAAAGACAAGTATTTAATGTTATAACATAGAGTATGAAAGAACTTCTAATAATATCTATTCATAAGGGTTTGGAGTGTGTAAGTGTATGTCCTAGACCTTATTTTCACACTTATCTTATTTCATTAAACTTTCCTTTTGAAGGATACTTTGAATTTTGAAATATGAATTTTATATTCCAAATGGGTCCTTTGATGACATCACAAATTTGAGATAAAAAATTAAGATTTATCAATTTATATAAAATAATAATTATGCATTCCATAATTCTCCATTAATGATGAGATAATATAATTAAATATATATTTTGAATGAATATTTTGAGTGTAAATCATCTTTTTTTCACTCTAAAATTGAAACTATGTATCAATAAAACTATCCTAAAATTAGCAACTGTCAAACTAGCTATGTTATGAGTGAAATCATTGACCAACAAATATATTAAATGGATTCAAAAATAAAAATATATGATTTATGGTATAAATTAATATATAAATAAAATAATATCAAAGATAAAACATACAAAAATATTTTAAATTTGAATTAATGCACCATGCTTTTAATGTGTGCAACTTATTAATATAAAAAAAGCCATCTTGAACTAGTTATAAGAACACTTGCAATGCAAGTAAAGTTAAAAAGTAAAAATATAAAAAATAATTCCTAGAAAATTAAGTGAACTAAAAATATACTAAATCAACTAAAAAATAAATTAAATAATTTTATTTTAACTTACTATAAATATTTGAACATCATGCAAGAAGCTTATTAATAGTAAAATCAAACATGTAATTAAAATTTTTTAGTCAAACTAGACGCCCCAACTAAAATAACTAAATGAAGTTAAATAAAATTTAATTTAATTTTAGTCATGTAATCAGGAAATCATGACCCACCTATTTAGGAATGATTGGATAATTTTTTAAACTCAATTAATAACTCAAATAGTGAACTAGTTGTTAACTGGGAATTCCAGCTATTTTTTAAGAAATCATTACAAAGTGTTCAAAAGTAACTAAACAAATAATTAATGATATAAATAAATTAAATAAACTTTCAAAATACCTAAAAAATAAAAATATACTAAGTATAAAAATAAAACTTAGTTGCCCGTATTGACTCATACTCAACATTCCCCCCTTTGATGTAGAGATGTGAGATTCTTATCATCTCCTTGAGTCTTCCATGAATATTCTTTAGAAAAATTAACCATATTTATTGTGTACAATATAATTTAAGGGTTGTATATTAATCTTCAATATAGAATAATGTAACTGTATTCTATTTCTTTGAATACCAAGAAACCACCCCACTTCCCAATGTGAAATAATAATATGAAGTTGACTTCCTATTGTAATATCCCAAATCAAAATATTATATGTTAATTTGAATTTATCATAATTCCTTTTTAAAGTTTTAAATAATAATATTCAATAAATATGGAATTATTTTCTTATTAACAAGATAATAAATTTATATAACAAACAATGTTGTATAATGATCAAATATGCAATGCAAAATTTTGGTTATAAATATTCTAATAGAAATTCTCAAATGGTTTCATCCTTGAGGGGTTTATATCAAGGGATTTTGTCCTTAATTATAAAATATTAGGCTATTTCATAAAAATTATATAAATTAATGAATATCAAATATGAATATATATCTTTTTCCTTCACCAAGTTCTTATAAATACCCTTCATAGCTTTGCATCAAATGATGTGTCTCCTTTCTAAAGTGACGTGTCTTTCATAAAATAGGATGAATTGAATTAATATAACTTCTATTCCTTACATTAAATGTGGTGTTCCTTCCTATATGGACAATTTATTTCATTATTTAATTTAATTGTTGTTGGTTTAGGTGATTACATTGGTGATTTATTTACATTAATGTAGTTCATGTTTATGGTCTCCTTTGTATTTGGGGATATTACACCTATCATCAATAGATCCTCCCCAATCTAAATATATGCATCTAATGAGACATAAATACATTTATGATATGAAATAAAAACTATGATTATAATTACCTCTTATATATCTAAAAAATCTATTTACTACTTAAAAATGCTTGAGTTACGATTTACCTATAAATCTAGAAAGTAGTAAAACCCTATAACTAATATCAGGTATTATCATAGTGGGATATATAAAACATCCCACCATTCTTTTAAAATTATTTTCATTAGTTGAAATAATTCCATTCTCCCTCATAATATTTTTTTCACTTGAAATTGGATTGTTTGTAGGCTTCAAACTTTGAAGATTTTACTTATTTAACATGTCCTTGGCATACTTCACTTGATAATGAATAATTAATTTTTATTTTGATGGATTTACATGCCAAGAAATTACTTCATAAGTCTAATCTTAGTCATGTCAAACTTTGATTGCATATCTTCCTTGAAATTATTCAACTTTTCCATAGATCTACTTATAAATATCAAGTCATCTACATAAAGACAATCATATAAAACATTATAATTCAATACTTATATGTAAATATTTGGTTCATTTTGACTTCTTAAAAAACCTTGATATGATAACCAACTATTAATTCTTGAGTATCAAGATTTTGGATCTTGTTTTATACTATAAAGATCATTATTCAACTTATATAAATAAAATTCTTTACCTTTTATCTCAAAACATAATAATTATCCCACATATACTTATTATTTAATCACTCCATTAAGTAATTCACTTTTAACATCTATTTGATGGATTTACTAGTATAATTATAAAACTTATATGTTTTGAATTTATCATTATATCCAATAAAATTATGATCAACACTCTTACGATAAATTATATCACCCTTATCTTTGCTTGTATTGATTTTAACACTACAATATCCTTCAACTTAGATGAAATTTCCATCTCTTAATTACTCTTACATTTTGAAGGAATCATTTAACTTGCTGAAATAATTATTGTGACTTGTCACTTGATTTGAATAACCTGAATCAAGAGACAATTTTTTTTCTCTATTCCTATAAAATATGTGAGACAATAATATAAGCCCTTTTGAAAGTCACTTTATTATTCTTCAAAATCCTTCTCTTCCCTTTCTTGATTGACTTGATTGTTAGTTAGTATTGTGCAATATTTTATTGTGTCCTATTTTTTTACAATAATGACAAGTAAAATATTTCTTGTTCTTGTAAAATTTGATTTAGATTTGTCATTTGAATTTTAATTTGAAAAACATTATTGATTTTTATTTTTATTTGTCTCTTTGGTTTTTGAAACTCTTATCTTGGTTTCAAGTGCTTGTTCTAGGTTATTTTATAGATATTTTACATATAATCTCATCTTATCTTTATGAGATAAGAGATAACCCACTAACTCATTGACACTTATAGTGTTCATGTATTTACAACCTTTAAAAGTGACCATAATATGAAACCATATTTGATTTAAAGATCTCAAAATTTTTCTTACTAGAATATTATATTTTATAATTTATCCATAAACCCTCACTCTATGAACTAAATCATTTAACCTTATGCAATAATCTCTTACTCCTTCAGAACCTGATATTCTCAAATTCTCAAAATTTATTTTAAGAGTTTGGATTTTTACTTCTCTTAACTTAATAAAGAGTTGATATGAAGTATCCAAGATATTCTATGTCTCATGGGCATTCTTACATCCTATAATTCTTGAATAGATACTTAAGTCTATAACACTTTGAAGATAGAAGGAATCTTGCACATATCTCTTTACATTATACTTTTTTTTGATTTTTTGATTTTATGTCAATGCATTAAAATATTGAGATGGTGTGTAGCCATAGATAACATTCTTAAAAAATACTTTCACACAATGATTATCTTCAATTGATCTCTCTAATAATCTATGTTTTTACATTTGAAAACACGAATATTCATGGAATAAAAAATAATTGAAGCCATTGTGTCTTCTGAAAAAGGCCTGAAAAACATTATGAACCTTGTTTGAATGTGGCTATGATAACAAATATAAGGTTTTAATCAATTTTTGTAATGAAAATCATTTTTTTTTACTTTAAAATTATTATGATACCAAATATAAGGTTTTAATTAATTTTTGTAATACAAATCAATTTTTTTTCACTTTAAAATTAAAATTATGTATCAACAAAACTATCATAAAATTACTAGCTATCAAATTAGTTGTGTTGTGAGTGAAAATGTTGACAAAAAACTATACTGAATAACTTCAAACATAAAAATATGATTTTTGGTCTAAATGAATGTATTCTTGAAATAATATCAAAGATAAAATATACAAAAATCTTCTCAATTAGAATTAATGCACCACACTTCTATTGTGTACAACTTAATTAAAAAAGTTATCTTGGGCCAATTACAAGGAAACTTGAAATGTAAATAAAAATATAATAAATAAGTAATACAACACTAAATGAATTGAAAATAGACTAAATAAAATGATTTTAACTTGTTATAAATATTTGGATGTAATATCCCCTTTGGGGTTGAAAATTGAAAAATGGGTTTTCCAACAAACCCTAATGAAATATGCAATTATTCTGTATTTATTCAAATGTTAGATATATAAAATTAATTTTAGACTACTATAGGTGCATAAATATGACACAAAAATAATATTTAATTGTTCAAAAAATTATATAAATTTATCAAATATTATATCCAATAATAATCATTCAAAAAACCTATTTTTTTCAATGTTCAATGGCTGAAATTTATCATTAAATTATCAAAATTTTGTGTGGTTAAAAAACCAATAAAATTCCAAAATGGGCCATGAAATACCTACACCTAACCCTAGAAATGGTTCACTACACTCAAATGTGAATCATTTCAACTTTAGTTAGCTCACTGCCCTAAAACCTACTCCCAATCAACTTGCCTAACCCTTAAAATTAATTGCCACACTTTCATAAGATTCACTGGTGTTCACAACACCATTGTATTCCTATTTAACTCAATATAACCTCCTCATGAATTTTTACAATCTATTTATCAATTGTTTTTATCCTCAATTCCAGCCTTTTGAATGTCTTCATCTTTAAAGAATAAGTTAAGATTTTATGTGCTTTAACTCAAAAATTCAATTATTCAAAAGGATAATTTAACCTCTTCATTGAGTCCCCAACTTTCTTATATAACTTTCCCTCTAAGAGGTTTTTTCTATTTTTTATGTAAACTTGAAACATTCAAGAAGATTAATTCCTTTATAACTCCCACTTAAGACCTTAGAGCACTCATGACCCTTAAAGTCCCCCACTTAAGTAAAAATTAGAACAATAAAACACTTTTTGAATTTCAAAAATATAAACACATGTTTCCCTTCTCTTTTATATTCCCTTATCCAACATGAAACATCCAAGAATTTGGCTAAGGGTTTTTTCCCTATTCTATGTCCAAAAAAGGGACATGACAATCCTCCCCACCCAAAATTACTTGTCCTTAAGTAATTATAACATACAGGGGGCTTCCCCAACCTTTGGTATGATATAAAATCCATCTCTATCCTTTTACCATGGAAATAAATCCTTATTTTTAATCCTTTCACTATTGTACCTATGAAAAGACCATTGTCCATATGTGTTAGAAGTGTTGTGACAACAATGTATTTCTATATCTCTCCTTAACAAGGGGATGTCCCTATTGTTATCTATATCAAAAATCATGGAATACATACCAACACACTCCAAACTTGATTCCTTGCTCATAATTTTACATATTTATTAGATTGGAAGCTCCCTCAACATAGATGTAATCTGCTCCTCCTTTCCCATCAACATTTGATCTTTCAATTTGGTAAAAGAGATCACATATACTATCATATATATGGTGATTAGTGGGATATAATAATCCATAATAAGCTTATTATCATCCATAATCATGATAATTTTTAAAAAAAAACTCACACTTGTGAATTTTTCATTTGTAACATACCTTTAATGTAGACTTGATGACCCTCGAGCTCATACCAATTGAGATGGTACTATTGTGGGTAGCATGGTAAAAAGAGGTAAAGTTTTTCCCTCCATGGTAAATTTTTCCATTATTAAACATACATTCACCTTAGATAGGTGCCATTATCCTACCTTTGTGGAATCCTCCATTCCGACTTGTAGGAATCTCCATTTCTAACCAAGATTCCCCCAAATTTTTGAGTAGTGCTCCTTTAGGGTCGTATAAGAGAACCCATTATGAATTCTAATGATACTTAAGACTCTACCTTAAATCCCATGATAGGGTTCATAATTTTTTTTGAAACAAACAAACTTGAAAAAAAATTAAATCATATCATTTCTATGATTCCTTAAGTGTCCACCTTTCGAATTACCATGTGAACATCTTCATAGAGTTGGTAGCCTTGCCATGGTGCCCAAAGAAGTATCAATATTATTGATTGTTCAACTTCATGTTACCCATTACAATCATAACCCTAATATGGAATCTATGTGTATAATAAATGTATTATTATTTAATCTTTGGATTTGCCCTTAGCTTTCCCTTCCCTCTTTATAAAATAGAGAGGGTTTGTAACCTCCACACAATCTTCTACTTCGAAATTCAAAATTTATTTCCCCAAAGCATACTTATTAAAAAAAGAGTGAATATTCATGTTTATTTCCTACTGTCCTAACACAAGATTTACAAAATTAAGGGTACTTGCCATGATAAAATTGGGATAAATTCCCCTCCTTGAAAGTGGCTGCCCTAGTAAGAAATTTTTAGAATTACTTATGCATGAGGAAAGTTGAGTTTTTACAAAAAACTTAGAATTTTATATAGATGAATTAAGATAATTCTTCACAAAATGAAATTATTATCCCAACAAACAATTCCTATAGTTTATTATGCTTACCAAACATGGTGGGGGATGGATTTACACATGTTATAGTAGCTTCCCCAACTCAGAATTTGCAGCCTTCTTTGCCTTCCTTATTTCCATGGCAATTGGTCTCTCATTGAAGGTCCATTCCATCATCCTTGAGGTCACTTATAGGGGTGTATTATTTATCAAAACACTCAAAATCACCTCTTTCTTTTCCACCTTAAACTTCAGCTCCATGGTTTAGTAGTTTTTGGTTTACTCCCCAAGTGAATGCAACCATTGGATGTGAATCACTACATTTATTTCTCCTATGCCAACCATATATAAGTCATCCTTAATTTGATGCCTCTCCAAGGTAATGTTTATCTTATTAATATTTTTGGTGCATGGGATGGTGAATAAATACATCATGGTGACATTAAACCCCTTAAACTCTATAGGTTTAAGTCCATATTTTATAACCAACCCCTTATCAATAAAATTGTGGATGGCCCCACTATCAATGAGCATAGTCATATACTCACCTTTCAAAATCCCCTTCAATATAAAGAAGTGGTACCTAAGAGGCCCAAAAAATGATGCAAAGGTGCCACTCATGTCTTTTCCTCCAATGATCCCCAAGGGTTATTATTCATAGGTGGTTACCCCTACCTCTTCTTCTTCTTTTCCATATGAATGTACCTATATTTAGTGAACTTGGCCCTTTATAAAAGAAGGGTGGCCCAATGTTTATGGGCCCTTACATGTGAAACATATATTATTCCTTATAATCTCATTATAGGTCTCATTTTTACCTCTTGGTAGCTCCTTTTTCTACCCCAAACCCTACTAGTTTGGCTTTCTTAGCTACCCCAAAGGGCTTGAATTTGGTGGATTTGAATAATTAATCTTGATATACCTCAAAGTGTTGATCCCTTGTTATACAAAGGGAATAATTTTACCTTTAGGAGTTGAAGAATTAAGATCAAGGTCTTTTTGACTGGCCTCTTTAATTACAGGAGGGATAAAAGCCTTGACCAAACCCCTTAGAGGATCAACCAACCCTTTCATGGATAATGACACAAGCCTTTTTCTAAAATATCCACTACCATGATTAAAATCCTTTAAAAATCAACCACATACACCTCCAAAAAATTATTTTTACCTTAGTTGAGCCAATTATCAAAATTGAAGCTCTAAATTATCCCTTTCAAACTTCTTAATCAACATTCTACTAAATTCCTCAAAAATGTTTATGAGTTTGTATCCATGGGTTATTAATCCATGGTACCACCATTTTTGGGTAGTTTCCTCTAAATTAAATGTACCAAATTTAATGGTATCATTCTTCATCATAGGTTGAATTGAGGTGTGTATCAACCTTTTATATCCATGCCCTAGCTGAGTTTTTTGGTGAACCATCAAATATGGAAAGTGTGAGTTTTCCCAAAACATGTTGTAGATCTCCTGTAGTGTTTCTTGGTCTATGGATAGTCACATGACCAACTTTACCCTTATATATTTTCATGAAATTAGTAAGGCTCATTTCCCCCTTAATGTCAAAGGGAAGAGTCCTATACTGTATGTAGTGGGCAATAATATCCTCCATATAAAATAATTTTCTTCTCTATCTAGAATGGTATCCTTTGTCAATGGGAAATTATGTTGAAAAGGCCTTTGTGAGGATCGCCCTTGGGGGAGGGTTATTTTTTGTACTTGAATGAATTCCTTCATCATTTTGTGTCCAATTTTCATTCATGTAACTCATAGTCTGTATGAAATCAACCATCATATTTATCAAATGTTATTGACTTTGAGTTTATATTTCAAACCTATCATTGTCCTTGTACTCCCTATTTTTATGCCTTATTCTTTCTATGAATATTTCCTCTTCCATTCATTGTTCTTCTTACTGATCTATCCCTTTTTTATTTTCCATTTCATTGTAACTAACCTCTCTATCATTGTGAGGCATGTAGATCACTCAAAACCCATAGTTGGCCAAGATTATGGCTCTAATACTAATGTAATATCTTGTTTAAGGATGAAAATTGAAAAAGGGGTTTTCCAACAAACCCTATTGAAATATATAATTATTCTAAATTTATTCAAAACTTAGATATATGAAATTAATTATAGGCTTATATAGGTGCCCAAATAAGGCACAAAAATAATATTCAATTTCTCTAAAAATTATATAAATTTATCAAATATTACAACCAACAATAATCATTCAAAAACTTGATTTTTCCAATGTTTAATGGTTGGAAATTATCATAAAAATATTAGAAGTTTGTGTGGTTATTCCACACCCAAGAAAAGGTCAAAATGGGCCTTAAAAAACCTATGCCTAACCCTAAAAAGGGTTTAGTACTCCCAAAGGTGAATCACTACAACTTTAGGTAGCTTGCTACCCTAAAACCTACTCCTAATTATCTTGCCCAAACCTCAAACCTAGTTTCCACACCTATAGAAGACTCAATGGTGTTAAAAAAAACCTTGTATAATTACACTCAATAAAATATTCTTACAAATTTATCCAATATGTTTATCAAGGGGTTTCATCCTTAATTCCATCCCTTTGAAGGTTTTCATCTTCAAAGAATAAGTTAAGCTTTTGCATGATTCAACTCATAAATTCAATTATTTAAAATGATACTCTAACCTCCTCAATGAGCCCTCAACTTCCTTTTATAGCCTTCCCTCCAAGTGATGTATTAGATTTTGGAGGAAACTTAATTTTTTAAAAAAATATCTTTTGATTTATAACTCCCACTTAATACCTTGGAGCACTCATGACTCTTAAATTCCCCAACTTAATTGAAAATTAGAACAATAAAACACTTTTTGAATCTCACAAATAAAACTGCACATTTCCATTCTCTTTTATCTTCCCTTAGTCAATAGGAAACATCTAAGAATTTTGATAAGGGTCTTTTCCTATTATATGTCTAAAATGGGCACATGACATTGAACATCATGCAAGAAGCTTATTTAATAGTAAAGTAAAAAATGCAACTAAAAAGCAATCCTCACCAACCTAGGTACCCAACTAAGATAATTAAAGGAAATTAACTAAAATTTAATTTAATTTCACATATCTAATCAATAAATAATGTCCTATCTCTTTGGGAATGAGTGGATAATATTTTAAACTCAATGAATAACTCAAACAATGAACTCATTGTTAACTGATAGTTAACTAATAGTCCATCTATTTTTTATGAAATCATTGAAAAGTGTTCAAAAGTGACTAAATAAATAATTAAGGTCATAGATAAAGTAAATAACATTATAAAACACCTAAAAACCTAAAATATACTAAGTTTAAAAATAGAACCCAAGTGCCCATATTGGTATCATACTCAACATTTATAAACATTAATTAACTAATGTGATATGATATGATTTTTGTAAGATTGGATGCAATCATGAAAGAAAAAATTAATTGATTAGAGGGGGATGAATAGTTATTGGACTAGAGTTTTTATATGGATAGAAGACTTAATTAGATGATTTAGGATGATCTTAGGCAGATTAGTAAAATAGTTAAAATCAACACAAAGTGTCCAATTTTAAGGGTCTACATTTTAAATTGTTGGTAGCATAACCTTATATTTATCCTTGATTTATTATTATTATTTATATATTATGAATTTGGAACTACATTGGTGCATATTTGTCTTTCACTATCCCATCTTCAAGAATTTATCTCTTAATACTGAGTGTTACATGATAATATTTTATGATAATCACATACATTTGTTTTTAGTAAATTATCAAATATTATAAAATTTTGGATATATTACATGATAACACGTGATACACATAACTCTTTATTTGAGATGAGTTATTAGAAAGAGTGGGTTGTATAATCTCTCCTCAAAATTGGGGCATACATATCTACATATTATACATCTATAATGTTTAATATTGAGTGAAATTGAGTGAAATGAAGGTGCCAATAATGTTTGAACAAGTATATTCTTCCTTAATCAAGAAGTTAATTTGAATTTTCATAACTTACTCTAAAGTTTATAGTACTTGATAAATTGTTTGAAAGCATGACAATATTTTTTCGGTTGTGTTTAAAAAATATGGAAACATAATTCGCATACCATCATGTGTATTAATTATTATGATCTTAGGTTAATTTTATTTTATAATCAATATATTTGTAATGATTTTCTATGATTTTTTTTAATAATTTTACATTGTTTATAGGTACAACCAGATTTTGTAAGTATCAAAATGTGGGTGGAGTCTTGGACAAGCATTCACAGATTTCATCCATCCACCCCTAAGTAAGTGCAAATATATGATTCAATTTACTATTTTAATTTTATGGACACATTAATTCATTTCACATACACACATTGAAGGAGGGGCATTATATAGACACCTAATTTTGATACCAGACCCTTTTTCATTAGGTATTTTATATGTTTTATGGTACATGGTCCATGTGCATAAATTTGGATATTTTTTGGTACACTTTCCCCTTGTTATGGGCACCATATCATCATCCATTGATTAAGTTATTAATCATAAATATTCACTTACATCCAATGATAATATGTCCATTTAATGAAAAATGTTTGAGAATCTAAATTTTGAATATTCATTTTCCTTTAAATGACCCTATATGATCCAATAATGTCCAAAGCATTGTTAATGATATTTTCCTAAGTTTTAGTTATCCCATTTGAATTTAAAATTAATTGAAAGGTCCCATACAATTTTTTAAATATTTTTCTATCATCTATGGCCACCCAATGCATATATGTGCCCATTAGGATATTATATATATATATAACCCTTAGTCATTTGATTTATAGTCTTCTAATACAAGATTCAAGTATCTCATGTCAATTTTATCAAGATGTCATTACATCAAATGAGTGTCCACATTAGTGCAATTCTACCCTCATTCTTTTATAGTGAAGGTTTTATGCCAAAATAAGGTGTCATTGAATGGAATGTAGCTACATTGGATTATCTAGCATCATAAAGATGAACTAGAGGATTATAATTTATTTGATTCTAAGCATGTATGATATGTAGCTAAAATACTCAAGAAGTTGCTCAATATAACAACTTGCACACACAATTTTTTATTACATCATTGTTGACTATTGGATCAAGATCAAAGGAAAAAACAAAAAGTAGAATATTCTTCCCATCAAATAATAAAAAGATAGTTATATCCCTAATCAACATTAAATAATACACTTGCCCTAATTTTTTTATGACATGAGTATTCAGGGTCATAATTGGTAGGAATGGGTCATAATAAGAAGAAAGGGGTCAAAATTGATTAAACAAAAGGTAACAATTGAATAAATTTTGAAACTTATATGATTGAAATCATGTTTATTTATCTTTCTAGTTGGATCAGTTTTCATAATCATGACATCCTCAAAAACTATACATGTAAGGCATTATATATATATATATATATATATATATATATATATAATCCCTCTTGGTAAAAACATTAAAGTTATTTTGTCCATTTTAACACATCCCTGATCTACATGAATGACTATAATTAGTCTAATTTTTATTTTGAAATGATGTTAATGATTTATGCATAGTGTAGACATAATTGTGCACTAAATAATTAAAATAATACCATGTATTTATTGGGGGAATACACTTACTATTTTTTGTGTGCTTTTTTAATATCTAGAACACACATGGGCACATTACTACATTAGAGCATATCCTTTGTCCCTACCTTATCTTTCCATTGGGAGAATTATACCCACACCTATCTCATGAGATCCATTGATATAAATTTTCATTGGGATAATCATACCTACAAATTCTTAGAGCTTATGATCCATATCTTACACATATAGAGATAATTATACCCATGTGCTTATTTATCTAGTATTTTTTATATCAGGGCACTAAAATATTGTCATAATTCCTAGTCACATGAGAGTACTACATTGATATATTGTTAGATTACATATCCTACCGCATTGGGGATGTAATGTTGTTCCATTTCACTACTTATATCAGGGCATATTTATTTTCCTTAACTATCTCATCCTCACACGAGTTGCATCTTCTTATCAAAATTTACATAATCACATTTTTATATAACTCTATACATGTGTTTAAAAATTTAATTTGAAATATATTTGATTATATTTATTTTATGATAAAAAATGATATGCATGAATATTTATTTTTGAGATGAGTGATTTTCAAGAATACATACCGATATCTCACCTCAAAAAAGGGGCATATATCCATATATTCTATCACTAGATATTCTAGATGAAAGTTGAGTTATCCATACCAAGAGTTAAAAATAGAGGAAAAGAGTTCTATATGTCTACTTATATGATCAATAATTAATTTTTTCCCTTATGCTTTCTCCTAGGCCAACAAGATTTAATATTCACTTTAAGTACTAAGAATTTCATAGGAATGATAACATGGTTTACATATCAATAGGTGTATTAATTACTATGATCATTTTCAATTTTTAATTCATTATGTTAAATTTGCACCAATTTATCAAGATATTGACTACTTGCATAGATTTATGATTATTTGTAGGTACACTAGATTTACCAACACTAGAACAAGAGTGCTCATATCCTAAGACTACCCAAACTTCATCCTTTCATTCCTTAGGTAATTTTAGATACGTGCTTGATTTTTTTTTTAAAAATTTATGCACACATTCATCCACATACATGCACATCAAATTAAGTCATTATGTAGACACCTAATTCTAGAAAAAAGACCCCTTTTCCATATTGTCATTATCATGCTTTACCAAACTTGGCCTATTTTATATTTTTAGACACTTTCAACCCAAATTATATAATTTTCATCCTTTATAAATGTATATTTCCTCATAATTACCTCAGATATGTTAGTTTAAAACACCAAAATTTGAGTAAGTCATCCTTTGTTTAGCCTGATCACTATGTTAAGCCATTTTTTGTTTAGGGTTTAAATTTTTGGCCTTCAAATTATTATCCTCACACGTTTATGGGTAAATTCTAACTCAACCTAATTTGACACACCTTGATTAGTGATAATAAATATAAAATATGGTTAGCAAATGTGTGAAGTGTTCTAATGGGATATATATATATATATATATATATATATATATATATATATATATATATATATATATATATATCCCATTAGAACACTTCACACATTTGCTAACCATATTTTATATTTATACATATACATACATAAATACATACATACATACATACATACATACATACATACATACATACATACATACATACATACATACATATATATATATATATATATATATATATATATATATATATATATATATATATATATATATATATATATATATACACCCTTATCTATATCATCAGTGGTATTGATTGGTTCCTATCATCCAAATCTATTACAAGTCAATTATCTCATGAAAAATCATCAAGCTTTATCAAGAATTATTCAAAATGATTTAATGAGCCTACACATTGAGTCTATAGTTCATAAACATTAATCCAAGTATTATGCCATCACATCTTATGATAATAGAATATCATAGTGAAGCACATAATTGCATTTGATTATCTAAAGAGAGGAGGTGCAATTCATTTTCTCATTTAGGTTGGGATTCACTCACAAGCATTAGAACTACATAGAGAACTAATTATAAGAGAACAAGATATGTATTTGTATATTTTAAATAGGTTTCCTAGGATAACAAACATGTACATTTTATTCTTCTTGAGACATTATAGATAATTAAGTAAATAAAAAACTAAGTAAAAATCCTGATCACCATCTATCTATGAAGCAATTAAAAAAGTTGCAGAACATGAAAAATAATAGAAGTTAGAATCATAACTTAGGGTCATAATGGTGGTTCAAAATCACCCTTTTCATGATAATAACTTAGTCACACTTGGTGGTCTACTGATTCCATCATTTCTATATATCATAATCATATTCTAATAATATCTTAAATTCTAGTTTTTTTTAGTCTTAGACTTTAGCTACAATGCTCAGGTGTGTTGGTTTTAGTATTCTTTGCTTCTCTTCCATTACCATTTATTATCCTATCATTTATTGGTACTTTAAATTTAAAAATTCATAATTAGGGGATATTTGATTATTGCATTTCACTATATTTATGTAGATATCTATTATGCCTTAGTTCTCCATATTACATAGTTTCATTTGTCCATAGGGTCACTATTTGTTAAAAAAAACATAACACCATAAAAATGTACCAATACTTTATAATATAAACTTAACTAGAAACAAAAATAATAATTTCAAAAGACATGATAATAATTTCACTTTATCGAAAACATGTTAAAACAATTATAACCAAATGAAGAAAAGGGAACAATGTTAAATAAAGTTTCTTGGATTACTGACATGTTTCCAAAATATATATTTCATCATCATTTACAAGTTATTGTGTCCTGAAACAAAATAAGAAAAAATATAGGGATAGACAATATAAAATCATTGGAAAAGGAAACCTATGAATAATAGAGGACTAATTACAAGTTAGATTCAACACTAGTAATATGGGAAATATATTTTATATGTTAATAAATAAAGAAATGCAAAATAAGGTAAACACAAACCAACTAATAAGTAAATCAAGTGAAAAGGTGATTCTAGAACAATAGTTAAATCTGAAGGCAAATCATGAATATCAATAAAAGAGGCATAAGTAATCCAACCAAAATCTTGAATTAGAAATTATGAAATTAAAAAGGACATAAAACAACTAAACTAATATATATTAATCCTTATTATAAAAATTAACAAGCACACAATATAAATAAATACGAAGTAAAAATAAATGAAAAATGGAGTGTTTAATTACAAGCATAAAAATTTAGTGATAAATTATAACAAATAATATCATCACAATAGAGTTAGTCATAATAATAATTAGAATATATATATGTGCTAAAACATAAATATCATCTAGAGACAAATCACGATGTAGATGCACACATGAATCAAGGAATGATAAAAAATTTCCATTTTCATTTTCATATTTATCTCCATAATCTTCCACATTATCCACTAATTTATATTTCTCATTGATTTTATCTTGAATAATTGTTTTTTTTTTTTTTTTTTGTGGTATCAATAGTTTGTGATATGTAGGCCCTATTTGGGATATAATTGTGTACCAATACTTATTTTTTATTTCCTTGTGTAGAACCTTTTATTGAACTTGTTTTCTATGAAAATTGATATCCATCTTATTTTTAATAACTTACTTCATATATAAACTTCAAAAAATATTCTAGGGTAGAAGGAATTACTTTGATTTTATGTATCCAAGGTCTACCAAGAAAAGCATCACAAGAGCAATTATTTAGTACCACATGAAATAGTCTTGGAACTCTCTTATGACCCATTATAATAGATAAGATAATATAATCAGGATGATCTACAATTGTACCATCATATCCCATGATAAGTGTTGGGTTGAACTCCAAAATTTAATTTATATATCCAAGATTAGGTATAAATACTCAATATTGAACCATTATAAATCATTATTCTATCATTTTTATGACTATATACGAGTTATGTTATGAATAAAGGTTTATTATGTGATTTATGACTATGTATCTCAATATAATAAAAAATAATCTAGGTAAGTTATTTATTTTTCTTAAATAAGATAATCATACCAATTAAACCATCAATTAGATGAGCATTAACAATTTTATATTCTTCTCTTTGATTATGTCTATCTATCATGTATACATTTTACTTGTAATTTATTTGGTTTCTATGGTTTGGATGAGGGTTAGTAAGAAAATAATGTGTTCACACAAATTCATTCAAATTTGTTTATGTTTCCTCTTCCTGAGTGGTTGTTTTTAATGAGATCAAGTATCTAATACATAAATTTCATGTAATATATTTATTTTTAAATTATAAAGAATATGTATATGATTTTGTCCAATAATTGACCAATTACTAAGAATTCATTTATCAAAAATTATACCAACATGTTACACACAACATATCACAAAGTCATTATATAAATTAGTAGAGTCTAATTCAAACAATCAAGTAAGCATGAAACAAGGTTCAACATCTCTCTAGGACTCAATTTAGAATATTTGCATAAGTTAAAATTAAAACAATAGATTCTATTATTAATATATTAAATTGAATTATGGGGTAATAGAATCATATAATTTACCCCAATTAATATAGTGCATCATATATTTCCCTCCTATCAACCTTTTAAGAAACTCAATTTTGGGCTAGGACAGTTTAAAAAATCATAACTTTGATAGTTCAAAAAATTATGTCTCATAACCATACTATTATCTGTCTACATTAGTTTTAGTAGTGAGGTAAATTTTTTTGGATAAATTCAAAATTCTAATATTAAAAATAATCATCATACTTTCACACATTTATTATAAAATCATTATTAATAAGGCAAGAAGCTCATAACATTTCCAAATTCATAATTATCCTTCAAAGGAACAATGTGATAGATAAATAACTTAATTTCACAATAATAGTTATCTAATTATCTTCTTATGCATAAATAAAACTATACTAATGAATATGATGCCAATTTACTTGAGGTGGAAAAATAGGGTTACAAAACAAACTACTACCAATTTCTCCAAATTATCATTGAGATAAATTCAAGCACATCATATAGGGTTACACTAAAATATAATTTCCATGAGTTCAGATCTAAAACAAAATTCTTTGATTCTTTTTGAGATAAGGACAATATCTATAAAACTAAACCATGATCAAAGTGTTAACTTCATGATATCTACTTGTTATTAAATAATTATGCTCTAACCATAACTAAATACAAACAATCCTTATCAATAAAATAACAACAAACCATGAGGTTAGAAATTGACACATCTCAATAAATGCATTTAGGAAATTCAAATACCGACCCAAAGAATTGTTTGATCTTAATTTCCAATTCAATCAATATGATTTAATAAGAATATTCAATTATCCATATTTAAAAAGGTAAGAACAAAATAATTTTAATAAGAAAGTATTTCCATAGTCCATTGATTTACTAGTAGTATAAAAACTAATCCATGGTTTTATCCAGAAATTCTACTAGAAAAAATAATTTTAATCTACCTAAATAGGGAAGTCACTGTAATACCAAAAAAGGATCAAACCACTAACCATATTTAATCATACTTCCATTCCAAGAAGCATATCATTTACAAGATCCTTACTAAACACAAAACAACTCTTGACTGCAACATAATATTCACTAGATGAATATAAGGTTTAGTAACCTTTGTATATGAAATTTAAATTACAACATCAATTATAATAAATACAACTATAACTTCACAATGAGTATACTCAATACTAAATATCCAAGTTATATGTGAAGTTTTTGATCTTGAGTGGAATAGAGTGAGCTTGGTTATTTTAACCTTACCCTAGTGAAATAATCAATTAAATACCATGGTATAGTTCTACAAGGAATAATTGGTCCAAGTTATAATATTATTAAGGTTTTATATAGCATTCCTTGTACTCTATCACAAAACATAAACCTACCAGGATTAATAGTCATTATGCTATCAAATACAAGAAGATGCAATCTCTCTTACATTTAACTATAATAACTAGGGTTATAATAACATAAAATCAATTAAAATGAGAAGCACAAGATCAAATTACATCCCATCACTTCTCTTCTAAATAAAACCATCACCATGATAATGATGATTTAGTCCTCTTGATGGTAGGTTATCTACAAATTATCATTGTGCCCGAGGTGGAATCATAACTTAAAACTAAAATAAAGAGAAATTATAATCATTATCCCTATCAAGGCACACAATGACCTTCAATTAGGCATTTCATTATGATAGAAAAATCAATCTATTCATTATTCTTGAAAGTTCCTATGTGAAATGTTATAGCAATCCATTCACATAAAGATTAAAAGACAAAAAAAAGATGATACAACATTCAAAAAACTATATGGTGTATGCCTTCATTTTTCCCCAGCTTTTCATAGCTTTGATTACATCTTATAATATATACACAATAATATTATTTTGATTTAGTGTTGTAACTCATTGAGAAATACAAATATACGATCCATTTCTCATTAAGGCCATAACTATAATATAGTGCACAACAAAGAATAGTGCAAGATCTCAATAAATATCAATCAATTATAATCATAGAGTACAAATTTATCTTAATATAATTATAAAATTTCCTAATACATTTTCATTACAATAAATATTAAAATACATAGAGTGTTTTCAAAACATAGCCTATATGTAGTCAACACAAGAAGATACAAATAATAAGACTCACCATGCTACAATATAGAACAAAAATAATCTAATAACATTATTCAAAATATTATAAAGGGGAGCCATTAACAAATTATTCCTCTTAAAGGAAAGAGAAGGTGGTCACCGTGCTGACCAAAACCCTAACCTTTGCGGCCACCTTCTCAGCCTTTGGCAACCAGATCCCATGGTTAATCACCCTTGCCTTCTTGTTCTAATGTAGGCGATGGGTCGAAACATCGACTGGGGTCATGGCACATGCTGATGTGCTTCTGATGTCGAGGATTTATTCAACATTATTTTTGACTGCCATGGCAGCGAATCCTCTGTGCGTCAATTTAGCAGAGGGGGCAATCGGGTAGATGATTGGGTGGATGAAATGGGCACTAACAGCGCTAGTTCTAGGGCTTATTTCTTTGATTGTGGTGCCATTTTTTGTGGGCAGTGTGATTTTAGGGTTTGAGGGAGTGGTGGAGCATGGCCTTTTTCTTGACATGGCTACGACCGTCATTATTGCTAGATCTGATGGTGTCTCCATTAAATCAAAGGGACAGAGAAACCAAAGGTATTTTGTAGAATTTTAATGTCTTGGTAAATGCTTGTGTGTCATTATTGTTTATTGCAATGGCAATCTGCATTGTTGGCTAGGGAAGAATGCTATATATATATATATATTTAGCATTCTTTACCCTATGCTGTAAGTTCTTTGAGGTTTCAAGTCCTTGTAAAACCTGGGTACTTTTATTGGACTATGTTTGTGGTTTCAGGTCCCTGTAAAACCTGATTTTGATGCTGCTCTTCAGTAGGTTTTAGGACTACTTTTCCTGGTGGTTGTTAATGCTTTATCTTTCTTGATTATGTTAAAGGGTTTCAGGGTCCCTTTAAAACCTGCTTTTATCATAATCTAAAACATTCTTCAAACTATTCTCAAGCTAAAATGAATACAATAAATGAACATACTAATTCCAACCTCATGTAATTTATAACAAAAGTGGGTATATCATAAAAAATAAGTGATGGTATTTATATGAATAGATTTAATATCTTAACCAAGATATTCATAATAAGTAGGATATGTACAATACATATCCTTGATAAGATATGATATGAAATGTAAATACATAATCAAATATAAGTGGTACATGGTTAAATACATAACACCATTAATGTCATTATGTAAGGTAAAAAATAATATTTATTGCCAATTTGATAATGATGATGATTAATCTAGATACAAATCAAAGGTCAACATAATATATACTAGCATTGAACATACTAGTGTAAAGTAAATTGATTGAGGGAATCCAATATCATTCTAACTCCAACATTCTTTAAAAAATAAAGTCCATATAAAAAGATGTTTGAGTTTAATAAGAAAACATATCCTAAAATACTCAAATCACAAGCATATCCTTTTGAATAACATGTATTTATTTAATTAATAGTAGTAAGGTTTGCTTCCATAAAAAGTGCAACAATAGTTATATATTAAAAATATTAAAAACATTTTTTAAATTAGTCAAGTGTAAGAAAACATAAATTAAAATTTACAATCTAACATCTATATTAGATATATCCACTAAGAAGATTCACTTGTGCACCTACTTACTTAAAGTGAGCTAAGTAAGATGAGCCTTACCATTAATGGCCCTTACCACCCCAAACATCCCCCTGATTATGAAATAATCCCTCAAGAAAAAGAATAGTGAAATAAAGCAATGCTAAGGTAAATGACTGAGAGAGAATGTGTGTTTGTGTGTGCATGTTTTATTTTTCCACCAATAACTAGGGTTTACTTATATGAGAAAAAACACATAATAAAAAATAACACAACAATGATCTCATATGGTCAATGTTTACAAAAATATCAATACAAGGCAAACATCTATGTTTATTGATGATTTCATGATTAGGGGTCTCATTTAAGAGATGACTTAGACCATGCAAGCCTCATAATACAAAAGTGGAAATTGAAATGAAATACAATAACAACAATTCAAATATATATTACACTTGAACCATAAGAAATCAAACAAGAACAATGATAACAATGACAATATGATCTCAAAATGAGGTTTTTTGTATCATCAATTACACTTACTAACTCATAGTCTTTACAAGTATATTATCTTAGGGTACAACTCTCAGATCCAATATTCATTACCCGATTAAATTCCCATAACACATATGTAGAGGAATGCTTATTTAGATGTAAAACTTGCCTACTTTGATTAAATAATTTTACCCCACTAGCAACATTAACACACCTTAATGTGCCACAAACATTATATGTCTCCACATTTCCAAAGCATATTAAAACATTAGAGATTAACACATCACAAAATAGATCAAAGATATTATTAAATGAATCCATGTCAGCTTCAATGAATTTTAGAATTAAATATCAAATAGTCAATAATTAATCCTTCCATAACACATCACATATATGAATAAAGTTGCACAAAATCTCAAGATTCTAAAGTCAAAAATTATCATAAAAACCTTTGCACCATGAATCTTATGTTTGCTAAAGAATGATATGATATTTTAATCCATCATATTAAAATGATCTAAAATTAAATTCAGGGCTTGTATAATGAATATGCAATCACCTAAAGATATCTCACTTGCTCATTTATTTCTATACTGAAGAGTTAACTCCAAAAAATACCCTATTTCTCAAGAGATGTCACAAAATAATGGAAGCGTATTGAAAATATCTACATTGCTATATGGTGATGATATATTAACATTAAAAACTTGGGATAATATTTTAAGGCTCCATTATATAAGAAATATGTAAAACTATGAAACTTAAACCACACAAAATAATACAAACACAAGTATGCTAATAGGAAACACCATTTTACATTAAACACATGCATACACAAAGGTGACACAAAACCAAAAAAAATATATTTTTTGAAACAAATAAGAATTGCGCAAACTCAAAATAATACATATGAATATTATTAAGCATTGTGCAACATAAAACTTATATAGTTTCCTAAAATAACATTTTTTTGGTTGGTTCAAGGTTGTTCGAGAACCTAGATGCTCCTACATCATACACCTTGGATAAGAAAAAAAATGTGTGTTCCTACTTATGTGGATTCTACGAAATCTACTAATGACATTCTTTTTTTTAAAGATTCTGATGCACTAATACATGTCAAATATTTTATGACTCAATATTTTCAATTTAATAGATATTCTGTATATTCTTTTCTCTTGTAGTTTTTCCAACTCATATGTCAATTACTTCTATTTCTTCATGATATTTCTCAGACATCCAAAATATCTAAGATATTTATTTAAAATTTTCACTTGCATCTTCACTATTTTATCTTTCATAGTATGGATACAAATCATACACATTTAAAATATGTGATATGTCTATACCTTTAGGTAATTCTATTTTATATGCATTCTCTATATACTTTTGAAAAAATCTTCAGCAACCAATATTTTTCCATTTCAACTTATCAAATGTTCATTTTAGAAATATTTATTTTCTCAAGTATGTTAAGACTAAGTCTCCCACTTGATATTCAAATTATCTTCTCTTTTGATCTATGTATTTTTTTTTAATGTGTTGTATTCCTTTACAATGTTATTGAACTTGTTAATGCACTTCTCTTATATGCTTTAAAAAATATATGCTTCAACACTTTTTTTACTCATTCCTCATGTCTCATAATTCTACAACTCCTCTTAGACCTGCCCCATAAAAACATTAAAATGGTGTATTTATTATAATTTTTCTCATAGAATTATTATATGTAAACTCAACTTATGATGGAAAATTATCCCATGTTCCTAACTTAACTTCAATTAAACATCTAAAATGATTACCCAAACTTTTTTTGACTATTTCTATTTTTTCATTTGTTTGACAATGGTATGTTGAACTAAATTATAGTCTAGCATTCAAATTCTTCCACAATGTCATCTAAAAAATTTTCAATAAATTTCACATCTTTTTTTGATATTATAATATTTGGTAAACCATGCAGTCTTACAACTTATTTGAAAAACAAATTAACAATGTTTGTTACATCACAAGTCTTTCTACATGCTAAAAAATGTGACATTTTAAAATTTATTAAATATAAAAAATATTTAATAATTTATTTTATATGTTTTAAGAAAACCAAAAATAAAATCCATACTTATATCTTCCCATGATTTCTTTGAAATAGTAAATGGTTGATACAAACCTATATTCTGAATTCTCCCTTTTACTAGTTGGCAAACTCTACATTCTTGAACAAATTTTCACATATTTACACTCATATGTGGCCAAAAATAATTTTATGCCACTTGTGATAATTTTTTTTCATAACCAAAATAACTTTTTAAAATTCCACTATGTTCTTATTTGATCAAATTATCTCACATTGAATCTCTTGGTATGCATAATTACCTTTGAATAAAAACCATTCCTAAATAAAATACTCTAACCATGGTATTCTATCTTTAATCATTGGTTTTGTACATGACATCCATGTTTCTTTAAAATATTCATCTTCTTCATATTGTTATTTCGTAAGATCAAATCATATTCCTTCCACTCTTAAATATTTCAATAAAATAATTATTCTACTCAATGCATCAACAACTCTATTAGACTTTCAACTTATTTATTTAAAAAAAAATAACTCTAATAATTCAACCCATTTTATATGTCCTTGATTCAACTTGTGTTAATTATTAATGAACTATAATGCTTGATGATATGTATACAATACAAATTCACTTGAAATCAAATAATGTCTTCATTTCTTTATCATTTTCACAATTACATAAAAATCTTGATCATATATTGAATATTTTCACTTTACATCATTCAATTTTTTACTAAAATATGTTATAGGTATTCCTTCTTGACTCAATAATACTCTTATTGTGGTGTTAATTGCATCATAATCTACCTAAAATATCTTATTGAAATATAGAAATGTCAATATTAGCTGCTATGTTATCTTATTAGTCAACTATTGGAGATAATGTTCTACTTATTCTATCCACACAAATTCTCCTATCCTTGTGCATCACATCAATGATCACTACACACATCCCCCTAAAATTATAGATGAACTTCCTATAAAAATTTACTAGTCCATGAAAAATCTAGTATAGATCACACCTTTTTTGGATCCATATTTAAACCTTATTGAAAAATCTCAAATCCAAAATATACCAACTCTTGTTTCATGAAACTACATTTCTTCAAAATCACTAT
Organism: Torreya grandis; assembly: GCA_037957365.1. Classification (NCBI taxonomy): domain Eukaryota; kingdom Viridiplantae; phylum Streptophyta; class Pinopsida; order Cupressales; family Taxaceae; genus Torreya; species Torreya grandis. Next base: position 1,289,957 of record JARHVA010002904.1, read on the forward strand.
AACTTTTCCTCCTTTAACCATTGTAACATTTTATACAAATGTTGTAAGTTTTATTCCTTTGTTACATCAAAAATAAATGTGTCATCAAGATATAAAATGACAAACTTACTCAAACATGGTTTAAAAACTTCATTCATCAATCTCATGAATGTAATTAATGCATTAGTTAATCCAAATAGCATAATACTAAAACTAAATATTAATAACATCTCAATCTTGTACATTTAATAATATAAATCAGGGCTCTATTCTTCAATTTTATACCTCCCTACTACTGAAAGGCTCACATTCACTATCTCATTGTGCCTAAACTATTATCCCTTGGTCTGATGCATATCATTCTAATGACTAGGTCTCTTGTATTGCATAGAAAGCTAAAAACTTGATAAACATTCTTCACTATTAGTTTTAGATCAGCACACGTTTTCTATCCCTTTAGACACTACTCGACACAAAAAGACACTACCAATGATGGTAGTGTGTAGATCTTTATCTAGCATCCAGTAGCCAAAATTCATCTAAATTAAAAATTTATCTAAACTTATGGTTTAACCTAGTTATCTTATTGAACCCTACCATGATATATTTTCAAAAGGTGTAGTATAATACAAGTCTAATCCTTCTCATTCATCATCTAGGAAATACCAATCAAACACCTACTAAAGTTAAATCAATCAACTACACAAGCACTTTATTATTTCTTATTCATCTTTTTTTCATATCAAACATGAGATAAGTCATGTTAAATGTCTGAAGCATTCAAAGATTAGCCCATAAGTGATATTTGTCAAATTACAATCTAGATCATTACATGCATATTTATATAGTATATTTTACCCTTGTGAACACACTTTCCCACATATAAAGGATACATATATAAGTATGAGGCCTTCCTCTGAGTATTGGATATGTAGGGAGTTACGATTGATAGAGAGGTCTTTAGGGTAGCTCAAAACTATGAGCCAAATAACCCATTTTTTAGAAAACTCATTCCAAGGTGAAGAAGGGTGAAGGCATAATGTTTTATCAATCAATTAAGAGTGATAAATTATATCCATATTTGAATACATCAATAGAAAGGAAAAAGAAAACCTAGTTTTTTTTTGTTGCATTTTGATCTAACCACTATCTTGTACTAGACACTTGCAACATAGTTAAACACTATTGTCTAAATTTGATAGTAGTGTCCACCACCATAGAAGTATAATTTTCAAAATCTAATGAATAATCTAAAAAACTAATCTTACATAATTTACACAAGTTCTTACTCTAGATCTATCTATGCATAATGATCCAAGTATTAATGTTTCTTATTTATTTCAATCTTTCAATAGCTTTTATTTACTTTTTTTGGCAATATCAGATATATAAATTTAGAATATTATTTATCCAAGTTATCTATTAGTTGGCCTATTATAGATTAGTTTATCAACCTTGTGTTAGAACTAATTATTTATTTGTTAACCCTAGATACCCAACATCTAAATTTAGGATTAAACATTTGGTAAACCCAACCATTGGCCTTAAAACCCTAAATTGACCTAAGGCTATCTCTTTTTTGATTATTATAAATAATTTTTTCATATTCTAAAATTTTCATTTATAAGCAATGGAAAATGTTACTCACAAAAATCATTTTCAAATGGAAGATAATGAAGCACTATTTTCTCATCTCAATAGAAACGAGACCTTAATGGATGCATTTCTGTATGTTACAAGAGAAGAGATCAATCAACATGCTAAAGTTAAGGAATATTCACCTAGTGATGGTGAATTTTTAGGTCGTAACATAATTGTTTCCATACCAATAACCCTCCCTTGAGCACATCATTGCTTAATATATTCAATGTGAATTTTTGTGTTTACACCATTATTCCCTAAACCAAATCCTACTATTATTGCATCCTCCATGGGAACTATTATCACTTCAACCCAATTACTAGTTTCAAAGTTTATATCAACTCAAACCATGGATATACCTCCTTTGGTGGCTTTTCAAACTTTAAACCTTATCAATCAAAATGTGCAATATCTTGTAGAAACTATAAAACTTTTGCAACCTAAGGTTAATAATATTGAGAAAAATAATATGAAGTCACCTTATTCTATTAATTCACAAGAGGTTTTACATAATCCTCTTACACTTGAAATATATTTTCACCCTTTTCCAACTAGTTTGTTTGCTCCTAAGTTCACTTTATGATGACAAAGGTGTTTCTGAACATAATTTCTGATCTTTAAATGCATCATGTATTGATTATGCCTCCAATGATAAAATTCTGACAAAATTATTTCTAAGGAGACTCAAATACTATGTTTTATGATGGTTCTATGAATTACCACTATAATAAATGAAAACATTCAAACCTTTGATCGATTAGTTCCTATCACATTTCTCTATCAATATTATTGAAAATATGTCATATGCTAACATTGATATAAAAAATGTTGGAAAAAATATCAAATCCAATGGAAGACAAAGAACTTCAATACATTTTCAAGTAAATATTTCTTACCCCATTACATGAGTCCATTATTTTCTAAAAGTTTAAATATTATATTGATTTATTCCATATTGTTTGATACCTTTAAATCAAAATTATTTCCTTGAATATGCTCAAGTATGTAGCAATCACACTGACTACATTAATACCAAGTTTCATATCAAACTAAGCTACAAGGTGAAACCTGACAAACCTAAAAAAGAAATAACTACAATGGTGAACATATTGTCACAATAACCTAATCGACTCATATTATCCAATGCACCTAAGAGATAATTTACATGTTTACCTAAGTTTCTAGCTTATTTAATTTAGAATTTTGTGGAGTGTCATATCATATCTCTCCCTCCTCCCATAGAGGTTGATATGAGTTGACCTTTACCCAAAGGATATGATGTTATTTCATATTGTGACTATCATTAAGGACCTAGGCATTCTAGAAACATATTTTATACATTGAATCATACGATTTAAGACATTTTTTATGAATAAAATATTACCCTTGATGATTCTCTAAAGGATTTAGGTTCACAATCTTGTGATCGTCATAATCATAAAATATTTAACAATCCTTGACAAGATCATTCTAGGAAAAATACAAAAGTGCAAATGGAATACAATGAAAATCCTCATCCATCACATTATGAGCACACATTAGATGGGATTATTGGTACTTATAGACATAAATTACCTCATATGGTTTAGAGACCTTCTATTACATTTGGTGATAGTGAAATAGTGGATAATGACATAGATATTCATTCAATATTTATTTGAGCATAACTTAACCATAAGCCCATGCATATTTTAATGATTGAAAATGGTTGTAGTTATAATTTATGTATCATGATAATACTTACATAATTGGGTTATACACATGATGATTTACATCTTTTGACCAAAATGTTCAGAGCATTTGATGGTACATAACCTCATGTTATTAGTGAGATTGATTTACCTTTATAGGTTGGCCTAACATATGTCATTACCACATTAATAGTTATAATATATAAAAATGTATTTGATATGTATTGGGATGACCTTCGATATATAACATATGCATATTAATTTTCATAGTGCATGGGTGTATTAAATACACACATACCAATAGGGTAGTCATAGTTCCTAGAATTTCATATAAACATGTACTTAAATAAGAGAAGTTTATTCCAAGATAGTTGTTTATCAAACCTAATAAGGTTAATCATCCATGAAAGGGCAAAAAAAAATTAATCCTATTTCCTAGGTGGCTTATACTTGAGAGGCCTTTGCATTAGAGACATAGTGAATTCCATAGAATCTTCATCTATGCCTACACAACATACTTAGTTACCTAAACCAACTAGACATGTTCCAATTACAAATAATCCAAATAAACCATATATAAATCAATGATGGGTTTCACAAACCCATACTCCTACTATTTCTTCATGGCCATAAAGTACTATTACACATATGTAGGAGATTGAAGATTTTAAAGATCTAAATATGACACCTATGCATTCTCCTTGACAGTAACACTAGTTTCACATACCATATTCTAAGTTTGGAGATAATTATGAGCATCCATTAGATGTGATCATATGATAGTCTTTTTCCTTTCAAATATTTGAAAATATAAAAATATTTAGCATTCTTGGATATTATTAGCTCCTTGGAATATATGTTGTTTTCTTCATATTATTAGATAACATATCATTCCATTCCTATATACACATATTTAAGTGTGATACACACATACCCAGACACACGATCCATGATTTTTCATATGTTAGACCTTTCCTCTACTCACATCATATAATACATTGGGGGCATATGCGTATTTGATCATGATTGATATATGTTACATATCCTTTATGATAATTTGTAAATTATCATGTTTGAGCTTATATTATTTATAAATTTATATATCCATGCTCATATATTTCACAATGTACTTGATGCTCCATAATAGATAATATATTTTTTAACATATAAATGTAGGGACTAGTATAATATGCTTATGTTGGTTTCTTATAAATTATTTATTCACATTTTTGTTGATATTTTGTTTGGCATGACAAAAAAATCATTAGGTTTTCATGGAGGTGAATCCTGCTAAGACTTTCCTATAAGGATTCCTACAAGGTTGGTCTCCTTAAGGTATATATTTACTGGGTCACAGTGCACTAATGTTCACTTAATTATGTGTTGTGATAATTCCAATCAAGGGACTTGATGGTATAAATTTAAAAATTAATTTTAACAATGTTCTAATCCTTAAAAAAATCAGATAGTAATTATGAATTTGTGTTTTACTCCATTGGGTTTTAAGCAGATACTAAAAATGATAAAACATGCACATACATTTTCCCAAATGTAAAGTTAGGGTTTTAGATTAAAAATAGTTAAAAATTCTAACTTATTTTTTAATTCCCATACATTTAGTCATTAAATATTATGGCACAAAAGAGGTAATAAAATAAATCAATCAATCAAGATAAATAATTAAAAATAGATTGATATCAAGTGAAACACTATTTTAATAGATTCAGTAAATAAATGCAAAAGAGAAAGGGGAAAACAATAAATATCTTATTAATGAATAAAAATATATATTTCTTGACCGTGTGAAACACAAAAAAAATAATTTCCTAACCAACATTTTCACAATCATAATTGATGTTGATGCATACACCAAAAGAAATCGGATAATGAAAAAAGAGCCCACAACCACTATTTGAATGCATAGGTTGAAAAAACTAATTTAAAAGTTTGATATTTATCAATATGTTATTTTTGATAATCACATTAAATATTCACCATGATCAACCCGCTGAAAATATGCCCACATAATGATAGGGTTCAAAAAGAGGGATATGATTTAACATTATGAAAACAAAAACAAGAAATTAAATTTAAATTTTTTGGATCAACAAATAGCCAAAACTTAAAATAGTTAGGGCTTGGATTATTTATATAATTTAAATCAATTTATTTCCCTCCAAAATTATTCTTCACTTCTCCATTCTCACCACTTTGCCTTTTTGCTCCATTTAGCCTTTAGAAAGATAAAAAACAAGTTACCTTTTGCAATTAAAAGCTCCAAAAGAAACTCATAAACTTAAAACATTAAAATATCATTAAAAAAGAGGAATTTATATAAAATTGAGGAACTATGATGTATGAATTTGAGTTATATTTCTAATGAATCTAATGGTTCTAATAATGGGCCAATAGGGATCAAGTTATGGATGAAAAACTATTAGGAGGTCCAAATAGGCACTTAGTAAACCTATTCAGGTTCATGAAAGCACTAAAATAAATTATGAGTATATTTTGAATCAATTAAAATTGGGTTTAATTGGGATTAAAAATATGATCTAGCCAAAATTATATTTATATAAGTTTAAGCTATTTCCAAAATTGACTCATGAGGTGAAAGTTATTCCCCCTAGAGCGACAAGTAGTCCAAGCATCTTAACGAGGAAAAATGGACCCCAAGATTCTAATTTTAGATTAAAATTAAATTTTTTAACTCGATGGTCAATTTTTAAAAATCTCCAGTTCTTATTAGACTTATGGAGCCCAAATAGAACTAGGGAGTAACTAACATGAGTCTCAATAAAGTAGATTTTTTTTTTGTTTGAACTAGTCTTGATTTTGGTGAGAAAGATTACATTTTGGAATGGAGGGGGGGAAAGACCTAATCATGTTTTGGACTCATAAATATGTCTTTTGGGATTTTCACAATTTACTTCTTTTGTAATTTAGGGTTTAAGACTTGATTAGCAAAAGAAGTGGGGACTCTATCTCTCTAATGACCTAGTCAGGGCTTATGCCTTGATTAACACTACATTTGCATTTAAAAAATCTTGGTAAAAATACCTAGACCTAAATTGGAAATCCTCAAAAATAAATATTACCTCCTATACCCAGTTAGGGTTTGAAATGTTGACTAGTACTTGACTCCCTAACACCCAACCCTGAGACCTATTCAATGAATGAATACATGAATAACACTATATGTCAACCTAAAAAAACCTAAGACCTAGTCAAGGATCATATCCCTAAATAAAACTATGAAAATACCATTGAAACTATCCTAACCTAATTAGGATTTAAATCTTGATTATAACTAGACTGAATCCCCTTAAAACTCTAGTGACCTATAGAAGGCAAAAATGTTGACCAAAACTATGACCTGCTTAGGGATTGATTGATAAACTAAATTAGGGAAAAAATCATGATTGGTAAAGGAATGCTATAAAGACATGAACCAAATATATAATCAAGACTTATAATCTGATTAACACAGGAATACCACTTGACCCCTCTCCTAGACCTAATCAGGGTTTGGGGACCTAATTAGGTCTAAGGAGTTGATAGTTTTAAAACTTAGGCCAAATCAATATGAAAATAAAAATTACAACTTGGCATAAAATTTTGATCAAGATAGACCTAAATGGATATTTTGACAAGTTTTTTACTTAACATGGTGAGATTTTGTAAGTGGGATACGAAGGTCAAGAAATCATTAAACAACCAAGTGTAAAATATGAAAATCACTCACACAAGATTGGTTGATAGGATGGGGTAGGTTTCAAGAGATAAAAGGGAATGAAAATAAATTTTACCCCTAAAGTGAAGTGAGAGGCCAAAACAAGAAATATAATTCCTATACTAGAGACCCCACAAGTGGGATAAGTACTTAAAAATCACATTTTAGATCAAAGAATAAAACATGAAACTTATTCACATAAGCATGGTTAACATGATGATATAAGTCTTAGAGGCCCAATAGGCATAGAAACCAAAATTACCCTATAAATTATCTATATGCATTTGAGAGAGTAATCAAGCAAGAATGTCACATGAGTATAAATGTAACAAGACTCCACTTTGGGGCCAAGTGTTATATATGAAACTTCACTGTTTAGACTTGGCCATCATAATGGGATAGGTTTAAAGAGATAAAATGGAATGAAAACTAATATGAACCCATATATTAGTTTAAAATAGGTAAGAAATATAGTATTTAATGTAAATTGGGAGGTTATGACTCCACTTTCATGCTAAGTGTTGTATATGAAGTTTTATTGCACATATATGGTGTTTCCAATGATGATGGTTTTGGGACCTAATTTAGAATAAAAATTGAGATAGAAAACCAAGGTAACTTATAAGTTATGATACCAATGATATGTGATCATAAATGGGAGTGGATACAAAAAATAAAAAAGAGGTTCCATGATTCTTGGAAGAATTTGGGCATGTTGTGCAAGAAATAATAAATGGTGACTTTGCTAAAAAATACTCCTAAGTATTTTGGAACAATAGAAACATATCTACGAACCTAGAATATCTATCTAAGACTAAGCATGGAATGATAATATATTAGATAAAAAATAATATGGGAATGGATAAAGGATTAAATAAGACATTCTCATTGACCTTGTGTGTAAATAAGTTAAATTACCACTTATTAGAATCTACAAGGACTAACTGCTACAGATCCAATCATTAGACTAGTGAATCCTAACTTGAGAATGCTTACCTAGACATTAATTGACTCCCATACAGTCATCCATATACACGATAGAGTTATCTATGATCCCACTATAGGCCTTGCTCTACTATTGTCTGGGCATCCATAGTCTCGATAGAATTTGCCTAAATCATCCATAATTGATTTTATTAAAATTGGTTTTTCTTTTCTTTTCTTATTTTATCTTTTCACTCTCTTTTCTTAGAATTTTAATTCCAATTTGGGGACCACCATGGAAAGTAAAAGGTATAATTATATATTTTTTTACCGTAGATCTTAACCATAGTAGGTTCATCTAGGCAAACCTAGAAACCATTAAGAAGTGATTTTTGTGCCTAGTTTCAAGAGAATGTTTTCATTGACAAAATAGTTTACCTAAACTTAAGTTGATGTGAATAAATTTATGAAATATAATATTTGATGCTTTCAAAGCTAATTCAAAATTAGAATCTAATGCTACGAATTACTTGAAGTACTTACACACCAGAATGTCATTTATACTACCTATGTTTAAGCCTTTTATTCTTCATTATATGACCACTAGGGGAACTTATAGAAAAAATAGATGTGTCATAAAAAAAATATATAATCAATAAGGTTGGGCCAAAAAAAAAGTAATAAGAGTAAGAAAAATAATCAAAACCAATAAATCAAGAAAGAAAGCAAGAAAAAAAGTAGGAAAAGGATAGAAAAAGTATTTAGAGGACTTTCTAGGCTAATTCAAGACTGTAAGTAGTGTTTGAGAAATTATCCATTAATAGGAAATGAAATATCCTCATCAGTTAGAAACCTTAATCAAAATTCATTCTCACCCAAGATTTTAGATATTTGGTAGGGACCCAATCATAGTGTATCAAACTTATTGTGTTTTCCCTTTTTCTTGTGAGCCTTATCCCGAAGAAAGACTATATGAGAGATCTAGAAGGCTTTCACTTTTGATTATTTTTAAAAATAACATTTGATAACTCCTTGGTGTTTGCTAAAGTATAATAGGGATACATAAAATTTTTATTCTAAATGTATCAAGTTAAGGAGGTGAGCCTCTATTTTATTGTTAGTTTCCAAGTAGTCTCTCATGAACTATAATGTGGGGATTCTTAGATTCTTCAGAAAGATAGGGTCTTGGTCATAAACAAGATGATATGATAATGTACCTAAGGATAACTTAATTATAATCATATTAGACCACAATGTAAATTTTAAAACATTATACCAATCCCTAGGGTTCTTTGCCAAGACTTTCTTAATTACATCAAGTAAGTTTTTATTCATTGATTCAGCTACCCCGTTACCTTATGGGTAATAATAGAAGATAAATTGAGGATTAATTTATTTTTATAAAACCATTTAAAAAATTGAAAATAAGAGAAATTAGGTCTACTATCACATACCAGAGTGGTAGGAATTCCAAACTTGGTGATGATTAACTCTTCTAGTAGGTTTATTACTATGTTGATTATGAAATTATTGAATGCTTGAACTTCATTCCAATAGGTAAAATAATTAGTTTATATAAGAATTAACTTGTGTCTAGTATAGGAATTATATTTGATCACTCTAATGAATTTTGATCCCCATTTTGTGAATGGTTGGGCCTCAATAACTAGTTGCAATGGCATGACAGGGGTACGTTCTCAAGCCATAACAATTTGGTAGGTAAGATATCTCCAAAAATGAGCATGAACATATTTCAAAAAATTTCAACTAATAATAACCTACCTTCAACATTTGGTGTGCTATAACACTTCCTAATCCATAACCAGTTCCATATTTCTCATGGAAATCATTGAGTATTTTAGCCACTTCTTGTTCATTCAGGCATCTTAAATATATGCCTTCAAGATTATTTATATATAATTTACATGATTTGATAATGAAGTTATTAATTTTTATGGGTAATTTTCTTATTTAATTTTAATTTAGATGACTTGGACACTCATTATTGAGAAAATTGTAGACCACATCTTGGTACCAGTCATCATTTATGATATCTTGCAATGTGCACTATTGGAAAATGATCTATGAATCTTCTATAAATATTACCTTACTGAGTGCTTGAACTCATATAATATTAATTGGTTAGATTTAAATTTCAAACTCTTAGATAATGGTAATTAATTTTCCTCTTTACTCACCTAACTCATTATGCATTAACATGGCCTTTATGTCTGTGTCAGGCATAATAGCAAATACTTTTCTATGGAAAATTTAGTGTTTAAACTTATTGAATAATTTGATTATGGAAAAATATTGTTTTTAAATCATTTAATACCTTAGTTCAACATTACATAGTGGATAACTCATGAATGAGATAGGTCTCTCATCTCTAGCTTATTTCTTATGTGTTAGAACAACACTTGAGTATTATGAAGTGAATGAATAGATGTAAAAGGGCTATGTATAGTTAGGATTGATAAACATCAGTGTGTTTATAATTTTTATCTTGATATAAGTAAATTTTATTGTGCTTCATTCATCCACTCAATCTTCACATCCTTCTTTAGCATGTTGTTAAGTGGTTAAACTATCTGTACAAAGCCTAAAATTAAATTCCTTACAAAGTTGATTTTACCAAAGAGTGAATTCAAATAATTTATACTACCAAGAAATCAAATTTTTAGAATTAATTCCACTCTATATGGATCTATGGATATGCCTTTTTCTAAGATGATGTGACCCAAAAACTTACCCTCTATGACCACAAATATATACTTATTCAGTTTCAGGGAAATTCCATGATCTTTGTACCTCTACGATATTGATCTCAAGTCCTTCACATGGTCTTCATAGTTATTTTAAAATAAAATGAGTTCATCCATGTATAAAATAATGAATTTACTAATAAGATCCTTAAATGCAATATCCATGGCACATTGGAAAGTAGCACTCACATTGATTAGGCCGAATGACATCTTTTTGTATACAAATATACCCCAATTTTTTATGAACATTATCTTTATTCAATATTCATAGTTGACCATTATCCAATTTTATCCCAAGTAGACATAAATAAATGGCATCATTTGAGAGTCATTCATTATCTATAAAACTTTATATAGTTAATATAGTGGGTAGTTATCTTTTTATGAAGCTTTGTACAGATTGTGGAAGTATAAATAAATCCTTGTCTCTCCACTTTTATTTTAGACTCACACCAAATTGGCCATCCATGTGGAGTGCCTAATAGGAAATATGATTCTTTTTTAGAGTTATTTATACACTTGATTGAATATCAATGGCTCTAGAAATGGATTCATTGGCCCTTGCCTCTGATGGAATGGTTTGAGTCCATAATTTAAGAGGGATGGTATGTGTGAGAATAGAAGTGTTGAAAACTTTTAGGTATTCATAGCTCCATATTATAACCTCTTTGAGGAATTTTAGGGATTTAAATAATATTTATTTTTTATTCTCCATACACATCATGCCTAAAATCACATTTTTGATTAATTGACATTACCTAGATTGTAATGCTAGTGAAACATACATTTAAATGGGGTTGATTTTTCATTTTCATCATGATAAGCCATGTCAAATAACCATTCTATTATGACCATGACCTTGGGTATATGATTGGTTTTAAAATTTATCACACCTTATTTATCTAATTAAAACTCTTATCGACCAGCCTCATCAATGATTTAAGATTAAAATACATCTATGTTTGATGAAGTTGATGATATACTAATCATCATTGAATACTTGGAAATTCTTAATATTATCAAGAACAAAAGGAGTAGAGACTAACTCCACTAAAAAAATTCTCAACTTAGAGTCAACTATAGGTTATATAGTGCTCATGGCTATTGCCAAAGCATCCATTAGATAGTTTTTTCTATAAGGCAATGTTTGAATGTTGAATGCATCAAAATACTCTATCAAATTTTATACTTGGTTGAGGTATCTAGATAAGCACTTGTTATTACAAGTGTATTACCTTCATACTTATTTTACCACTAGGTATAAGTCACCAAGTACCTTGAGATTCTTGAATTTCTTCCTCAAAGAAAATTTGAGACCATGAACTAGTGCTTCATATTTAGCTACATTATTCATGAAAGAAAATTCTAGGTGAAATGTAGCTAAGTATGACTTCCCTCATGGGTTGATGATCTCTACACTAAAACCACATCCACTCTTAGACTTAGATCCATAAAATTAAAAAACCCACAAGTTATTTTTAGTTATAAGTGTAGGATTCTGATAACTAGGTACTACTACCACATTGACCTCTCCATTAGTTTTCTTAGCACCTAATGGGCATACATCTTGTTTACTAGTTGATAGGGACCTTTTGGTTAGGTCATCAGTGGTAGAATAAGGTATAAGGATATCTAAAATGGTTATTTTATCATCACATGATCTCAAAACCCCCTTGTTTTCACTTGAATTATCTTGTTTCATATCTTCATATGCTATGGCATCACTATGGACTGAAAGTATCTCATGTGCATAGAGGATATCCTCCTCATATAATTGATACAACTCATCAAATTATGATTTTTATTACATCAAAAACTTGTTAATGGATCACTTATTATAATATTATACCTCTTTTTCAAGTGTATAGACCCTAAGTTTAGATTCTTCATATAAAATTCCATTTATTTTGTTATACTCTATGATTATGTGAGTGATTTTTATCTCATGCTCAATTTGGATCTAATTCGGTATGCCTCACCATGAGATCCACATATGAGAGAATTAAGTTACCATATAATGATTCAATGTTCTAAGCCATGTTGTAAGTATATTTATTGAGAGGGGGGGATAAATTAGTCTTTAAAATTTTTCATTCATCTCCACTTAATCATACATGAACCATTCTAACAAGCATGTATATCTTAGAAAGCATAAGCATCAAATCATAAAAGAATGAAAAACATGAACACATCATATATGCGGGAAACCCTTAAAGGGGAAAAAACACACTAATGAATCAAATGAACTAAAATCCTATAAGACAAATGTTAATATTTAGTGGAACACCCACTCCAAATGGAGTACCAACCCCAACAAGCTCAACACCAACTCAAGTAGGCTTTAACAAACACCCACTTGTAAGGAGGTACCAACCCCATAGATGAATTAGCACTAATTCATCCATTTTATGCACTTTATCAATTTAAAAAACCTTTATTTATTATACAATAGATTATGATTTTCATCTTTAGCTCTTCACTCACTTTTATCCCTCTTAAATTGGCTTCTTACCTTCTTCACTCAACTAACTCTCTCATGGCTTGATTATGTATTATGACCTTGATCCTCATAAATAAAAACCATTTTATATATTTATGAAATATATATTATGGTATAAATGACCTCCTTATGCTCACCAATTATCTATATCATTCACTTGTTCTCTTCACATACTATACACACATAAATAGGCCTAAACTTCCTTGCTTTTATACAAGTCACTTGATCATATCCTACTTAGTTAGCCACACATTACTATATATTAGGTTGAATATGAAATAGGTCATAGAATATGAAAATAAAATGCCTTGATCATGAATAAATCAATACATTAGGTTGTCCATAGCTCAATTAGCCCTTACTCCTCTTTTAGGCTTTAAGGAGACCTAATAGGTCTTACTAACATGTTACCATTTCATCTTTATTAAAGCATATAAAAACACCTCACATAGTAGGAAAAAATCATATTCCACTCCAATATACCTTATCAAACTTCACTTTAAGTCCACAACACCTTTTAGGTCTAACCACCACTTGAACCCTTTCTCAAAACACTGATCATAAAAGGCCTATGCATATACAAAAAATATATCTTGAACAACTGAGACATATACTCAATTTTTAAAAATAACCATGGAAAAAATTATATATTCAAAAACCTCATGGCATAAGGGCCATCAAAAACTTGATATTATGCTTCAACTCAGGGTATATAGGCTCAAACTCTTCTCTGTAAGATACTCATAACTGCCAACTGACTTCAAAAAATAATCAAGGAAACATGAAATTATGACACCTAATTGAAAAAATTCAAGGGATTTAAATTCATGAAAAATATATTATATAATTATAATAAAAACTTCAACCAATCATATCATGATATCTAATGAAAACTATTGGTCTCTAAGACCAATATATTGATCTTCTCTCTCACATACTCTACTCAGCCAAATAAGCCATTTTGGCTTCAATGTTCCAAACTTGTGCACTAAATTCAAATATTATAAAAAAGTGGATAAATTATTAAATTCCTAAATAACATCATCATGTACTTTAATGCATCACTCTTACATGAAAATACATTAGGAAGCAACTTCTCACTTCTACCTAATTTTCTTATTGTTTGCATCACTAGGTCTGTTAGCGACTAACCAACTTGGATCACTAAATTTTCACACCTAAATTATGGAACCGATCTAGAAACCTTCATGGATAATAAATACAAGTCTCACACTTTAATCTTCATCCACTTAGTAACTTTGACTCAGTCAACTCTATCTTCTATAATAAATCTCTTAGAAATAAGCACTTTCTTGTAGGGTTTGATTACTCACGTGAGAAACCAATCACACTTGGAGATGCATAGGAGAGTTTAATTCAAAATCCAATCACTTATATATCCATATAAAAATATTATAATCTCTTTATAATAATATCTTCAACATTGGGTCATTATTAGGGTTCTTTAAGGGTTTAGACCAACTTCTATTCTTAATGATCATTCATAAAACTTAGCTCTTCTTTTTAGAAACAAATCATTGGAAATTTGAGATATAAACCTTCCTTATATACCATGAATAACATAGATTATCATGCATATGTTTCATGTGCCAATGAGCACTTGAAAAACCTTCTCAGGTAGATAACTCCTCATTTTATGCATTTGAGAAATGTCAAAACATTTTTCAAGCCTTTTGTTGTAAATCATGACTTGAAAATCCATGCACATGATAGATAAAACTTGAATCACCTTTGTCAATTCTCACCCATGTCATGAAAATTGATCCTGATACCTCATCTAGCCACCATATCTCTTTTTGCTTTTTATGCCTTGACCTGCAAGTCTTATTAGGTCTTAAAGATGATATTCTAAACATTGTCCAAGATCTTAGCACCTCATATACATGTCATGAAATATCCAATCATGCATAACTATTATCAAATATTCTTCATGTCTTGTCAAAAATTAATGATGCCTCATTAGGCCAAGTAGGATCTAGAATAATCTAGTTACAGACTTGAACTAAAGTACTTACCCTTATAGGCTTCACCTTGAAACTCTTCTATGTGTTCCAATACATCTTATTTATGCTCAAGAAGCCTTATTTACTCACTCTTCTTTGGATATTTAACATAACATCTTTGTGGCATATTCAGAGCATCTTTTGAGCTATTTATAGGTCTTTAAATCTTGACTAAGGATCTTTATAGCATTTTCAGAGCTGCATACATAGATCTTTAGAACTGACCTTCTAATAAGTTTCAAGGCCCTCAGAACCTCATGTACAATCTCAAATGACCTCTCTCATGATCAAACATTGTATAGTATTCTTTGAAGCAATCTCATCTTCATAGCTTATTTAGAGCATATTCAGACTTGCTTACACATATCTTTAGAGCATACAACTTCTTATTTAGAGATCACTCATTTTATCATGCTACCTAAAAAAAAAAACTCATAAGGTCTAGATAAATATTTAAAATATACTAGATAGTTGACATACTAACCTATACTTACTCATGCTGATTCTTAATGATATCACTCAAGCTGATATAAGAGCATTTTTCAAATAGTACTTTCATATTACTACTTTCATATAATAAAAACACTCACTAAGATGTCATAAGAACTCATCATACACATACCTCAAAGATTAATAAATCATGCATTCTTACAATAACCTTTAACATCAATGACATTAGATTGACATCAATGACAACACTTATTCCAATAACTCAACAATCCCCCCCTTTGTCATTGATGGCAAAAATATTCAAAAAACTATGTCAACCACTCTTGATGGAAATCATCTCTTAGACCTAGTTCTTTCCTTTTCTCTTCCTCTCTAATTTTTATCTATATTTATCTTTCTAATCTTTCTTCCTATTTGACATTAATGACAAAGGTCTTCTAAAATTATCATCTCTTTCAGAAAGAACTCAGATTACAAGATCACTTTAATTAAAATTAATCTTAGTTAACAACTCGAGTAGATCCCCCTCAATCCAGGCATCCAACATGATTCCATTAATAGTAGAAATCAAGGGTCATTTGTAACTACTGAAATCATACTCTCTACCTTTGAGTTGATATTATCTATTAAAGACACTAGATGGCACAGTCTTTAGAACTTTATGGTAACCACCTGTGACAACTATTCTCAATTAGATCACTCTCCCAGTTGATCCATCAAAAAAATAATAATTAGAGTCTATGAAGCATCTTAGATACAACTCTCCTTAACTCCATGTATATATAAAAATAAATCAATCTCTTTCTTGATAAATAACTCAGAGCTACTAAGCTTCCCCTTAGATGAACTATATCTTTCAAAGAACTAAAAACTTAGATCACTTAACTTCCTTGATATGACTCAATAAGATCAAAATTTTTACCACATAAAAGGATATCCCATTCATGACACCAACTATAGAAATAGAAATTCCCCTTCACAAATCATGCTCAACTACTCACATAAACATATATCAAAATCTTACCTCTTATATAGCAATTATCTACACTTTGATTTTAGATACCTGATAACAACCTTAGATCTCTTTGTTTCTACACTAAATCGCTTTCTACATTCAAATAATAATTAAGAAACTAAAAGAAATGGTCAAGGCTAGATGTTACCTGGATATGGTCGTGCGCACCAAAATCAGACGTTGGAAGGTACTCCTCTTTGGCTGTGGAGGAATGACACCTGCAAAGAAGAAAAGACTGAAACATGAAAAATGTTAGACAAGGAGACGGTGGGCTGTCAAGCAAACGCTTGATCCCTGAAGTACGAAGAATTCCTTAAGGGATATCAACCCACTAATTAAAAACATAATATTTGATAGAAATAGAAAGATAGAATGAAAGGAATACAAGACAAAACAAAATGCATACCTGATATGCAGCAAACTACTCTACACAGTCGCTGGTGTCGGTCTCTGTGCCCACGTCGGTCAGGGAAGGGTGCCGACGTCGGTTAAAGTGCCGACGTCAGTCAGGGTAATGACCGGCGTCGGTCGAGGCAACAGTTTTGGATGGGGTCTGGTCGGGTCTGGATAGGTTCGGTCAGGTCTGGTCAGGGTCTAGACAGGTTTTAGGGTTGCAGAATGGTGTCTGAGGGTTAAGGAGTCAGTTTAAGAGTCAGAAGGATTGTTTGGGGGTTTTTACAGGGATCTGGGTAGAGTGACTGTATATTTTTGAATGGTAGACAGAGTTGATATGAGAAGAAATAAGGTCTCGGGGCTGTAGTCTAAGTCTAAATAAGAGTTGATGACAGTAAATAAAAAACAATAACCAGAGAATAAAACAAAAACACAGAGCAAGATACTTACCTGTTACACACTGAAGACATGATAAGAGACATGATTGAAGTTGTCGCTATGCTGCCAGATCACCGAAGTAGAATTCCTGTACTGGAGAGAGAGACACGAGAGATTGATCTCAGATTGATTGGATGCCAAAAAAAATGGTTGATTGTTCTGTCCTGGGTGTGGATCCAAGAAATGCTTTGATGCCGCAGGTCTGATAACCAGTTACCAAACCAATTAGAAACTAAATAATGGATAACAGATTGAGAAACAAATTAACAGACATAGTTTAAGGTTGACCGACGTCGACAGGACTGTCGATGTCGGTCGAAAAGGTGACCGATGTCGACGACATCGATTGAGTAGTGATCGGTGTCGGCAGATACAGAATGGAGACAGAGACTAATTCTAGATTTCTATTCATTTCAACATGCTGCCAGGGGTAAGGCTTGTGGGAAAATGGTCAACAGGGGTTAAGGGGAGGACGATAAGGGTTAGACACAATTCTGGTGTCTACATTTGCCCCTTTTTGTCTTGTTGGTTGTTCTAGATGAACTGCAAGACAAAAATAGAAGGTGGTTGCCCCAGGTGTGGGATAAGGTCGATTCCATCTTGTTGGTTGTTCGAATGAACTGCAAGACAAAAATAGGAGGTGGATTGCCCTGATTATGGATGAGGTATTCCCCCTCAAAGCAAGAGTCAAGGGAAGGGAACTGGGAATCAGGTGCTGGTTTGACAAAGAGTGGATGAAAAATAGGGGTGAGGGTGAGGGTGAATGCTGCAAAAGTCATGATTGTGCGCATACCACTACACGAGATGGTCAGGTCAAATTGTCATAAGTCAAGGGTCGAGGAGTGCCAAAATTGAAATAACCAGGCCCCAACATTTAGTCATCTGCTAATTGGGTTATTCAATCGAAGCTGAAGCTCCAATGGGTCATCACGTTCTAGGTATCCCGGGCTCAGGAAGTGCTCCTAGAAACACGAAAATGTCACAAATAGTGTAGATCAACTGGCTTGCGATCCTATACTTGTGAGGGTCCAAAAATAGTCTGTGCACAATTTTGCTAACCAGTCGTGAGGTAGCATACAGGCAAAAACAACCAAGGCAACATTGCTCTAGAAGTGGTCGAAGTTGGAGGAGCTAGGCATGATCTCCAATGGTCATTGGTCAAGGGGGAGGAATGGATGAAAGGATGTGGCTGAGCTAACCTTAGAAGACGTTATGTGATCTGAGTGCTACCTACATAGCCCTTGTGGAAGGGCCTCAGGCCAATGTAGTTTTCCCTAGAAGGGAGGAAGGGTCAAAGGGATGGAATTGGTCTTGGTCAAGGGCAAGGTCATGGTCAAAAGGAGGAAAGAAGGTTTGTCCATCAGAGAGATGAATAAACGAGGGTGGTCGAGCTAACCCCAGATGATGTCGTATCATCTGAGTGTAGCCTACATAGCCCTAGTCTTAGGGCCTTAGACCAATGTAGTTCAGACTAGGGGTCTGAGTGGTAGACAGGGGGTCAAAGTGGTCGATAGATTGGTCTTGGTCATGATGAAATGATGAGGAGAAAAAAATGTTACAGCCTTTTCCAAATGGTGTATTCTGCAACATTGGTTGAGGGGTCTTTCATCCCTAACAATTTTACATATTCGTGATGGATGTATGCTAAAGATGAATTGAGGTCTATTTATGCTTCAACAAGTATTGGTTTATGCTTAACATAAATTGCATCTGGTCGATAGTTTCCATGTGTATTGGTGTCCATAGAAACTAGTGTGAATAGGCTATGGAAGTGGTCTAAAAAGAGAGTTGAGTTGAGTTGAGTGGGTGTGACAAGTGATGAAGGTGAATGTGACCAAAGTGTAGATGAAGCGAAAGGCATATTGCTCTTTCATTGACAAGGACCAGAATGACAGCATAGATAGGGGTTATTAGAACCAAGAGCCCCATTCATGCATGACGTCATTGACCAAATGTTGTGTTAGAATGGTAATCGAATCACTTTGACATTAAAGTGAGCTCAAAGTCTCTTGAGCAGGGGATAGGAGGAGGAAATAGGGTAACCCATTTTAAGAGCAGAGATAACTGTGCCCCTTTTAATAGGAGACCCTGAGACAACTATAAGTCAAGTCCATGACTCATTTTTTTTTTGGGGCAGACTGATCAATGTGGGAAGTCTACATAGAGATTTCATTTGCTTAGTGGTCAGTTGTGAAGCTGATCGATGCGGGAAGCTTCTAAGATAGTGTTGTTTATTGCCAGATTAGTCATAGCCATTCTTCGAGGGAGTGGTCTAGAATTTTGTTTAATATAAGGGCTTTTGAATAGCTGTCCTTTGAGGGAGCAGTCTATTAATTACAACAAATGATAGTACAGCTGTCCTTCGAGGGAGTAGTCTACCTTTTTATTTGATATTGATATGGTAACCATGGATATTTTGACATCTTGATTTTGTTTTGACAGAAATGTGAGTCATGGACAAGATTATAGAAGGTCAAGGGCTCCCTTTTATTAGGATAAAGCATCCATACATCATAAAAGGGTTATAGAGGAATTGTTAAGAGGAATAGGGTTGAAAGGAATTAGGACCAAGAGGACGGGGATTGCTCAAGGGATGAGCTCAAGTTAAGTGTCAAGTGGACGAATACTCGACTAGCAGTAGAACGGTCGCAGATGCAATGCATTAAGAGGCTCAAGTTCTGGTCATCCATCAAGAGAGGATAGACGATAAGTCCCTGATCCATACTTGTGCATGATAATGAAAAGTCTGAGCCAATTAGGAGCAAACTTGCCCCATTTGCCTCTGTCCAAATTGGTCAGGTGTTGATTGATGAGTAGATGTGAAGTTGGTTGATATGGTTGCTGATTGGTTGAATGTTTTGATAAAAAGGTTGGTTGAATGTTTGGGTTGAATGTTTGGTTGATTGATATTTGATTGTTGATTGGTTGAATGTTTGATCGAAGGTAGGGTCGATGGACACTTGGTTGAGGTTTAGGATTAAAGGAGTGATTGATATTTGATTGAGACTGGGTTGAAAAATTGGTCGTGGTTTGGATGAAGGTTGAACTCCCCCAGTGGCTAGGGAGAATGTTTGATGGATTGGTTAAGGTCGATTGAGGTTTAGTGGTCAAATGGACTGTGTTGATGTTGAATAAGGGGGTTAAAGGTGGAAAAGGGACCATAGTCTGGTGTGGAGATCCCGATTTAGGTGATGAGGTTGGAGAAGCATGGGTCGGTGTTGATGATTTGTCAGAGGGGTGGTAAAGAGGATCCTTGATGAGAAGGGAATCCTTTTTTTAGTGTTGACAAGTGACAGCCTTGAGGGCACAACAATGCTTAGTGTTATGTCCCAGAGTGTGATGATAGTGGCAGAATTTAGAGTTGTCGAACCAAGATGGTCTTGATCTGAGAGTTGATGAATGGGGTGGTGTTGAAGGTTTTTGGATGATGTGGTCGAGAAGAAGGGTGTCATTCCCCAGACATTGGTGAATGGCAACCTTGAGGGAACAACAATGCTCGGTGTCATGCCCAGGCATGCGATGATATGCACAAATGCGAGTGTCATCAAACTAGGGGGGTTTTCATCTGAGAGATTGATATGGTTTAAGAGGTGGGAGATAGATGCGAGAGGACTGCAATAATTGCCGTAACATCAAGGCATAAGAACCTGCTAACAGGTCTGAGTGTCTTGTTGCAGTGAGGGTTGATGACTTTGGTTTGAGAGGCATAGGTCGATGGTTTGGAGGAGATATAAGTCTGACGGGTTGAGAGAGTAATGGAGGTGACTTGCCTCTGTGAAGTATGGGAGTAGGAAGAACTCCTATTAAAGTGGATGGATGTGGGCCTAAAATTGAAGGTAATGACGAAGGTGGGGGAGGAGTCCTCCGGTGTGGTTTAGTAGCCTTCTTTGGTTTGGGTTGAGGGCCACCTTTATGCGAGATGAGGTTAGATGTGGGGCGAACACCAAGAGGTTTAATCTCTTTGGGCATGATGGACGCCTGCGCAGGTTTGGACTTAGTCATGGATGGTTCTTCTCTCGATGGAGAAGGGATTGAAGATGTGGGCTCTTTAAGTAGAAAGAGCGTCGAAGTAGTCATGGCTTCTACATGTGGTTGAGGAGTCGAAAAGGTATGATCATCTATGGATGATAAGAAGGATGAAGGTGAGGCAGCTAGTGTTGATGTGGTCAAAGCGTCCTCTAATATGAGAGAGGTCAATGAAGGACTAATAGGAGAAGAAGATTCTTCTACCTGTGGAAGACAAATGGGAGAAGATGGCTCTTCTACCTGTGAAAGACAAACAAGAGAAGATGGCTCTTCTACCTGTGATGGAGGTTGGTCAGGGACAAGAGGTGAAACTGTGTTGACTGTGTGTATATGATGGTCATGAGAGTCATTTGTCATAGTTTGAATGTTGTTGTGGCTAGGAGGACGGTTAGGGAAGGGTTGTATGTATCATTGTTGGAATTGTTTTGTGATGCTTTGAGATGTTGAAGGTCGAGGTTGATTAGTTGTTATCGAAGATGGTGATCTGATGACCACAGTGTTGGCCACTCCTTTGGATTCTGAATTGGTAGAAGAAGAAGGTCTGGAAGAAGAATGGTCATTGGTTCTTGCATTAGTATTATGTAATTTGACCTTATCTTCTTCAATGGCGCAAAGTTCAAGCTTTCGGGCCATGGTGAAAGCCTCGTTGAAAGTGCAAAATGTTTGAATCCGCAAGGTGGAGGAGATGTGGCTGACACATGCTTGAGAAAAGAGCTCAATGAGCTCAGGTTGAGGCAAGGAGAAGGAGAGCTGGTTAAGCAAACCTCTCCAATGGGCGACAAAATCGACTATTGATTCGTCGTCAAATTGCCTAATGGAGTAGAGGTCTGTGATCGAGACTTGTTTAGTGATATTGATTGAGAAATGGTCAACGAATAATTGGGTGAGTTGAATGAATGAAAAGATAGAATGTCTGGCAAGAGAGCTATACCAGTCAAGGGCAGGGCCAGAAAGAGACATATGAAACGTGCGTAGAAGTAACACATCATTGTGGGTGATAAGGTAACAGGCATGTCTGAATGCTCGTAAGTGCTGTTGTGGGTCTTCCTTGCTTTGAAAATGAGAAAACTTAGGAAGTTCCCACTGGTTGGGGTATGGCCTGATAGGGATAGAAGGATGAATGGGTTCGTTGCAAATTTTTTCATATGAGAGAGCATTGTGTGAGCCGGAGATAGAGGTCTCGAGACTGGACATTTTATCCATCAGCATTTTGATGGGATCTACTGACGGATTGGTAGACGAGGTGCCCCCTAGGTTGTAAGGTGCTTGAAAGAGGCTAGAGGAGACATACGACGTAGTTGGTTGTACCAGTAAGGGCACAACGTACAGATGACTAGTCTCAGGGACAAAAGTGGAGGCCAAAGGTGGTTGGGTTATGAAGGTAGAAGGCATAAGCTGAGTAGATATTGCCAAAGGTGGTTATGTGATAGCATTGACAAAGGGCGAGGTAGGCACTCCTGCATATATGGGTGCAAGAGTGTGTGGGGTCGAGACAATCAAGTTATGGTATGATGTAGAACTTGGTTGAATTGCAGGTGGTTGAGGGGGTAATGGATCCTCGATGGAGGTCAGTCTAAAAATAGATGGGGAGGCCAAACTTTGCATATAGGCCATGGTCGGGTTAATGGTTGAGGTAAAATGTTGGGTAGCGGATGGTGTCAATGTCACCGCTGCTTCGCCCGAAAGGTCTCACGTTGGGTTCCTCGCGAGATAGTTTTGGAGGGCTGTGACATTGAGGTCTAAGAGTCTTGCAAAATCTTGGTCCCTTTTTGAGACAATAGGCGACTGGGTTGGGGATGGTCTAGTAGGAATTCTTTCAGTCTCTGAGTGGAACTCCATTATAGGGCTGGTTATGGATGAGGTAGACGGAAGCGAATGATGCCTCGTGTGATCGACTAGAGCCTTGGCTTGACTATGAGTCAGAATCATTCAAGGCAAGAAAGAACGTCCTCACAAGCTCAAACAAGTAGATAAGAACTAAAAAGATGAAGAACACAAGCAGATCCTAAAACCCTAGGAGTAAATTATTAGGATTATAGTGGCTTATGCCTTAGAATGTGTGTAGAGGAAGATTATCTTTTGAGTCAGGTCCTAGAAAAAGTAGTCTATGGATGGTTTTCGGTTAGTTATGGTGCTCAAGAAGTCCGTGTTAGGTTTCATACAAGACCTGGTGCTAAGGAGCAAGCTCCCCTCACTTCACGAGTCCAGTGATAAACTGGGCCCACTTAGCCAAAATATACTTCCCCTAGAGATTATACTCCGCCAGAGAACAGAGTGGGCTTTCCCCTTGGTGATGAAATCCAAGTAAGATCATCGAGACGGGTAAGGTATCCGTTGGGTGATGAAATCCCAGTCGGGCCTTGTCTCAGGTAAGTTAAGATGTTTGTTTTGTGCAAGTGGTTTGGTCGTGTAACATCAAGTGGACTAGATTAATTCAATATGCGGTTATTAATTACTAAGTGTGGTCTAAGAAATGCAAGCAAGCAGAAATGAATGCAAAGTGTTTTAAGTCCAAGTCAAAATGTTTGTTCGTATGAAGACGAATGGAGAAAGAGTTGAAGAATATGAGTTTTGACTAGTCTAGAAGTGCAAGAAAGAAAAGAAAAGAAAAGTTATTTTTATTCCTGCTTATGATGTCGTTTAGAAGAGATGAAAGAGGCAAAAATGAAGGAACCTAATGCACCTATATGAATGAAAGAAAGAAAGAACCCAAGGAAGGCCCTAGGGTCCCACTGGGCGTTCTAGAATGTTTCTACGCTAAATCACTTTCTACATTCAAAGAAGAATTAATAAACTAAAAAAAATGGTCAAGGCTAGATGTTACCTGGATATGGTCGTGCGCATCGAAATCAGATGTTGGAAGGTACTCCTCTTTGGCTATGGAGGAATGACACCTGCAAAGAAGAAAAGACTGAAACACAAAAAATGTTAGACAAGGAGACGGTGGGCTGTCAAGCAAACGCTTGATCCCTGAAGTATGAAGAATTCCTTAAGGGATATCAACCCACTAATTAAAAATAGAATATTTGATAGAAATAGAAAGATAGAATGAAAGGAATAAAAGACAGAAAACAAAATGCGTACCTGATATGCAGCAAACTACTCTGCACAGTCACCGATGTCGGTCTCTGTGCTAGCATCGGTCAGGGAAGGGTACCGACATCAGTTAAAGTGCCAACATCGGTTAGGGTAATGACCAGCATTGGTTGAGGCAATAGTTTTTTATGGGGTCTGGTCGGGTCTTGACAGGTTTGATCGGGTCTGGTCAGGGTCTGGACATGTTTTAGGGTTGCAGAATGGTGTCTGAGGGTTAAGGAGTCAGTTTAGGAGTCAGAAGGATTGTTTGGGGGTTTTTACAGGGATCTGGGTAGAGTGACTGTATATTTTGGAATGGTAGATAGAGTTGATATGGGAAGAAATAAGGTCTCGGGGCTATAGTCTAAGTCTAAATAGGAGTTGATGACAGTAAATAAAAAACAATAACCAGAGAATAAAACAAAAACACAGAGCAAGATACTTACCTGTTACACACTGAAGACATGATAAGAGACATGATTGAAGTTGTCGCTGTGCTGCCAGATGACCGAAGCAGAATTCTTGTACTGGAGAGAGAGACACGAGAGATTGATTGGATGCTAGAAAAAATGGTTGATCATTCTGTCCTGGGTGTGGATCCAAGCAATACTTTGATGCTGTAGGTCCGATAACCGGTTTCCAAACCGATTGGTAACCGAATAACAGATAACGGATTGAGAAATGATTTAACAGACGTAGTTTAAGGTTGACCAACGCCGGCAGGACTGCCAACGTCAGCCGAAAAGGTGACTGACATCGGCGACGTCGATCGAGTAGTGACCGGTGTTGGCAGATGCAGAATGGAGATAGAGGCTAATTCTATCTTTCTATTCATTTCAACATGCTGCCAGGGGCAAGGCTTGTGGAAAAATGGTCGACAGGGGTTAAGGGGAGGACGACAAGGGTTAGACACAATTCTGGTGTCTACACTCTCATCATGTTGCCTTCTAAACTTCAAACCATATATCTATCAACATAGTAATGGATAATATCCATCTTCATATTCATTCTTGTAATATAGATAACTTGGAATATTTTTCAAAAATAAACCTCTTTTGACTACAAACTCATGCTTATGATGATAGAAGAATGTCTCTATTAAGCTTAATTGAGCCACCCCATTTCATAGGGTAGTAAAACAACATGCACTCAAGATATTCCTAAATCTCCATACTCTCACAATATAACATTCTTCAACTTCCTTCTAGGCTTGATTGGTATTATAGGCTTGATATCATCATCAACTATTTGATCATCAATTTGAGCTGAAAATAGACATTCATTACTTGATTTCTCACTTGAGACATGTTTAATCTCAACAAGTAATCCAATTAAGCTTGTAGATTGATCATGTCTTATCTTTAATACCTTTGGTTTCCATACATTCATTCACCTTCTTTCTCTCATTCTAGGATGTTCAAACTTTTTATTTTGAATTGATGATATTCTAACTTTATTAGGATAAAATCTTTTAATGTGTTCTACATTATGACAGATGTAACACACCACCTTATACATACCATTTGACTGATGTGAATTGTGAATTGTTCCATAGTTTCACGAGTACTTATTTTTGGAGGGTCTTATAATTCTCTTGCTCTATGACCAAACTAACTACATACAAAAATGTAACCATTGAAAGAACTAGAATACCTTATAGCATTGGGCTATCTGATAAGAATTTTCATGTTGACCTTCTTATCTTTAACAGTCTTCTCCTTGACTTGAGGTGCCTCCTTTTGGTCTTCTTTGAAACTAAAACCTATCTTGTCACTTGTAAACTTTTGAATACTCAAGATATCATCTAGAGCCTCAATACTCTTTTTAAATTTCACAAAGCTCTTCACCTTTTGAGATGCTTAATCAAACTTAGCTTTTAGAGATTCTATTTTAGTTTCATACCTAATGCATTCTTCCTCTTTATTCTTTACGCTTACATTGGCTATCTCCATTTGTGCCTTAAATTTATTGATAATCTCATCATACTCCTTATAAGTGTTGTTCAACCTTTCCTCAAATAATCTAATCTACTCCTCATAATCCTTGACTAATGACCTTATATTATGATTATTTCTTCTTTAAAACTTCAACTCCTCTAGGGCACTTACCAACTCTAACTCAAGATTTACTTTATATTATCCTTATTAACTATCATAGTATACTTCTTCATTTTATTCTACATCAACCATAAGGCCTTTTCCATTTGAACAACCCTCATTGTCTGATTGTATGCCTATGAACAAAATTTCACTATTATCATGTTTAGATTCATTACTGTCATCATCACTGGTAGATGTGTCTGAATCACTTACATCAAATGAGATATCTTATTTTGTGTATAAGCTCTTCTTATTTTTGAAGGACCCTTTCCTACCTTCATTCTTATTGAAATCTCTCTTATTCCTATCAAACTTATGGAGATTTCTATCATATTTATGATGTTCATCATGTTTTTTAGTATGCTCAGATTTTTACTTGTTAGGACACTTATTTTAAAAGTGACAAATCTTACCACACCTAAAACATTTTAAGGGTAACTTACCATTGTACTTACCTGAGCCAAACCTTAAATTCCTAAAAAACATAACTATGAGTTCATCATCATCAATATCTAAACATACCTCATCTTTTACCTTCTTTGCCTTTGAATTATTTTCAAATTTTAAGGATTGTTCCTTATTGGAAGGTATTCCTTCATTTGTTCTCATCTCATAGGTAGTCAATATGCCATGAAATCCATTTATCTCTAGCTTTTCAAAATATTACATCTCTTCTACTGCAAACACCTTAGATTCAAACTTAGAAGTTAATGATATCAACACCTTTTGGACAATAATAGACTCTTTCACTTCTTCTCCTAATCCTCTAATGATATTGACAACTTCATCAACCATCAATAGGTAGAATGTAATGGTTTCATCTTCATTCATCTTAAGGATTTTAAACTATCTTTTGTGGGTCTGCAACTTAGCCAACTTCACCTTGGTGTATCCTTCATAGATGATATTCAATTTGTCCCATATATATTTTTTTGATACATAATGCAATAAATTTACAAGATCTACCTCTGATAGACCATAAAGAATAACATTCATTGCCTCAAAATTATTTTCACTAGCCTTCTTACCTACTGCATCTATTAGTGGAATAAGAGGTGCAATATAACCATCCACAAATAACTACAAAATATCATGTCCTTGTGACATTAGATATATCTTAATTATAATATTCCAAAATTCATAGTTAGATCCATTGAAAAATAGAGCCTTACTGGTAGAGAAACCACCTTAATCTTGTTGACTAGTCATCATTTCTTCTTAGGATCTCCTTTAGGCTTTGAGACCTACTTAAAAGGACCATGGTATGATACCAATTTTTGGAATAAAAATTACTAATAAGAGGTGAATCAATATTCTAATTTTTTCATTAAATTCCACTTAATCATACATGAACCATTCTAACAAGCATGTACATCTTAGCAAACATAAACATCAAATCATAAAAGCATAAAACACATGAACATAACATATACATGGTAAAATAATAAAGGGAAGAAAAAACACTAATTAATAAAATGAACTATATCATTATGATATAAACATAAATATTTAGTGAGACATCCACTTCACATGGAGCACTAACCCCAACTAGCTCAACACCAACTCAACTAGGCTTTAACAAGTACCTAATTGTAAGGAGGCACCAACCACTTAGATGACTCAACACCAACTCAACCAATTGATATAATTAATCACCTTCAAAAACCATTGTTACTTATACAACAAATGATGATATTCCTATTAAGATCTTTGCTCACTTGTATCCCTCTCAAACTAGCTTCTTACCTTCTTCGCTCAATTAGCCCTCTTCATGGCTTGATTAGGTCTTCTAACCTTGATCCTCATATATAAAACCTTTATTATATATTAATGAAATATATATAAATTTATTCATGACCTCCTTATGCTCACCAATGATATATATCATTTTCTTGTTCTCTTCACATACTCTATACACTCAAATTGGCCTAAACTACCTTGCTTTTATACAAATCACTTGATCATATCCTTCTTAGTCAGCCACACATTATTATCTCTTAGTCCAGCCATAAAATAGGTCTTAAAATATTAAAATAACATAAATTATTAATGAATAAATCAATACATTAGGTCAACCATAGCTCAATTATCCCTTACTCCTCTTTTAGGCTTTAAGGAGACCTAATATGTCTTCTTAACAACATGTTACCCTTTAATCTTTCTTAAAGCATATATAAACACCTAACATGGAAGGAAAAAATCATATTACACTTTAATAAACCTTATATAACTTCACTTTAGGTCCAAAACACCTTTTAGTTCTAACCACCACTTGAACCCTTTCTCAAACACTATTCATAAAAGGCCTGTGCATATACAAAAAATATGTCTTGAACAACTAAGCCATATACTCAATTTTTCCAAAAAACCATAAAAAAAATTACATATTTAAAAACCTCATGACCTAAAGGTCATAAAAAAATTCATTTGATGCTTTAACTTAGGGTATATAGGCTCAAACTCTTCTCTATAAGATGCTCACTCAGAACTACCAAATCACTTCAAAACATAGTCAAGGAAACATGAACTTATGACACCTAATTAAATAAATTAAAGAGTTTTTAATGCATGAAAAATATATTATATCATCCTCATAAAAAATTCAACCAATTATAACATGATCTCTAATGAAAACTATTGGACTTGTAGACCAATTTGTTGATTTTTATCTCTCATAGACTCCACTCATCTAGCTAAGCCATTTTAGATTCAATGTTATAACCTCATAAACTAAATACCAAGTTTTTTAATTTTTTTTATAGATTATTCAAGTCACAAATAACATCATCATGCACTTTAATGTATCACCTTTACATGAAAACAAATTAGGAATCATCTTCTCACTTCCACCTAGTTTTCTTACTATCTACATCACTAGGTCTGTTAGCAACTTACCAACTTAGATCACCAAATTTGCACACCTAATATATGTAACCTATGTAAATAAATTCATGTAAAATAACTAAAATTCTCACACTTTTAATTTCATCAACTTATCAACTTTGATTCAGTCAACTCTACTTCTATAATAAATCTCTAAGAAATAAGCATTTTCTTGTAAGGTCTGCTTACTCACGTGAAAAACCAATTATACCTAGAGA
The DNA here is from genome assembly GCA_037957365.1 of Torreya grandis. NCBI lineage: Eukaryota > Viridiplantae > Streptophyta > Pinopsida > Cupressales > Taxaceae > Torreya > Torreya grandis. Next base: position 1,319,811 of record JARHVA010002904.1, read on the forward strand.
TGACTAGGAGATTTTAATTAAAACTATAATCAACTTTTTTCCATATCAAACAATTCTATATCTCTTTATAATAATATCTTTAACATCAAATCATTTTTACGGTTCTTTGAGGGTTTAGACCAACTTATAGTCTTAACGATCATTAATAAATATTAGCTCTTATTTCCAAAGACCAATTATTATAAATTTGATATATAAAATTAATTATATACCATGAATATCATATATTCTCATTTAGATGTTCCATGTGCTAATGAGCACTTGTAAAACCTTCTCAGGCAAACAACTCTTCATTTTATGCATTTAAAAAACCTCAAAACATTTTTCAAGCCTTTTCTTAAAAATCATGACCTAAAAATTCATGTACATGACAAAAATAACTTAAATCACCTCTATTAATTCTAACATACTCACCCATGTCTTGGAAATAAATCATGATACCTCATCTGGCCACCATTTTTTTTTTTGCATTCTATGCCTTGACCTGTAAGTCTCATTAGGTCTTGAAGATGATATTCTAACCACTATCCAAGATTTTAACACATCATATACATGTCATAAAATATCCTATAATTATTAAATACTATAAAATATTATTCATATATATTGTAAATAACTCATGATGCCTCATTAGACCAAACATGATGTAGAACTAGTCTAGTTAAAGACTTGACCTAAAGTACTTACCCCTGTAGACTTCAATTTGAAACTCTCATTTAGAATTCACCTTGAAACTAAAGTCATATACCATGATATATTCATGTATTATTGGTTCTACTAGTTTAATAATTTTTGGGGGTACAGAGTTGTTCTTGGGTTGATAAGATGTAATTGGTCCCTTAAGCAAAAATGGGTTATTACTTGAGTTCTTGCCAGGTGAAACTTAAGTGTTTTTTAGAGGAGAAGATGTAGTTAATGGACCTTGGAAATTACTCCTCAAATTGTATTTATTTTCCCTTTGGAATTTATTAAATTCATGGAACTCATCCAAATTATCCTTAGGCTCATTTTAACTCTCAAATATAAACTCACACATTTCCAATCCTAATTCTTTACCAGGGTTTCCTCCACCTTGGTTTGAGTTTTCATTATCAGGTGCATATACTAGCTATAGGTTGTCCATCTCCTTTTGGAAGATGTTTGAGAATAGTGTGAACTAGGAATAATCAATTTCAACATAATCAACCATGTTGTGCAATCTAAACTAGGTGGGAAATGCTAAATTAGATAAGTAAACTAAGTTTATGGAATTATTATTATTGTTCTAGTTTGCATTGTCAAATGGAATGGACACTCCTCCATTATTGGGCCTCATGTTTCACTACCTATTAATTATTTATAATTTGAAGTTTTTATTTTATGTAGGGTTATTTTAATTTTGGTGAGTGTTTTTTGGTCCTTTCCTTTGCAAACTGACCATGTCATTCGTCAATCTTTAAACCATTAGCTAAAAATTTTCTACTTCAAGGTTCACGCTAGCATTATATTGATTTCCCATTTGTGGTTATGGGTTAACCACATGTTAAAAAATGTTTATAAATGAAGTAAAATCATGATGTGTTTGGTTATGAGTTTTGTTGATAGGCATCTAATTGTTTAAAAATTATGGGACAATTTATTGATTGCTACTAGAAGTAGTATAACCACTTTTTATAGGCATGGTATCAATGTTGTTATATATGAAGAGAACTAGTTTTTGATTATTTTCCTATGGAAATACATGATTTGGAAGCTTTGAGGTTAAATGTTAGGAAGATAATTCTTGGGAATTAGGTTATACACTAGATTTGGGCTTACATACATAACACCCATGATTGGATTCATCAATAAAGTATTATGTTTAAGAGCTTATTTGATCATTAGAATTTTATTATACACACCATGTTGGCATAATGGAGGCAAAATACCAACTTCATAGCCTTGTGTCACTATCTATTATTCAATATTGATAGCTTTATTGTAGGCTAACAATAAGAATGTAAGTGCTACTAGAGTTATCTTAAGAAACATGGATTTCATTGAGTCCAATGCCATTAGGTAGGTTTGGATGGAATTAATTATATCAAGGTGTAGGGGTCCATCAAAATTTGGTAGAGCTTATGGAAATGAGCATTAAAAACACTCATTAGTTCATTTAGTTCCCTACAGGCAACAACAAAGTGATGGTACATGATAGATGGATCAATGAGAAGCCTAAAGTGATTGGTAAACACTTTTTATAAATTATCCCAAGAGGTGATAGATCCATTTGAAAATCCAAGGTACCAATCATAAAAAAATTCTCCTATAGAGTAAGGGAACAAACATTAAGAAACATCCTTGTGTTGAACCTAAGTTTAGATAAGGGCATCTTTAAATGCTTATATATGCTCTTCAATTATTTGGATCCCATTATGTATGTAATTTAGGTATAAATTATCAAGATTATTTAGTAAATCATGGGGAGGAATTGGAATATTCATAGGTAATCCACCTCCACCAAGCTAGGTAATATTATCCACCATTGGTGGGTTCTGAGGAGAAACAAATGGATTGACAAAAGAAGTTATAGTTGTAGGCGAGCTACTAACTGAGTGGATTTGTATAGTTTTTAATTTTCCTTTGTTTAATCTTGGTTTTAAATGTTTAATGAGATATATAAATTCAATTTCAACCCCAATATACTTTTATCTAATGGGGATTCATTTTATTTCTAGTTTAGATTTTAGAATAATTGAACATAGGTAATACTTCTAAACATTCAAGTTTAGAATTTTGTTAAATTTTTTAGTTTTATGCATTAGAGACCCTCCTTATAGTGATAACTATTGACATGTGTTTCAATAATTCAAAAGGATTAGAGAAAGTGTAAAGGGTGGGTAAATATTTTAAAATCATGGATAAGTTTGAAATATTCTAAACAAGCCCTCCTTCTAGTACTAAAATTATTGACATGTCATTCGGCATGATAATGCCAATGTTAGGATTTTATAATGGTGAATCCCATTAAGCCTCTTCTAAAAGGAGTCCCACGAGGTAGGTCTCACAAAGGTCTATATCTAATAGGTCATAACACATTGATATTCACTTCATTGTGCATTATGATGTTTCTAATCAAGGGGACTATTGGTGTAAATTTCAAACTTAATTTTAATAGTGTTATGATCCTTAAAAAAATTAGATAGTAATTATGGATTCATGTTTTACTCCAATAAATTTAATTAGATATTAAAAATGATGAAGTAGGCACATACATTTTCATAAATTCAAAGTTAGGTTTTTAGATAAAAATAGTTAAAATTATAACTTTAATTATTCATTCCCATGTATTTAGTCATTCAACAGTGTGGCACCAAAGTAGTAATGAAATAGAGTAAGAAATTGAGATAAATGAGTAAAGATATATTACTATCAAGGAGAACCCTAACTTAATAGATTAGGTAAATTAATGCAAAAGATAAGGGGAAATAAATAAATCATACAGTAATAGATACAAATACAAATTTCTTGACCATGTGAATACACAAATCAGTCTCTCACCTAACCAACATGCGCACAATAATAAATGAAGTTGATGTATATGCCAAAGGAAATAAAATAATAAAAAATATCCCACAACCACCATTTGAATGTGCAAGTTGAAAATAATAATTTAAAATACTTCTATTTATCAACATGTTCTTGTTTATAATCATATTATACATTCACCATGATCAATCCACCAAAATTATGACAACATAATGGTAGGGTTAAAAAAGAGGGATAATATTTAACACTAAAAAATAAAAAATAAACAATTGACTTTGAATGTTTTGGAGCAAAAAACTTCCAACCCTTACAATGGGTAGGGATTAGTGTATTTATATAATTTCTATTGATTCATTTCCCATTAAAACACTCCACTTTTCCATTTGAGTCACTTCACCTTTTTTCTCTATTTTAGTCTACAAAAAGATAAAAAATAAGTTACTCTTTGAAATTAAAATATCCATAGGTATCTTATATACTTAATACATTATAATATAATTACACATGATAAATTTTGGGAAAATGGATGTACCAAGATGTCTGTATTAGATTTTCTTTTCAATAATTCTAATAATTCTAAAAATGGGTTAGCAAGGACCAAGTCATGGCTGAAAAACTATTAGGAGGTCTAAAAATGCACTTAATAGACCTATTTAGGTACAAGAAAGTATTAACCTCAGTTGTAATCAAATTTTGACTCGAGACAAATTGGGTAAAATTTGGGTTACCAATGCAACTGGGTCTAAATGATCTTTCAAGTAATGCAAGTGGTTTTCAAGTAATTAACACTGCATTTTCATTTTAGAAAACCTAATAACATTACCTCCACATCTGTGGGTAAAAATACTTGAACATAACACACTAAATCCCCAACCCTACTATACCTCATCAAGGTTTAAAACCCAAACTAACACTATGATTCCCTAATGCCTAACCGCAAGACCTATTCAAGGAATGAATCCCTGAATAATACTAAATGCATACCTAGATAAACCTAAGACCTAGTAAAAGATCACATACTTGACTAAAACTATGAAAATCCCCTCACAACCTTCTCAACTTTATCAATATTTAAATCTCAATTATAACTAGATTGACTCCACTCAAAACCTTAATGACCTATGCATGGTAAAAAGTTTGACCAAAACTATGACTTGCCTAGGGATTGACTACTAGACCAAATCAAGGAAAATTCCTGATTGGTAAAGGAATGATATTAGGATACAAACCAAAGATATAGTTAAAACTTATAGACCAATTAGTACAAGAATACCACATGAGCCCCCTCCTAGGCCTAATTAGGGTTTGGGGACCTGATTATGTCTAGGGAGTTGATAATTTTTAAACTTAGGCCAAATTACTCTAAAAAGACCTATTACAATTGGGCATATAATTTTTAACTAGGTAAACCTAAACAAATATTTTGACAAGTTTTTAATTGACTTAACAAGATTTTGCAAGTGAGATACAGAGGCCAAAAGGTTGTCAAATGATCAAGTGTAAAATATGAAAATGATTCATATGAGCTTGGTCAATAGGATGTTATGTTTCAAGATACAAATGGGCATAAAAATGAAAGTGACCCTCTATAATGAACTAATATGCATGAGCAAGCAAGAGAATATTTGTACTAGAGACCTCACAAGTGGGATAAGTGTATCAAAAACATGTTTCTTTTCAAAGAGTAAAACATGAAACATATCTACATGAGCATGGTAAACAAGATGGGATAGGTCCTATAGTAATAATAGGAACATACAATAAAATTACCCTCAAAAGTAGTTATATGGAGCTAATATATCACACAAGAAATAATGTCACATGAGTATAAGTGTAGCAAGACTATGCTTTGAGGGCAAGTGTTATATATGAAACTTTATTGTTCAGACTTGGTCATCATAATGGGATAGGTTTTTGGAGATATAATGACATTTAAATTTATATTACACCCATGGAAAAGGCCAAGAAAGGTAAGTAAGATAGGTTTCAAATGTAAATTGGGAGGTCAAGACTCCACTTTCATGCTAATTATAATATATGAGGTTTTATCACATAGACATGGTCTTTATAAAAATGATAGTTTTGGGACATAGGTTGGAATTAAAATTGAGACAAACCACCAAGAAAAATTAAAAATGTTGAGACCAATAACCCATGAGTATAAGTGAGAGCATATACAAAAGCAAAAAGAGGCTCCTTGATTCTTGGAATAATTTGAGTGTGTTTTTCAAGGAACAATATTTGTCACTTACTCAAGATGTATTAAATTTATTTCTAATGTCATACTTGTGGAAATTTTCAATATGTTCCTTTCCTATTGACCCCTGTGCCATTATATGTTAATTAGAAATTTGAATATGTCATTTATTTTGATTGTGTGGCATTTGAGCATGCCCATTGTATGAGGTCTCCTTAGACCATTCTTTTGAATTAAATTGAGTCTTCATATGTGTGTGTATGATTTGTTATTTTATGATATTGTATTGTTACCCTATAGACATTGCCATGATCTATATCATGTATTTTAGGACTTGAACTAATCACATACTGCAAACATAATTTATATATATACTTTGATACAATATCTGTATATGCTGCATGATTCATACACAAATCATATATCTCTCTAATAATTTTTAGGTAAGTTACCAACCTATTTCTATTTCCCTTAGCTCAAAAGGGAACATATCAATGGGCAAATGTCATAGAAGCATGACCTCCACATTTTCACAATTCTCTAGATTAAAGTAGGGGAATGCCATAAAGACATGAAATCTACACTTACATACCTTATTAGTTTACATATTTTAGTGGGGTCATGTCATAATAATATGACCTCCACACTTACACATTTTCACAATTCTCTAGATTATAGTGGGGACATCTAGCAAAGGCATGACCTCCATACTTATACATTTTTAATAGTTTTCATATTGTAGTAAGGTCATGTCATAATAACATGACCTATAAACTTATACACTTACTCAACATCTCTATATTTCATTGGGGGAATGTTATAATAACATGATCTCCACACTTACACAATTTCCAGTTTAATTTCATGATTCAAATATATACTTGGGTCAAAATACTTTACATTTCACTAATTTTGCATAGATTTAAACATTTTTTTTCAGAATTATAACACATATAATCCATCTCATATATATCATAAGTGCATATGTCATGTTATTATACAAAAAATTACAAATTTACCAATTATACTACTCATTAGGATGCATTGACTACACCAGGATATATTGTTATCAAGCTTTCTGTGTTGCAATAGTTGGTTCATTTTATAGGTTGAAGTGATTAAATAATTAAACATTACCATATTATATATTAGAGTGAATAAAAAAATCTAATTTCAAGACAATTATAGGATGAGTTGATTGAATCACTCACCCTTACTAGATTATGTATATTCACACGGAGTTATGTGATTGAGATATAATGATATCGATGGTCATGTCATAAATCATCCTTATAATAGATTGAGGAAATAATTCCTTCCAATATCCATATTTAGATCCTAAATTTTTAGGTCTGAACCTTATCTATATCTAATGCTTCATAAGAAATCATATTTAATAAGTCAAAACATCAATAGGCAACATGGTTGCATCAACACATGGGTGTACTCCTTCCTTGTGCTCTTTATTTTCAAGAATTTAAATTATTTCAAATTTCAAATTATATGCAATGATTTATAATATAACATGCTCTTGGTTATAGGCTATACACTATAAAAAAACTCAAAGTGGGATCAAGCAAAGGAAAGGTGTGTTTTACACACTTAGGTATGCATTTCTTTCCTTTAAACTAGTAATTTCATCCTTATACATTACTAGATTAAACGGGGGGGAATGTAGATACTTGAACTAATTATTTATAACATCTCAATATTGAAAATTTGATGAATATAAATTAGATATCTACCCTTTATTTCTAAATTAAATGTTGTTGAAATCTTTGCATTCACCATCTCATTGTGCCTAAATGATTATCTCTTAGTCTGATCCATAACATTATGATGACTTAAGTATATTATACTAAATAGAAAGCCATTATCCTAGTAAACATCCTTCATTGTCAATTTTAGATTAGTATCTTTTTTATTTCCCTCTAAACATTATTTACCATAGAGTTACACTACCATAGATGGTAGTGTCTAGATCCTTGTTTAGTGTCTAGTAGTTAAAATTCATCCAAATTATAATTTTTTTGAAGCCTATGGGTTGGCCTAGTTGTCTTATTAAAACTTAATGTGAAATATTTTAAAAAGGTGTGGTATAAATACAAGTCTAAGCCTTGTCATTCATCATCTAAAAAATAACAAATAAACACATACTAAAGCTAAATCAATCGACTACAAAAATAATATATTCTACCCTATTTATCCCTATTTTCATATCAAACATAAGAGCAGACATATTATAGGTCTAAAACATTTAAAGATAATCCCATGAATGCTATTTTTAAATTAAAAAATAGATCATTAAATGTATATTCATATAATATATTACACCCTTGTGCACACACTTTCCCACACATAGAGGATAACTACACAAGTCTAAGTCCCTCCTTGGAGGATTGGTTATGTGGGTAGTGCCCATTGACAAAGGGGTCTTTAGGTAAGCTCAACACCATGAGCCCACTAACCCATTTTTTAGCAAACTCATTTCAAGGGTGAATAAAGGTGAAGATATTATGTTTGATCAATCATCAAAGAGAAATAACCTATATTCTAAATTTAAATATATATGTAGAAAGGTGATATATGACCTAGAACATTCAAGTTGGTCACATCTTGATCCAACCATTATTTCATACTATACACCTAAGTCATAGTTAGACACTAGCATAAGTGGTAGTGTTCAGATATGACTATAGTGTCTATAGACACATAAGTATAAAATATAGAATTTGATGATTGATCCAAAACATTGATCCTACATGCTTTACACATGTTCTAGTCCAGATATGTATGTGCATAATAAACTAAGTAATATTATTTCATATTTATTATAATATATTTCAATAGTTATACTTTAATATTTTTAGTATCTCAATTGTTTAAATTTAGAATATTATTTATCTCAATTTTTAATTAATTAACCTACTATAGATTAGTTTATCACACTTGTGTTAGAACTACTTCTATATTTCTTAACCCTAGATACACCACATCTAAATTTAGGGATAAACACTAACCACTCATACAAACCTTACTATGTTTTGAATGTTATTTTCCATTAATCACCCTATATTATATTAATCTAAAGATATCCACTCTTCAAAAAAATTTGTGAAGTTTTTCACTCCATGTAAATAACCCATTACTTTATCCATGCATGGCAATGCAAATCTATAACTTATAGTAATATTAGTAATGTATCTAGAATAAATTCACATTATACATTCTCAAATTTTATTATGCATTAGGAATATTATTAATTTACATGGGTTCAAAATTTCTCTGATTAAACCTTTATTCAACAACTCTTGAACTCAAATTTATACTTCTGGATTATATTTTAGAGTCAATCTATATGCTACTTTGTTTGGTAAACTCAAACTAGGTATCAAATACATGGGATAAATTATTCTTCTCATTGGTGGTAATCCATATATAAAATTATTAGATAAAATATCATCAGACTCACTTAGTATCTCCTTTTATTCATTCTATAATATTTATTCTCCTTCACCTCCTTCACAGATTATTGTCCTAAAATTATCAACACTTTTGGAATCTTGTCCACTTATTCACACTTATATTTTAGATTAGTGTGTTTTAATCAATATTTCCATAATGTATATGGATTATCATGACCATTATGCTTCAATATTTGGTTAAAGTACCAATGCCTTCCAAGCAAAATATGAAAAACATCCATAAGCATATGTCACATAAGACCCCATCTTTATATTTACCAATTTGAAAACTCACTAGACATTTCTTATTCAATAAAATTTGATACAAGTTTGGATATAAAATTATCTACAATTCAAGTTTAAAAACCATTTCATGTGAAACAATATTATCTATACTTCTAATATAAACAATAAATTTAAAAAAATTACCTTTATATTTGGAAATGCTTATGAAGATATAATTTATTTTCTCAAGACTATTTTCATATTTCATAAGCTTCAACAATATACTCTTCATCATGAGAGCTTCTTCAGTCTTTGGTTCATTTATGTTATGAATAAATGTAACACTTATTTTATTTTCTTGTGTAATATGTGCACTCACATTAGTTATTTTATTTCCTTTAGTATGTATATGGGGACACTTAAATGCTCTATGGACACTATCACCACATTTGAAACATGTTCAATGAAATACAAAACATCTACCTCATCCATAATATCCTCTACTTATAAAATTACTTCTACCTCTATAGGTATTAACATCATTACACTACAAAGTCTGTATTTTCATTACCCACTTGTAGTTGTGTAAACTAAATTCTACTAGTTCCTCATCCATGCATGAATATTACTCTTTCTCACATTTATCCTTATTATTTTCACAATAACCTCTCCTATACCTTCAATGCACATTAATAGGTTTATTCAATAGATCACGATATGATCATACCAAATTCATCTTAAATTTTCATTTGTAATCCATTTCCCTATATGGAAATATTCTCAACATCATCTTCAACATGACCCACTATAACGATAAGTCTATAATATTCCTAAATTTTTTATTTGACACTCATATATATTTGTCATAAGTTTTAGAGTTTCTTGAACAAACTCATATTATAATCCACATGAATGAATTTAGCTTTCATCTTGGCAACAAACCTATCCCATTTCTAAATATTTTATTCACCTTTGTGTACTATCTTAGTTTGTACATGTTCCCACCATAAGGATTCATGACCATTCAAATCACTTAGGATGTTCAATAATTTCATATTAATAGTAATTATCTAACTTAATGATCTAGTCAATGAGTTATTCAATACTCAAAATTTTGGAATAAATTCTAGGGTCCAACTTTGGTTTACTTATCATTCTCACAATAGCTCAATTTTTTTTTTTCAAGTTCATAAACATCTTCTTTCACAAATTAATATTCAAGAGATTGTTTAGTGACCTTAGTATCACTTTCATCATCCAGTACGTCAACCCCATGATGATGTGTTGTTTCCACAACTTCTATTCTAGCTTTCATTTCTATAATCAATTATAATAGATCTACTAGTCTAGGTGCTCTAACCACTTGGGATCTTGTACCACCTAAGCCTCCTCTATTTTCCATTTCTTTAGAATTATATATATTTATACAAAGCGATATTAGATAAAAAATTTATTTACACCTTCTTCCCAAATATGTCTACAAGTAATTTCTACCCACACTCACAAATGTAAAAATAACTAATCAATAAAAATGACTAAAGACTTTATTTGATAAAAAATGATGGAGTCATGGTTATGGATCTCAATTAAGATATTATTTATACCACACAACTCTCATAATACACAAGTAGAAATTGTAATGAAATACAATAATAAAAATTTAGATCTATATTATATTTCAACCATAAGAAAATCAATGGGCACAATGATATTAATGACACTATGATCTCATAATGAGGTTCATTGTATCATAAATTACACTTAATAATTCATAATCTTTGCAAGTATACCTTATCAAAGTAAAATCATTAGATATAATATTCTCTACCCAATTGAAATTCCCTAGCATAGATGTATGGGTATGATTATGTAGATGCAAGATCCATGTATTTAAATTAAGTCTTTTTACCCACTAAAATCATTAACACACTATAGTACACAAAAAATGTTAAATGTATCCATAATTACAAAGCATAGTAACATGTTAGAGTTCGATTCATCATAAAATAGATCATAGACATTATTAAATGAATATTTATCAGCTTCCATGACTTTCAAAATTAAATATAAAAAAATAAAAAATGAATCCTTCTATAACACATCGCAAATATGAATAAAATTTCATGAGGTTGCAAAACTTTAAAGTCAAGAATTTTGATGAAAACCTTTGCATCATGACTCTTATGTCTTCTCAAGAATTATATGGTATTCTATCAATAACTCTTTAAATTATCTAAAATTTAATTTGTGACATACATAATGAAGATCCAATCACCTTAATAAATCTCACATACTCATTTTTATATGGTGAATAATTAACTCCACCAAATACTTTGTTTCTAAAGAGATGTCATAGATTGATGAAAGAATATCATAAATATCTACCCTATTACGTGGTAATGAAAAATTGACACAAAAAATTATGATAATATTTTCAAGATCTATTAGATAATAAATAGGTACAAATTTGAAACATAAGATGAATAAAACAATACAAACATAACTTTGCTTACAGGAAACACCAATCTACACTAGACACATGCATACACAAAGGTGATGAAAAATAACACAAAGATAGTTTGTACACTAAAAAATTCTTACAAAAACTTAAAAGAAGACATATTCACAATAGGAAACCTTTTGAAACACAACACTTAGACAAAATGCTAAACTAACATATTTTTTGTTAATGCAAGATTGCTCATGAATCTATATGATCTTGCATCAACTATAACATGTTTTAGAACTTAAAACCATCTAAAGTAGAATCAAGTGAAAATTAAAATCAAACTAATTAAATAAATAAATAAGTAAATTATTTTTGGTACAAAACTAATACTAAAAAAAACATAATACACTTCAATAGAGCAGAGGAGGAAAAATGAGAGAGCTGATTTTTACAAGGTTGGTAGAAAGGATAACTTGGAGAAGTCGAGATGAATGAGAAATAATTAAAGTCATGGAATGCTTGATAGGCTTCATATTGTTCATTATCCACTTGGTTCCTTATACCACTATGTTTTCCATGGAACCCAATACAACTGATTTAACATTTTAGGGTTATTGAGTTTAAGATCTAGGTTGTTAAAGGGATTGAGTACAATAAATTAGGGTATAAAATATGGAATAAATACAACCACTAATTTATGAATGAAATAAGCTAATATGATGTTTATAATAATAGTAATGAATTACATAAATGAATACTTAGATATAAATTGCCTAAGATGAAGGATCTAAAAGCTAAAAATTGGTATAAGAGCTAGTCTGAGTGTCACAAATAGGATCCAAGTGTTAGAAACCTTTTGAGATAATAACACCCTACCTTAAATAGTAACATTATGAAATTATGTCCATTTTTTATATTAATTTTGTATGTGCAAGAACTAATCTATACTTTTAGGAGCACCTATGTTTGAGTCTACCAAGCCTATTCCTGTGTTGACAAGTCTTGATTTGATATCTGTGACCTATTTTAATTGATTTTGTATGTAAACCCTAGACATCCATGTTATTAGGGAATTTTATTGGCACAATTAGTAAATTTTTGGTGTTATTTAGTTGGGCTATACATAATTAATACACCACTATAATAGGATTTTCTTACATACTGATACTCCGAGGACGTATCAATCTCAATGTAGTTTTCCACACCTACGTGCTAGTGCAAGTGTAAATGAATCTAGTAATAATTTCAGTTTGAGTGATATGAGTGAGGATTGAGATTGGAAATCTATGTATTTTGAGATTAGGAGGGTTGTAAATTATTTTATGCAAAAGTAGGGATTAATAACCTTGATTATGTATAACTTATTTTGAGTTTGTTTATGTATTTGCATCTGATTTCCATCTAGTGAATAAAGGGATAAACATCATGTATATATTTATTCATCTACTACTTTTGTATTGTTTGAAATAAGTCTAGGCCAACCCTAGGTATCTAAGGAATTAAAAATATATCTATTGGGGATAAAAAGATGGAAAAAGACAATAACACCCAACTAAGACACTCACGCTATGACACTAATTTCTAGTTATGGTTTAATGTCTAGGTGGTAGAACCTAAGGCAATAGGGTCCTAGATGCCTAAAGAAGGGTCTGAGATTAATTTTTATATGTCTTAAGATGTATGTTTCACACATAAAATCTATATATGTGTCTAAATAGGCCCTAAGATAGGTCTAGCGTTAAGCTAGGGATGGCTGGTCTCAAGTAACACTCTTGGAACTCAAGTGATGTTTTATATGACTACATTTTCCCTCCCTTTATTATATAAATATATAAAAGTGAAATGACTAGGATAAAGGGAAAAAATGTACTTATAATTACCTAAGAGGTGATTCTTATGAATTTAGATATGAGTATATGAAGTATGCTCCATTGTGTGAACTAGGAATTTGACTCAAGAGAGGTTATTAGTATTGTGTTAGTCCCAAAATGATAAAACAATGACAAAACACACTAACTAGCATACATGTATAGGCCTAGTTACTAGAGAGATATTAATTAACAAAAAATTAATGAAACACATAACTAAAATGTAAAAAAAAAATTCTTTTACCTTCTTTAGATGCTCCAAAATGCTTATTGTAGTGGCTTGATCAGTTTGTGCTCATGAAGTCTACACCAATGGAATCTTGGCTACCTCCATCTCTCCTTAGAACCTTATGTCTTTGGATTATCGTAGCTCAATATTTAGGCATAATAACACTAATTTTAATGAGGCTTTAGAACCAATTCAAAATTATAACTTTGCATTATCGAAGCTTAAAATTTATGTGACAAGGCTTCCTATTTATAGACTTTTGGAATGGTTTGAGGATCAACCATGACCATCCATCTCAAGATTGAGATATGTGGCCATGGATAAATCCACATATTAAATTTATTCTATAAATATCCTTATTAATATTTGGGATAGAGGGGAATTTAAGAGGCATGAGAGGCATGGATGAGGTATGGGGTGGCTTGATTCATATATTTGTGGCATTTATGGCCTAGAGATGTCTTCGTAAGGAATGAGGTCACTTGATGATGTAGATATTCAATATTCATTTATAAAAACAAGTATTCAAAAATATCCATTGAAAATTAACTTAAGACCTTGATTTGGTTTAATTAGCCTTAAGCTTGAATAGGCAATTTGGTGAAAATCTTGGCTCTTTAGTGCATAAATTAATCAAACTGGTCAAAATAATCTGTTATTGGCTCAAAATTTGACTAGATTAAAATTAGAAGTCGATGTTAGATGCATTAGAACCATTATCCCATTTAGGATGTTTTCAATGGAAAATATCAAAGGCACATGTCTTGTACAATAAATTTGATTGAAAAGAGTAATCTAGAACACCCAGGTACAAAATTGGTATTTTTGCTCAAAATGATCTAATCAAAGTTAGTTGGCCCATAAATTGCATTACCCCATTTAATGATACTATAGCCAAAATCAGCACTTTAATATAATAATTTCAACTCTTTTAATTAATTTTGGTATTTTTAAGACAAATTGTGCACTTTGGTAGAAATTGGTCAAAATCTTGGTTAGAAGTTATCGATGGCCAAATTTAGGTGTCTATAGTTTGCCCTCATTTGGGAAGGCATTGTAAGATATAGGTATAGTAACATATTTTTAAATAATGAAATGGTCTTGTATGCCTATAATTACAATGATGATGAACTAACTATATGATGCCCCCTTAAGGGAATGGTTGGCACAAGGAAAGGTTGATAAATGATCCCTAAAAAAGAAGCAAAATGAGGGGACCAAAAAAGGGAAAATGATGGGGGAAAAATATAATGAGCTTGAAAAAGTAGTCAAAATCATTGAGAATGCAAGTGGGATGGTGTACAATGATTTACCCAAAGGTGGTTATAAGCATTGTACCTTGATAGTGGTAACATGGTATGAAAACACAATGATTTACCCAAAGATGGTTATAATCATTGAGAAGATGGAACCATCCCAGTTAGGATAGACAAATAAGATAACAATATGCCTTTATATGGGTAGAAAAAGTAAAGTGGTGACCACATAATGATTTTCCTAAAGGTAGTTATAATCCTTGAGAAATGTAGGTGGGATGGTATACAATGATTTACCCATAGGTGGTTATAATCATTGGACCTTGATTATGGCAAACATGATTGATGGGATGATTGATGATGGTAATTTGATATAAAGAATAAGGATGAATTAGAATAACTTGCCAGTAGGGAAATGCTCATCCAAAGTAAACAAGGGTTAAAATTCTTTCATTTTTTAATTAATTTGTTTGGGATATGATTGGGATTGAATCATGATGTTAGTCTCAAAGAGATGTCAATGCTGCCATTACTAAATAGACTTCTTGAAGCTAAGGTTTGTTGTAGCACGTGTTGGTAGGCATCATGGTATAACATCATGAGGACTTGGCTAAAATATGCATAAGGACTGACTCCCAAAATATAATACTCAATAGAAAACAATGTACCAATGATAGATACCATGATGACAATGTAGACATATGAATATGGATGGATTCAAGTATACATGTAGGCAAGGAATCACCTAATGAATGCACATAGCCTGAATCACGAAAACAATATTGAAAGTAAAAAAATAGGCACATGAACAAAAAATAAGTAGAAATAAATAAATAAACAACTTAATATACACCATATGAACATGGCCCCTAGAAAATATGTGATAATTTAACAAACTAACAAAATTGAGGAAGAGAAGAAAAGGAAGGGGGTGGCTGAGCTGTCTCCATATACACTAGGCAAGAAGATACTACCTACATAGTTCTATGAATGTAATATCCAACAAAATCTTCAAGCCAAATATAGTTCTCCCAAGAAATGGGAAGAAAATGATAACCGACGAAAAAAATATAATGGATGCAATAGAATAATAGGAATGGTCTTGCAAAATGGTAAGTACGTGGGATAAAAGGACAAAAAGGATGGGGAAACTAAGGAATAAGTGATTTGCTTGTGACTTAGTAAGGGTTCCTAAAATCCATAACGCAAATAAGTGGTCAATGTTTTTGGTTTTTTCTAATGGTTTTACAAATGTTTTTGGAATTTTTAGAGTATCTCAACTCATTCGAGAATACTGAGACACTAAATGGTTCAAGCTTTCAAAATGACAAGAGTGTGGCTTAGGTTGCTCGTAAAATTGTGAGAGCATTAAAACTTAACAATTATTCACAAAATGGTGAGAGCATATGATAAGAGGTGACTAAGCTAACCTCAACAAGTATTGATCACTACCGACATAGTCTCAGACTAGGACCTCAAGTCACTATAGTTTTGCCTTATAGCAAAATAATCTAGCTAGTGTAACAGTTAATTCAAACAAAACAAGCATAGTTGGAATAAAGGCATAGCATGACATAAGAAATAATAAGGTGGTATGTCAAGGCTCAATAAACAATTATTTCCCCTAGTTTTCCCATAGGTAGTTATAAATAGACACAATGGTATAAATCAATGATACTAATTTTCCCATAGGCAGTTATAATTAGTGGTAAGATCGGTGATAAGAAAAGAAAAACAAATAAAAGATGCAACTAACAAAACTTATGTCATACTACTCTAAAAGACTGCCTCTTCATGGAATGCCTGAAATAACTACTAAATTGATCAGATTCACTGATGCTAAAAATGTACAAATAATGGCAAAACCAAGCTCAAACAGGCTAGGTAGATAGGGCTCAAAACATGCTTAGTTGATAGAAAAAAATGGTAGGATGGATATGGAATAGGCTATGAGGAATGATAAGAATGATATTCATATAAAGGAGAATAGTGAGAAAATGGCATAACTGAAATGGTCCTTATAGACAATACATCATATCACTCAAGCATATTCCAACTTGAGGTGAATAATATTCATCAGCTTAGGAAGTTCATCTCCATTTGGTGTGGTGAGTTTTTATGATACTGATTCATAATCTACAATAATGATGAAATTCCATATCTAATTTGGTTTGAATTTACCTTTATGCTTCTTCTTATCCATGGTATTCCTTTGGTTTTCTTAAGAAACAAGATTGCCAAGTTTAAAGGTTCTATACTTGATGCACTACTTATTATGGCCTTTGAGTTAGTTTTTATATGCCTAAAGATTGTTGAGTGCAGCTATGCACTTTCATCAAGTAGGTCTAGCTCTTGTAGGTGAGCTACTTGATAGTCATGATCATCTAGGACATGTTTGAAATATATGCATAAAGATGGTAACTCAACCTCAATAGGAAGTATGGCTTTAGTACCATAAACAAGTGAGTATGGAGTGGCTCTTGTGGGGGTACAGTGATTGGTATGACATGCCCAAAGGGTAAAAAATATGTAAAGGTGCCATCTATGACTGATATTGACAATATTTTTAGGGATGTTAACAATTTTTTTGTTAAATGCCTCAACCTGACCATTATCATAAGGGTAATATGCCATAGAGAAATATTGTGTGATGTTGTATTTGGTACATAGCTTGTCAACATCTTTGTTCTTGAATGATACTCCATTATCAGATATAATGTCAAAAGGGATACTATAGTTGTAGATGAGATGATTGAAATTGAATTTGAAAATATATTTTCCAATCACGTAAGTGAGGGGTATAGCTTTTACCCATTTAGTGAAATATTCAGTGGTGGTAAGGATATGTTTATGGCCGTATGAAGATGTAGGATTTATTTTTTAAATAAGGTCAAGTCACCATGTATAAAATGGACATGGTGTCAACATTGGTTTTAAATTTTGGGCTAGGGCATGAATCAAATTAGCATATCATTGACATTTTCACACTTCTTTACATATACAACTACATCTGCATCCATCATGGGCTAATAATAACTAGTACATAAGATATTTTTGGATAGGACTAACCCACTATAGTGGGATCCACATACCACTTCATGTACTTCCCATAATTCTAGTGTATATTTTAAGAAAGTTAAACAATGAAGTAGAGTTTTATTAAAACTATGATGGTAGAGGGTAGATCCCAATAAGGTAAAGTGAGTGGTTTGGTGAAGGATGGATTTGGTTTGTTTTTGGGATATGTTAGGTGGTAAAAATTGGTCATGAAGGTAGTTGTAAAGGTCTAAGTACTGGATAGAATTAGGACCAATAATATCAAAAATCATTATGATAGTGGAAGGTGCATGAACTAGTGTGAAGAGGTTCTTGATGAAGAACTAATATTCTCTAGCTTTATCTATTTGTTGAATCAAAGATCCAATAGTGGCCATAGCATTTACAGTTATGTTACTTGACCTTGGTATATTCTCAAATTAGATATCTATAATTTGTTGTTTGAGAGTGTCAACCATAACTTTATAAGGAACCAGATTGTCGTCTTTGGTCTAGAAATGTTCTGTGATGTGATTGATGATTAACTAAGAATCACCATAAACCTTGAGATGAGATATGTTCCACTATACTTCCTATCAAAGTCTTGCAATAAGTGCTTCATATATAGCCATGTTGTTTGTATAAGGAAAGTTGATTTTGAAATACTTAGGAATTAAATCCCCCTATGGTGTAATAAATAAGAGGCCTACCCCTAATCCATGTGAAATATATGACCCATCAAAATATAGCTTCTAATGTTGCTCTTCAAGAGGAATGTCAATGATGGTCATTATGGATTCATCAGGAAAGTGAAATATGAGTGGCTCTATATCTAAAAGGGGTACTTCAACAAGATGATATGTAAGGACTCTATGTCAAACTCACTAAGAAGCATGATCCATTTGGCCAATCTACCTTGTAAATCTATTTTATATATTAGATATTTAAGCATATCTAATTTTGAAATAACCATGGTCTTATTATTCAACATGTAGTGTCATGATTTTTGAGATGTAAACACCATGGATGGATATTCTTTTTCAATAGGCATATAGTTATGTTCATACATGACCAATGTATGGATTCATTAGTATACTGCATACTCTTTCCCATTGTCATCATATTGAGCTAGAAGTGCCCCCAAGGCACTATCTGTAGCTGATAGGTAAAACAAAAATGGTTTTCTTGGCATAGGGGGTAATATAATAGGATGATGCACTAGGTAATATTTTAACTACTAAAAATCTATTTGATAATGATTATCTCAATGGAATACAAATCCCTTCATAAGATGTGTAAATATATGGCACTTATCTGCTAACTGAGATATGAAGTGTTGAATTGACTGGACCTTGCCTATAAATTATAGAGCTACTTCAAATTAGTAGGTGGTGGCATCTCTGTTATAACTTAGAATTTGGTTGGATTAACTTTAATGCCTCTATGAGAGACAATGAAGCCAAGTAGTTTGCCTAATGTTATGCTAAATATACACACTTTGGGATTCAAGTAGATTTTATACTCACATAATCTTTCAAATATCCTACATAACATTATTAGATGGTCAGTCTTGGTTTTAGATTTGCCTAATATGTCATTGATGTAGTCTTCAACAATATCATACATCATATCATGGAATATGATGGTCATGGTTCTTTGATAAATGGCTCCAGCATTCTTAATACCAAATGACATTACCTGATAATAAAATGTTCCCCATGGAGTGATGAATGCTATCTTATGTTTGTTTTCTAGTGCTATTTTAATCTTATTGTATCCTGAAAAGCCATCCATTAATGAAAATATTTCATAACCTACTGTGGAGTCGATGATCATATCAATGTTTAGCAATAGAAAGTCATCCTTAGGGAAATATTTATTTATATCTTGAAAATCAGTATATATTTTGATTCCTTTAGGATTTTTGCTAATAGGTACAACATTAGATATCCACTCTAAGTAGTTAATGGATTGATTACATCTTGCTTCTAAGAGTTTTTTCAACTCTTTATTTAATAATATAGTAACGTGAGGATGCATCTTACATAACTTTTGATTAATAGGTTTAGCATCAGGATTCATGACAAGGTGATGTAAAACCAAGGTAGGGTCTAAACCTAGCATGTTAGAATAAACCCATGCAAAGATATCTTTAAATTATCTCAATAGAGATATAAAGAATTCATGTTCCACCTTAGTGAGGGACATGCCTAATTTTATCCATTTGGGGTCTGTTGGAGTCCCAATGTTTACCTCTATTATATCTTTGACTAGAAAGGTCAAACCATCTTCTAAGATAGTAGGTAAAGACTTGAATTGTTGGACTATATCAGGGTCCTCTATGAGGACTTGCTCTTGAAATTCTCCTAGGCATGATGAATCTAAGTCCCCTAAAGGGAGATCTAGCCATGTGACAAAAATAGTTAGAAACTCTTGAAGAATTTAATCAAACACTTGTTGCTCAAAATTGAATTCATATCCATAAGCAAGTTCATCATTGGTGGCCCCCTGATCAAAATTTGAAAAAGAATGAACTGCCCCATCTAATGGTACTTGAAATAGGTTTTCACCATTAAACTGGCCTTTTTATTTACTTTTTCCCTAGTCAAAAAGTGCCTCAAAGAGGTTTTCACTTTGAGACCTCAATGTTTTACTTTTTTTTTTTTGGCTAAGGGTGTTCACCCACTCTCCAAAATAGGCTTCAAGATCCAATGTGATTGAGAATCCTGATTTATGACCTCCCAACAAAACATTGTCTCTAAGGCCTAGAAAATCATATAATGTCTCATCATTTTGAAATTCATTAATCGGTACACTAAATTTTTGTTGGTTCCAATCTATTAGTTGGGGATAGTATAATGGTAATGGGTTGTGATGAATGATCAGGATAAGGGTATAAATGACATTAAGATTAAAGAAGTTAGTCTCAGCTAGGTTATCAAAGATAAGGCTATGATTGACTCTAATTCACTATTAGCATCATCATCACTAGTCACCAGTGATGGAAATTGAATAAGATATGTGGGGTCACCCCCAAGCATTTTAAATCTAAGTCCATAGGGTCTTTTATACTTGGTCATGAAAATTAGCTCCAACATTCCTTGTTGGTTTGTTCTAAGGCCTCATCCTTCATAGTCTTGACTCTCCATGATACTAATGGGAATATGATACTTTGCAATTTTATAACAATCAACTTGGTTATCATTGTATAACCATGGTTTATCCCCTTCAAGAGGGTTTGGTTCTAGGCCAGATGTTGGTACAAACATGACAAGTCCCTTATCTTTATTCTTTTGTTGCCAATCCATGCATGGGGTAGCTTTAGGTCATCCAAAGGTCATTGGATTATAAGAAAGATTGGCAATATGGAAGGTAGCATGGGTCACATATTCACCTAGGCCATTCTCTAAAATGGTGAAATGATTGGAAGCTTCAAGAGGTGACATGTGGGAAAGGGAATCTAAGGTACTAGGATCTATGCAATTATCCTATGGAGGATCAATAAGTATGGCCTTTCCTTTATCCTTATTATAACTTGGATTCATATCATATTGGTAATTGTAGCTTTAAAACTCAGCCTCGAGGTAATTGCAGTGCTCATATGGGTGTAAATCTCCTGGAATATTTACTTTCATCCCTGAGTGAGATAACTTGATACATTGGTGTAGTGTTGATAGGACTACATGAATCTCATGTAACTAAGGCCTTCCTAGAAGCATATTATATGATAACTCAAGATCAATCACATGGAAAATTTTATCATGGGTCAAAGGCCTAATGAACTTTGTTAAGCTAATGGTGCCTTGTGATTCTCTCTCTTGATTATCATAGGCTTTGATAGATATCATTTATAGCTTGAGATCTTCCATTATGTACCTAAGAAGCTTTATGAGCTTTAGAGACAATATGTTGAGGCCTAATTCATTGTCTATAAGGACATGTTTCACTTTATGCCACTTTATATAAACTTATATGTACAATGGATTATTATGGAGTTGACCAAGGGAAGACATATTGCTTTAGTTGAATGTGAATTATTGGGTTAGAGCTAGGTGTCCAACTAAAGCTTGAAATTTATTAAGAGATGTGTCATTGGCAATAGTGGATTAGGTTAAAAACTCATTCAAAATGTTCTTATAGATTGTTAATGTTCACAACAAATATAAAATAGAGATTTTTGATAGTGTCTTCTACAATTATTCCACAATATCAAACTTCTAGTCTTAGTCAATGGTAAATGGTTTATTCTGAGGCTGAATGGTTGGTTGGATAATAGGCAAAGTGGCAATGGTTATGGGCTCAAGATAGTAATATTTGACCTCTAATTTATGATTGCATAATCAGGATTAGATGCCAAACCATGATTAATAATAAATGGTGGGAATGGTGTGGGACCAGATAGGACAAGTCTTGATTATCAATGCACTTATATGTGGTCACATGGAAAGGGTGAGTTATCAATATAAAGTCCAAAAGTGGAAGTCCTAATTTCTTAGTTCACCTATGTGTAGTCCCAATTAAAGAAGGATTATCCATGTAATTTGGTTGAGTGGTATTATTTAGCAATGGTCTAGATTGATTAGTGCTCAATCTAGGATTAATGGAGATGGTATTAATGCTACCCCTTGTAATATGATCTACAACCATGTTGTAGTCATGTAAAACTACATGGTAGGTTTGCTGGTTGTTACCATTCTAACCTTAATTTTGTCCATTGTTATGATATATGGGTTTTACTATTGATTCTGTTAGTTCTTCTAGTTAGACCTTTGATTTTGATACTATTGATTTTTTTTTGCATCGATCAGTGTTGTTGTTGCTAATTGTTATGCCATTGCTAGGTTTTATGTTGGGGAAAGGGGTTTTGATAAATCTCAAGAGTTTGATTGGAGGTAGAATCACCATTATCTAATTTTATCTCCCTATTTTCTAACATATTCTCAATCAAATACTTGATTTTCACACATCTTCATAAATTATGCCTATTGACCTGATGATATTCATAGAATTCATTTTCATGGTACCCATTAGGATAAGGAATGCCTTACAAATAATGCTTTGGTATAGGCCAACTAATTATATTAGCAACAATAAGTTTATGAAATATAGACTCAACGGGATCTCCAAGGTCACTAAAGACATGATGCATAGGCATAATTCTCCTTAGAGGAGGGTTTTGTAATGACAAAGTTTGTTGCACTTATTGCATGGGTCTTGGTTGTTTTACTTGTGGCATTGGTTGAAGAGGTTGTTAGGTAGGATTAAGCTAAAAAGGGGAGTAGATGATGTTTTCACCATTTAGACATGATGTGACTGAATTACTCCATTTCCCACAACATTCCTATTATGATTAAACTGCTTGGGTCTTTCTTGGTTATTGGCCTATGCTAACTGTGATGCTTGAAATGGGATTGAATGTTGGTTTTGACTACTTAATTAGTACCTTGATTTTGATTAGTTTAATTAAGGTTGATGACTCCTTTATTAATGAGTGCCCTCTTGACAATAAACCTTTGTCAATGATTTATTTAAATGTACACACACACTACAGTTCTAGATGATAGGCTATCTCACTATGCAAATTTTTGGTGAACATAGTGGCTAATTATTTATCTGGTAAATTGTGGGTGAATCAACTTACAAGTTATCTCCATCACTATATATAGCTTGAGAAACTCTCACTGGCCTTTTTCTTTGCTTGCATCAAGTTGACCATTGAAATCTCATGCTCAAGATTATAGGAAAAGTGTTACACAAAATTATTTGAAAGGTCATCAAAATTAGTTACTAAATTTTTAGGCAACTTTAAAAACCACTCCAAGGATTGTCCATCTAAGTTATTTGGAAACAAAAACAAGAGGTATATATCTTTATATTCCACTGGATGGCATGCAACAAAGAAATCAATTAAATGGGCATTGGGGTCACCTTTCCCATTATATTTATCAAAATTTTGGGGCTCATATCCTAGAGGAAATGGAATATATAAGTAATCCATACTAAAAGGATAAGAACACACATCATCCAATTTAAACTTTTTAATTTTTTTCCTTTCTTGGGTGTTTACAATTATATCCTTCATCTATTATAATTCTTACTCTAGGAAACTTGTGGGAATATTGGCCTGGGTAGGTGGTTGGGTGGTCGTAAGTGAAGTACTTAGACTAGGGTATAATGGAGATATTTTATAAGGTATGATGGATTGGTTAGGGAATGCACCAATAATATGCATACATGGATTAGGATGTGCTTGAAAGAGCACATTTTTTTGTGCAATATTTTGGTTCAGATTGGATACAAAGGTTTGATGTTGAGTATTTTTTGATTGGGATGGAGGGATGTAACTATATTATGTCTATTATGGTTGAAAATGGACATGCTACCAACTAATAAAACCTTGTTGTTGAGTGAGAACTTGTGAACCAAGACCCTACTTCTAAATAAGCAACACATTTTGAGCCAAAGGTAGCTGTAGCCTAGTAGGTATTTTAGAAATATTAGAACCTACTTGTTGCATGAATCCATATTGGGAATTTGATGCTTGTTATAGATTTGGAACCTATCATTGACCAATAGTTATATGTTTTTAGTTATACATCACTTGGTTTTGAATTGGCACACTAGCTTATGACTGGAGAGGTGTATTTGCTAATACTTGATAAGGTGGAACTTTAGTTTCTCATTGTTGGGGTGTTAATATGTTAGCCTTTACTACATTAGTGTATTCATATATTCCTATTATTTTGAATGATACTCATCCACTATTGAAGAGGAATAGGATTTTTTACATTCATTTATTGAGGCACTACACTGGTCATTGGATGACTACCTAATCCTATTGGTTGTACACTTGACAAAGTGGTTAGTTGAGGATTAGTAGTAGCTAGTTGATATTGGAATGAAATTTATATCCACTTATGGTATTTACTATAGGCACATTTTGTTGACTAGTTGTTTGCATATTAACACCACTTTGATTTGGATTAGACTTTGCTTGTGCATTATCCACTATGTTTTGCCCATTATTCTACATAAAAGTAGAAGACACTTCTTCGATAACTAGCATATGCAAAAAATTGTATACTAAATTAATTTACATGAATGGGTTTTAAATTTTATTGTCTTGACCATTTAACTCTATCAAAACTCTTGTTGAAGGAACTAAGTCAATAAGAGGTTTATTCACCATGGTCATCTGATTAAAATTAGGTGCTAGATTTAGGTAGATTTGATATGCTATCTGCATTTGGTTAAAGTGGTCTTCCATGCATTTATGTCATTTTTTAGGCATGTTAGGGCATTGATACGTGGTTTTTATTAAAGTTACAGGATTAATATAAGAATCTTGTTGACTATACAATATGTTGTGAGGCATTCTTACTAGACTTGGAAAACTTTCATGGGGGTTTGCTGAAAATTTGGCCCATACTTCTATGGCTCTAACCAAAATATTGTCTTTGTTTTCCAATATATTATGCTCAAAAACATAAGGATCATATGTGGGAGGTGCATTAATGGAGTATGGTTGTTGAGGAAAAGGTTCTTTAATAGTAGGTATTGTAGCTAGTTATTGTGCAATTTGATCTTAGTCCTATTCTGAATATGGTGGCATATTAACCAAATAGTTATCTAATGGATCTTGGTATTATACCCATATTTGAGTACCATAAGAGGGATAAATATCCATCTCATAAGTAGCATGATCTACATAGGGGTCTTGTACCATTTCTTCCTACGTAACCACATTATTAATCTTTGAGTTATACATGAGTCCACTACGAGTATATGAATACATGTTGGGATCCATAGTAAATGTTTTATGATAGAAAAGGAAGAGAGTTATACAAAATCTAAAAAGTCAATGTCTAAAAAGATGCTCAAACCTTAGTCTAGATTTTTTTAAAAGAAGGAAAGGTTTATGCAATGACTTGTGATAAATTAAGCTAACATTAAGTATCTAACATTACATGTCTTTATATAAAAAGTTTAAGTAAATGAACCAAAAATCAAAATGCCAAACTCTAAGGTTAAAGTGTTTCAAATCAGTCTAATCTAGGAAATAAACAATTTCTAGGTCTTTTAGCCAAACATGATGTCAAAAACTAGGATCAAACAAGGCATGTGCTAGGACTCTTGGAAAAATAGTGTCAAAAGTTAGAATTTGAAATTAGATGAGATTTTAATCTAATAGCTTTGAAATACTTATAAAAAAACTAGGCCTTTGACTCATGGGCATAAACTCAAACAAATAGGTATAAAGCATGAAACAAAAGGTACTTTAGGGATAGTTTGTCTTTTTGCAAACAATGGTATAAAGGTTGGTTCTTTTGACAAATAGGATAGATGAATGTGAACAATGTAACTATGCTAGACAAAGATTCATAAAGGTATATTCAGATTGGTTTGAAAAATGCACACAAGCTTTAACTCTATGCAAAAAGGGTCTATGAAACAATGCTTGAAAGGATTTGGGTAGCGTAACCATGTTGAACTAATTAAAATATGAAACAAAATGCTTGATTCAAAAAATACCTAGGACAAAGATGGTTTCACACAAATTTGATGGCATACCAATACCTTTCTTAACTCAAAATGTTATAGTGCATAGACTCAAAGTGTAAGTGTTTAGCACAAAATGACTTAAGTCTATCAAGTGGTGATAATGATTTTAAGTCTTAAATGACCTTCAACCCAAATTGGAAATTAAACCTAAGTTCCCTCAATTTTAGTACAAATGGTGATCCCACTTAACACATCAAATCTATAAACTTATGAATGTGCAATTTTGAATTTAAGCTATAAATTAAGGACTTAACCAATTTTTGGTAGAAGTCTAGACTCAATTGGGCAACATAACTGCACCAAAGTGGATGATATGACTCTAAGTTTTGATGAAATTTGAATAAGGTAAATTTATAATGACGTGGGTAGCATAACACCTCTTTGTTCAAAGGAAAATGAGGAATATGTGTTTGGTTTGTATTATTTGTTTACACCAAGTTTTGACTCAAATAAGACTTTAATTTATGACAAAATTAACCAATTAATTACCCTTGGATCCTAAACTAACAAGGTTGCTTGGTATTGTTAGAATCTATCAATATACATCATTTGAGAGGATTTTTAAGTGTTCATCCAAAAGTAAAATACACATTATATAGTAGGGTTTTTATACCCCCCCTTCTCTCAAATGATAGTACTGTGACATGGATGTTGAGGCACACCTTGCACCAACAACACTTTCATGAAAAGTGGGGATTTGTCTAAGATCTACACATTTTCATGCATCTAGGGGGATGAATTTCACAATGAATTGCATATCAAATGATGTAAAATAAAAGTACAAAAATTAGGTGTCCCTAGCACTTGGCTTCTTTCAAAAAAGTCTAGTCCTTTTTATAACTACTAAATCCTAATATTCACTTAGTGTAGTATGATGTCCAAAGTGCAGATACATCCCATGTGCAACTCTAACACTAGAAGGTGGTTTAACTACTCAAACCTCTGATCCTAGTGTGAGTGGGTGAATTCAATGTCGAGAGGTGAAACCTTGGGTTAATTCTTTCCTAAATAACTCATGGGAGGTAATTATGTCCCCCTTGCAAGCCAAGATGCAATGAAATGAAAGACATAAAAGGAAAGACTTTAGGGTCATTTTCAAGGTCACCCAAACTATGATGAGTTTTTGAGGAGTGCTTTAGATGACATTATTTTTAAGCCTTGGACTAGGATTTTTGCAATAAAGATGGTGCTTTTTATTCTAAGGGATCCCTAAAGGGGAAAAATAGAAGAGTATACATGTGTAAACCTTATTTTTTATAAATAAGTTCTAATTTAAACAACTATTGAAAACAAGAATTGACAAGTGTGTTCAATTTTAAAACCCAAATGAAAGATGAGGTGATGTTATTTTGACCCCTTAGTTTTAAGTTATAACTTTGAAAGTATAATTAAATGGGGAAATGTATGAGGCATATTTAAAATTTCAATTTGGATGCTTAAAACTCTTTCTAAGTGATTTTCTAACTTTATTTTGCCATTTTTATTTGTCACACGTTTACACAATCAACCATCAATGGTTAGTGTAACCACTGATGGTTATTTTCAACCATCGATGGCCAGGTATAACCATCGATGGTCACTATGTTTTTCTTAAAAACATAGACCTGAGAGCTGATAGGCCAATAAAGTTAGAAAATCACTTAGAAAGAGTTTTAAGCATCCAAATTCAAATTTTAAATTTGCCTCATACATTTCCCCATTTAATTATAATCTAGCCAAAATCAGCACTTGAATATAATAATTTCAACTCTTTTAATGAATTTTAGTGTTTTTAAGCCAAATTATTCACTTTGGTAGAAATTGGTCAAAAGCCTGGTTGGAGGTTATCGGTGGCCAGATTTAGGTGTCTACACATTATATATCCTACAAATAAAATATGCATATATTAGTCATTATTTAAGAGATATAAAAATAAAATACAAAATTGAGTAAAGAGATAAGAGAGAATGAAGGAATGAATACACTTCACTGGGTATGTGAGCCAATGCATAAACTTGGTGACATCTTGTGTGTAGCTATTGATCAATCAGTGAATAACTTGGACTGAGATGAATGTCTTACTCATCCCCATGTGTGGGTGGCTCAAAAACTCAATTTGATTTTGACTCCATCATTTCCCACCCTTGCTTGGTAGATCATGAACTATTAATAGCTTGGATTGGATTGATGGATTATCCAACCCTCTTATGTAGGTAGATAAAGAACTCAAGTAGACTATAACTCTAACATTTCCACCCATGTGTATTAAATGCATTTATAGCTGAATTTCATAATGTAATTGAAGATGTATGATTGTAATTGAAACTATATATAATGGCTCTATGGCCACTCAGGAACCATGAAATGAAAATTGTCCTAGGGGCCTTCTCAAGCATTTGGTATGTAGCTCAAGGACTTTACAATAATGCCAACCACTACAAATGGAGTAAGGCATCAATCTGTTGCATAACTAGAACATGGTGTCTAGTTTTTAAAATATAGAGAATGACATAGAGATTTCCATTCCATATAATCAATTATTTCATAAGTGAGCATAAGTAAATAATGTGTTGTACACATGCCCCCAAATCTAGTATCTAAGTAAATGGATTCTAGATTAAGTTATAATAATCTATATCTAAGTATCTAAAACTGAAATGAGAGTGATCATGCCATTCATGATGCTCATAATATGAGAAAATTGGTATGATTTTGTGTAAAATTGATTAAAATTTAGCAAAAAGTAATAATATGTAATTGAATCTATGAAAAACTAGACTATAATTGCTATGCCTTTCTAGAAATTCCAAAATTTTCTATTTATAGGTCTATTGGATAGTAGTTCCATACCTTAGATAGTAGAACTATGGCATTGGTTTCCACTTTTGGTGCTTGTGTCTAACTACGCTATTTTTATACCAAATTGACTCTGATATTTGTTTGAATGTTTTCCACTATGTTCTAAAAATGAGCTCTAAATTATGTGTCTACATGCTATAAACTATACTCTAAGTGCATTCATATGGCCTAATATTTGTGAAAAACCTCTATGAGTGCCCCTCTTTTGAGGGGAGTTATTTAACCTATGAAAGAACTATCCTCAAAATAAAAATATTTGCATGATATGTGTTAGCCAAAACATTTATGGTATCTATGTAATAATCTAATATAATGTGTATACATGACATTTGAATGTAAAATAATTTGAGCATAAGTAGGTAATGTATAATGTATGTTAGATATAGCATTCACAAGGCTATCAAGATAGATATAACAATGCAAGCATGTGTATGAACATCAAATTTGAGTATTAAACTAAGTAACTATCAAGGGGGATGGAGCATGATTTCCATCATGGTACCTAAATAGGAAGGGGAAATGCATGAGGTCCCTCATGACATCTAAAATTGGAGTGTGTAACAAGCAAGATAAAAATGTCATGACCATGATGCATATATGAAGGGATACATATAACACACATGAAGCATGGAAAGTAGGCCAAGGGGACACAATACAAGGGACATGGGAACATGCCATTAAATCTAAGAAAACAAGACATACAAAAACATGTTCAAATGTCCACATACACAAACAAAAAACAAGTTGTCATGGATCCACATGGAATAACATGTTCAAATGTGTTCATACATAATCAAAAAGGCACACATAAGGACATGGTCACATATCCAAATCATACATATAATGAAAGGAATTGGCATAGATCCATAGAACAATGGCATATTTAAATTCCCTTGAATAAATGTAAAAGCATAGATACACAATCAAGTATAAACTAGTAAATATATAAATTAAAGTATGTATGAATAGGTGGTATAAATTTGTATAAGAGAAAATAAGTACATAAAGTGAGTCTAGAGTAGTAGTAGTAAAAAAAAATCTATGTAGTGTAGGATGATCAATATCAAGATATAAACAATGTTAAATCTATGATATATAGTATAGAAAGATGTAACCTAGTAATCAAAATTATGTATAAGATTCCCCCAAATGAGAAAATGTGTCAAATGAGGAAGCTATGTATGTGTCCCTAGTGGATAGATAGTATAAAATTTGGATTTTTGTGATGTACCTGGGTCTTGTAAGCATCTATGAACACTCAAAAAGAACAACTGAAGCATGTATGTATGATAAAACTGACTATACTAAAATAGGTAACATATGTGGTACCTAAAAAGTATAATAAATACAAACATGAAAATGCATACAATCTATAATTTATAGTTTTTGAGTAAATATTTGAATTTTTTAAATGTTTTTGACTTATTAAATTGTTTTTGTATTCTTTGGATATAATCTATGTACAAGCAACTTGAAAATGAAACTCTATACAAGGAACAATAGTGAATGAAAGTATGTACATGTAAATGATGGAAACAAATGAGATGATGTACAAATGAAGTTTAATGTCACTATAGATCTAAGATCACATCCATGAGATGTGGTTCATCAAAGGATGGATCTAGTGGGAGGTCATCCAATGTCAAATACTGAATCTACCCAAACTCAAATAAATCATCATCATTGTGATCATCATACCATGTTGTCTGTATAAATTTAGACTTACCCTTGGAATTAGTCTAAATTTTGTGCTTCTAAATAATATTATGCTTGACTAAGTATTTAGACTCCCATGTGGTCTCAAGGTAAACCACATTAGACCATGGGTTATCTATATGAAATCTATGATTCCAATCTAAGTCTTCATGTAAAACGCAAAATATGTGTCCCTCATGACTAAAAAATCATCTATATATGCAATCAACTATGAAATGCATTAAATTAACCATGTGATACAAAGTTTAACCTGTATATGAGTTCCTATGATCATGCCAAAGAGTAATGTATTATATACCTTTGGTCCATATGAAACTAGTAGTGTGATGTCCTAAGTAATCTTGACAATGTATAACATATTATAGCTTAGTATCCTGATGCCTTACTTTTTGTAAGAATGCCAATATTTAAGTTTTGGGATCTAAATCCTCATCTATATAAAAATTAGGGATGCATCTATCCTAGATGAAAACTTGGATAGTCAATGGATCATTCCAAAAATATCATTGTTGGTAAAGATTCCATCATGGTGCCTGTACTAGTGAAGGTGGAGGTTATGTAATATGAATAGTGCCCTAAGCCTTGAAATTATTTAACTTATATTATGATGCTAAGAATGTATCTATATCATGTCTTATAAGATTTTGAAAATAACAAAAAGTTTTATCCTCCTACTATGATAATCTATTGACTGATCTCTGATGAACTTGGGTAATGTCATTAATCTTCTATTAAGTAATATATGTAGAATTTGATGTGGCTTATCATGTGAACTACCTTCCTGAATTCATATAACTAGGTCAATATCCAAAAATGTAACCATGTGCACTAAGTGTATGGAGGACTTTGCCTTTAACTATAACTAAGTATAGACACTAAAAAACTACACACAATAACTTTCAATGTCAAAATTCCTTTTGACCCTCATCCGACCTCACATCTAGTGGACCACCTAGTTAATTAGAATCTCTTAATAACTTGACCCTATAAAACCCCTAAATTAACACATTTAAATAAATAATTTAATTCACCCCTTTTAAACTTGTTTTAACCTATTTTATTTTGGCCCCTTGATCACTGATGGTCATCTTAACCATCGATGGTTGGTTTGACCATCAACGATCAGGTTTCCAAGCCCGCTTTAAAATTTTAAAGCATTTATAGATTTGTGAGAGATAAGTATCTCCCTAAACAGTAACTTGATTTTAAAACTATATCTAAAATGTCATGAATTGAAAACTTTATCCCCTTATAAAATTAGTAACTTCCTCCATCCCAATTATCAACTTCATCCTATAAAAGGAGAAGAGGAGGAAGTGAAAAGGATCCACAATCCGAAATCCTTAATTTTGCATCCAAGCTCTCTTGCATACATGTATCCTTCATCCTTTCATCAAGTAAGTAACATCACCAGAGACACAAATATTTGTCATAATCACTTTTAAAAGTTGAATAACTATCACTCTGGATAAATTAATTCAACCTTCTACCATTAAGTTTTAGGTATCTTTAATTATTTTCATGGATGTATCTTATTTATAACATCCTCGCCCTATCATACCCTCAGTATCCTATTTTCTACCCTTTAACTCTATAATAGACCTTTATTTTCCCAAATACTCAATCTACACCTTATTTTATGATGATTTCCAAAATTACATAGTTAACCATCGATGGTTAACACAACTGCCAATGAACACTTCAATCGTCAATGGTTACCCAAACACTGACAGTCAACCTAAATCACCGATAGTTCACCTGACCATCGATGGTCATTGTGGCATAAAAATACAAGCTATTTTTAGCCCTATAAACCCATTCAAAACCAAATTTCTTTGTTTTTGCCTAATTTTAGTTTTTTTTTCTATTTTTTTGACCAAACCCTGACCATTTTAGCATAAGTATTGATTGACATTGCTATTTGTGGTCATTTTTTTATTAACTAGCATTCTAATTTATTTGTATTGCATTCCATTTATCTTATGCAAGTATATCTTTACTTTATCATTTATAACTTAATTTTTATAATAGTGGATTGACAACCTCCTAACAAGTAATAGATTTCTTGGATATAGCTCATGCTAGGCAGTCCACTCAACCATCCATCTAACAACCCCCTTTTTTATTATCGTTCTTATCTACATGTTATTAATTCTTAGCCAAAGAGGAGTTCCCATCATCATCTAGATTCACATGCACACTTTACTAGGTATTCTTCTACACACCCTATGACTAGTTTCATTACCTGCTTTCAAATTAAGAAATGAGTGAAAATTAACTGAAACATTTTGGCATGTCCAGTGGGACCTAGTTTCATTTTTATTCCTTTATTGTTTGCTCATTGAATGAATTTTAAAATTTATTTTTGGGATTAAAATAGACCTTTTTCATACATTAATTTCTTGCTTGTCTTAGTTCATCTAGTAGCTTAAGAGGTAAAGTAATTAATCATAGTTTTCACACTTGTTATCACACACTTAAGCCAAACCACCAAAAAATAAACACATCAAAAAATTATTGAGACAAGGCCCAATTAGGATTTCATCACCTAAAAATAAACTTACCCCTTCTCAGCTATCTTACTTGGATTTTACCACCAAGGGGAGAACCAACTCAACTCTTTGGTTGAGTATAAACTTTTAAATTTGGTATATTTTAGCTAAGTACCTAACACCTCTATCAATATGGTGTGTGAAGTGATGGGCTTGGACCTAATAACAAGCCACATACTAAACTTCAACACATATTTATCTCTTGAGCACCTTAACTCAACTCAAAACTAACTTTATATTTCCTCTTTAGTACCTGATATATAATCCAAATTCCCTCTTCACACTTTCTAAGGCATAATTCAAAAGCGATCTAAAAATAATCCTAGGATTCAATGCACTTTTAGTGTATGCATTTTTTTCTTTGAATTATTTTTTATTGATTGCTCTTTCTTTGAGGTGTGAGTTTTATCATATTATTTCCTATTTACTCACATGGTTTTACTAGACAACAACTAAGAAACCAAACCAATCAACCACCACCTTCTTCTTCCTCCATGGAATATAATTCTAATGATGAGGGTTCAACTAATTTTTCTCCCCCTCTTACCAAAATCCTAGTTGTTTCTAAGGGTGATGCAGACTTCACTACCTTCCTTGACAATAATCTGGTGGCCCTTCAACACTATCTTAACACCTTACCTCACATTACCTCTATTGATTTAGTTCCTCTTATAGATATTTCTTATGGTTTTCCTCCCCATCTTATGGTGGGTGTTACCTCAACCCAACCCTTGCTGACCCAAGCCTCTTCTTCTTCCAACATCCCATCTACTACCACTACCCATACCTAATCCAACATTCCAACCTCTAACCAAACACCTCCTACCACACCCCATGCTTCCCATATAGGTTTAACTTTACCTTTAGTTACCTATAATCCACCTACCATGGGGTTATCTCCTACCCCTATTTCTACCCTTCCCTTTATTACAACCAATTCACCAACTTCTATCCCATTTTAGAACTCAGTGCTTTCTATACCTCAAACACTTCCACCCATTAACACTAGAGTCACCACTCAACCTCAACCTAGTCAACCTCAACCCACTATCGTAACCATAGCTTTAAGTCAACCCACATCCATCCCTCAACAAGTACCCATGATAACCTATCAATTTGTCCTTAACCCCCAAGGGTACACATCACCTTCCACCCAACCATTTGTGCCAATAAACCCTTATGTGGCACCATCTCAACCTCTTATGACCACTTACCAATATGTGGCTTATTTTACACTTTCTATCACTTATCCAAACATTAATACCACTTAACCTCAACAAAATTTACCCCTTAATTATGTAGCTTCCTAACCCTAATCATATTTGATCAAGATGTTAATGGACATAATGAGTAGCTTGGAATCATCCATATTTGGGTCTCATAACCTTTTATCTTATGATCAAATTTGTAATGAACCCACTCATCCATCTATTCTCATCCATTCATATCCTCCTTAATGTGAATTACCTAATTTTTCCAAATTCCAAGGTAAGGAGGACCCCCAACAACATTTGAGAGAATTCCATCTTTCTTGTTATTTGATCACATATGATGATGCTCTCCTTCTTCAAACCTTCCCCATGTCCTTATCAAGACCAATGCTTGATTGGTATTGTGATCTTCCCACACACTCCATATTTTCTTTCTCCCAAATGTCCCAAATATTTTTTAGAGCATTTCTCTAATTATATCTAAAAAGGTTTCTATTATTAACCTCTGCTCTATTAAGCAATTTGATGATGAGTCAATTATTGATTTCGTGGCTAGATGGAGAGGTCTCATCAACCAACTATCTTTATCCTTACCCCAACCCAATTTTATTAAACTCTTCTCTCAGGGATGTGCCAAACATATTTACCCCACTCTTCAAGTTCAAACCTTCATAACTTTTGATGAGGCATTCACCATGGCATGTAAACTTGAAAATTGAGCCGTTGATGAAGGTAAATTGAAGCTATAGAACAATAATTCTAGATTTAAATCCAATGACCCTCCCTCCACCAAAACCACTAACCAATCCAACCATCCCAATACCAAATCAAAAGCATTTTCAAACTCTATTGTCCTAAAAATTGCTCCACCTCTAACTATCAACCAACCCCTCCTACCAACAAAACCAAAACTGAAACTGAGTTCCTTAAAAACAATATAATCCCATAGGGGAATATTATGCTTCAATTTTGGAAAAAAATACAAAAGATAACCTCATTCAAATTCCACCTATCAAACCACCCCAACAATTTGATGCTTCTCACCCTGTGCTTGGGTGGTATAATGAAAATGACCATTGTGCCTTTCACCAAGTTGTTGGACATGAAATTAATAGGTGTAACACCTTTAAAAGTATTGTCTAAGGATTAATTTATAGTAGAGAAATTTCATTTGATAATACTAATGGAATTCCTAATCAATCCCTTGACATCTTCTACAAACCTTTTTCTAATCATCCTCCTTCTACCCATCACCATGACAACCAACCTAAATCATCTCACTCTCATGATACACATACAATCAATGTTATTAATAATGAACCCATTATTGAGGAGACCATTACCTTAACCACTTCTTCCTCTATTTTACTTGTGTAAGTGGTGGAATCACCTCCTACTCCTTTGAATACCTAAACAAAGGACTAAACCACCCCTGCCTCTTCATTTGATGAGACCTTAGCTTTATCTACCTCTCCTTTGGTGGAAACACCGAAGGAGACAACCATTGATTTAACCACCCCTTCTTCTAGTCCACCTATTCAAGTGGTAGAACTGACCTCTATTCCTTTGGACACTCAAATAAAGTATGTAACCCTATCTACTCTTTCACTTAGGGAAAACACACTTACCTCCCCCATCATAAAACCATCCATGCCCTCTTTGGAAACTATCCCCAACCAAGAGAAGGTTACCTTATCTATCAAATCACTAATTTTGGAACCATCCATTGAAAATAAGGATAGAGAAACCATTCCCTCTTCTCTACCTATAGGCTTAAGCTTTGAAACCAATGACCAAGGAACTAAACCCATCTACAAGCCCTTTTATAGGCTAATACAAAGTTTAGAGTTCACTTACCAACCTAACTTTGAGATATCCACCTTTTGGCATTGTCTTAGACTCCCTTACCAAAAAAAATATGAATCCTCAACTTCCCTTGAATCTACCCTTAAACCCATTATTCCCCTTCATCAAACACTTCTTCTAAAACCATCAATGAATCCTCCCAACAACCTTCTTATAACATTACCAAATCACCTTATGCCTCTCTTACCAAACCAATCAAGAATATGAAAATCCTTCCCATAATTATCCATACTCACCCCTCTTTAAAGTTGGATTAGGACCATATATTCCACCAAAGAAGCCCTCAACCAAACCAATTAAGAAGGTAGAGTTTCCAAAACATCAACCTTAAACTAGACCCATATCCCCTCCTTCCCACTTGCCTTCTATTTTAGGACCCCATTATTCTACTATTCAAATTACCTATTCTTCCTCTACTAAACCATCTATAGACACTAGAATTGTGCTAATCCTTTGCATGATTACCTAGGTTGCATTACCCATCAGCCCCTTTCTTATTTAATTCCCTAACCTACGTCTTTACCCTTTGTTCACATCTAATTAATTTAATTTTTAAATTAAATAGATTAAATCTCCTTTGGACACTTCAATTGGCCACCTCACCCTATGATTGGTTCTCACCCTTTGACTCACCCTAGGACCTAGTCATTCTATCCTAACCACCTAGCAACTATTCCTCCCCCCTCATAACTCCTTAACTACCTAACCACCTCTCAAACTTGTGTTATGACCATTTTACAATATTAAAACCCATTTATCAAAGTAAGAAGTGGGCTAAAAGGCTAAATATAGCCTATTTTACCTAGTCTTGGGGAACCGATGTCAATTAGTCCTCATTCTATGCTAGTGGGCTTGTCAATGTTGATTACTTAGGCCTACTTTAAAATTGGCCATGGGGTCAGAAAATGATTGATTCAGATAGAGATTTCATTATCAGAACATTCTAGCATCACTATCGACATCTAAGCTTACTGTCACTCTACATGAATTATTCAAGATCAGGAATTAAGAAACTATATAGTTTTTTAAGTACCATGAAATAAAAGCATATGCTTTGCCCTATCTATTCATGCACTGGTTCATCAAGCCTCATCAAATCCATCTATCTAGCATAGTTATTCACATATCTAACCCAACTAAGTACATTTTGGTGTTTTTGCATGTTTTAAACAATCATTTTATATTATTTTTACAAATATAATATTTAACTACTTACAAAACTCAAGTTTCCTCTATGGAGAATTTGTAACACTCCCTCACCTCCATATCTCTACCTCATCATATCAACCTCTGCCTTACCCTTCTTGAGTCTTACTCACCCCCTCATGACTCCTCATGACCCTTTACAAGACTACAACTATATTTCCATTCTTGGGAAAGCCTTCAACAACCCCACCAATATCATTTCCCCAACCGATATTAGTTATCCAAACTGACATCGGTGACCTAAACTAACACCAGTCA
This sequence comes from Torreya grandis, assembly GCA_037957365.1. Taxonomy (NCBI): domain Eukaryota; kingdom Viridiplantae; phylum Streptophyta; class Pinopsida; order Cupressales; family Taxaceae; genus Torreya; species Torreya grandis. The sequence goes on from JARHVA010002904.1 coordinate 1,358,251, forward strand.
CTTAACTGATGTTGTTCACTATGTTCTTTACACTGGGAACCCCCAAAATCCTCCCCAACAACCTCACTAAAACACAATTCCTCTACTTAATGTGCACTATATTATTCACTGACATGTTCAAATTTACAACACAATAAATAGTATTTTAACCCTCTCTCTCTCTTTTCTTTTATGTTTTTTTTGAACTCTATTTCTAAATAGTAGACTATCATCCCAGGGAAGTGTTATGCTTCCTAGAACAAGTGCGTAGCTTGGCAGCTTGCACATATTTTTGTTAACAACAATTCTATTTAGTGTTTTCTTATACATAGGCATCTTCCTCCATAACCAAAGAGGAGCTATCAAAAAATATAGAATGGTGCATGTCATTATGGGTACTTAATCACTTATCACTAACCTTCATACTTCTATTTCTTCCTTTTAAAATAGATAGAAAAAACTAATAGAAACATTCTAGCACACCCGATGGGACCCCAAAGTTTACCTTAGGTTCATTATTTGATTTTAAAATGACAATCATATAGGTGAATCAATAGTGAATTTTTTATTATTTAATTCTCTCCTTTTATTTGCCATAAAATAAATATACCACACCTTTCATTTTTAGCTTAAGGGGATGACCTCTTCTTCTATTGTCTCTAAACGAGATCATACTCTTTTTTGCAAAGTTAAAAATAACCTTATTTTTGATTACCTCATTTCATGTGCATCAAATTAGTGAAAGTCACACTCTTTCCCTTTCCTCATTATTTTACATCTAAAGAAAACACTTCAGCTTTTAGGTTTAAAACTTATTGCATCATTGGTTAGTTTGATACATATTAGTCACACATAGAACTAATTATATGGTTAATAAATCATAGCACACTTTCTCACACACCTCCAAACCACATATAAAATTAAACATTTCAAAATTTTCCCAAATCCTTAGGTGAGATTTACCTAGATTTCATCACTGGGTAAACGAAGCTAGTTTGGTGTTCTGGCTGGACTAAATCAAAAGTCATAGATTTGGGCCTCCTATACATAATGGTATGTTGAGGACTCCCTAGCCAAAAATATTAAAACCATATCTATATGGATTATAAGACCTTCTTTATCCAACTTCCCCTTCATACAATTTGGTTAAAGCATAAGCCACCAAGAGACTAAAAACAATTCTTAGGAATTAATGTCAGTTGGCTGTATGATCTTTTTTGCCTTTTTGTTGCTTGCTTTACTTTTGAGTTGGTAAGGATGTTTTGTATAAAAACCAGTTTTATTATCCTTTTAAACTTGTTAACCTCTAGCTCTAGTCCCCCTGAGTATTCTTTATTGACACACATGCTTGTTGCATTCACTGTTATATTCAAATTTCATGTTTGGGTTAGTTAAATAGTATTTTTTTGCCTTTTTGGGTTACATAGTAACCAACCTCAGTCAGGATACTAATGCTAGTAGCCTAAGTATCCCATTAACCCTAGTCATACTAATTTTGGCATCCTTCCTACATACTGACCTTGGTTAGGCAACTGATATCAGTCTTTGTGGATTTTTCTAATTTTCAATCTACCTCAAATAACAAGCTATAATCACCTACCTATTTTAATAAAACTTGGGTTTTTTTAATTTCCTATCATAGATATAGGGTTTGATAAAATTTTCTTCCCTTTTGCATGGTATTGATATGAAATCAAGTGAATATTCTCACTAATCATGCAAGTTGGCAACCTCTTCCACCTTTGCCTCCTCTTTCTAGTCCTTCCATAGAGCATGATCCTAGCATGGAAGGTTCCCATGGCTATGTCAGTCTTAGTCAACCACCCATCATGCTTGAGGGTGATCAATAATTCAATCAATTCCTTGATCATAACAATAAAGCCTTCTAACATTACCTTGTCATGAGTTAGACACATAACTCTTTTGGTGATTTGATTTATGGTATGCCTATTTTTTAATGGAGACAACATCAATTATTTATACCATTCCCCCTATGGTTACTCAAACTACTAATTTGATAAGTAACCCAACCGTATTTAATGCTCAGAGTTTCTCTAACCACATAGTTAAACCCAAATTATGTTGGGGTTTTCTTAACCTCACAACCATAAGCCACTCAGCCATGTTAGACCCCATTTCAGAACTTGGTTGTGTCAATCCTAGCTAATATTGCACTAATTAATATAAGAGTAACCAACTATCCCTTAGCCAATGTTGTCATAATCCAACCCAAAGTGGTAGCACCTAGCCAAGGTTTTATTCCAAATAGTCTGGGATAAGTCCCCTTTTCTTTGACCCTTCAGCCTATGATTCATGACCCATATGTTACATCTACCCAACCACAATAACCTATGTCATACACTATTTTAGGCTCTCTGTAGGACCCCTATATCTTGGGGAGTGCTTCTTAAACTAATCCCCCTCTAAATCTAATCAAGATGCTGATGGATAAGATGTATATATTAGAAACATCTATTTTAGGTTTAAAGAATGTTCTTTTGTATGATCAAATATACAATGAGCCCATCCATCCTTTAGTACCTATTTATACTTATCCCAATTAGTGGAAGCTTCCTAATTTCACTTATTTTCAAGGCAAGAAAGATCTAAAACAACACTTATGAGCATTCAAACATGCTTGTTACCTCATAGGACATGATGATGCATTGTTACTTCATACTTTTCCCATGTCCCTTATGGGTGCTACTCTAGATTGGTATAGTTCCATTACTTGACACTCCTTGTTTTCCTTTACCTAGCTTGATTAGCTATTTTTAGATCATTTCTCAATCAATATCTCTAAAAAGGTCTCAATCATAAATCTTTATTCTATTCAATAGTTTGAGGATGAGTCTATAGCTGATTTCATTGCTCATTGAAGAGGTTTCATTAATCAACTCTCTTTATCGTTACCCTAGCCTAAGCTCATTGAAATATTTTCAAGAGCATGCACCAAGCACATATCCTTGACCATCCAAGTTCAAACCTTTCACACATTAGATGAAGCCTTTATAATGGGATGAAATCTTGAGATTCAGGTAGTAGATAAATATTGAGTCAAGTTATGCAAAAAAAATACAAATTATAGGCCTTGTGACTCTTCTTCCTCTAAAACCTCCTCTTCCAGCCAAAAGTCTAAAGGCTCAGCCAATATAGTAGTTGTTAAGTTGGTGTATTCCACAAAGGGAGATAAATCCAAGCCTTCAACTTCTCAAAACCCAATAAATCAATTCCAATAATGGTATGAATGTAGAGAGTACACTCTAATTAGGGAGTAATACACCTCTATGTTGGATAAGTTACTGAGGCAAGGAGCTATTACCCTTCCTTAGGTCGAGCCCCCCATACAGTTTGATATTTCCCATCCTATACCCATATGGTACAAGGAGGACTAGTTTTGTGGCTATCATCAGTGAAAGGCCATGATGCTAACAACTATAAGACCCTCAAGAATATTTTTCAAGACATACTCAATAAGGGTGATCTAGTTTTGGATAACCCCAATGCATCAACTAACCAAAAATTTGATGTCTTCAAGAGGTAATTTCTTGAGCACTCCTCTTCTTAAAATAATGTTCAAGCAATAACTAAGCATACACATAACCACAACATCCAAACTATTGATGTGGTCTTTACCTCGATGCTGATCCAGTCCACTCCACCTTCTCCTCTTCCCCAAGTAGAGGATCCTACCATACTTGTCCCTCTCCCTCAGGTAGAGGAAACTATTTTTCCTCATTCACTTCCATGAGAAGAGGGCCCTCCTCTACCTATCTTTATTCTACATGAACTTATTGTGCCCATTCCCCTCACACACATTTTTCCTATTCTTATACCACCTAAAGAACATGCATTACCCACCCTTGATCACATGTTAAGTGGGTTATCATACCTTTTCTCTTCCCCCTTGAGAAGCCTTCTTCACTTGTTTCTCCTCCACTAATGGAAGTTAGTGCCCCATCCATTCCTCTTTCACATGTATAGGAGCCTATTTCATCTGATCCCATGATAGCCAAGGGAATGATTGTAGCTACTCACATTGAGCTTGTTTTGTCACTTCTATTACCCATAGAAGAGCATACCTTCCTGGTCCCTCATCCACATGTTGAGGGGGTAATTATCTCAATACTCTATCCACTTGAGGAGCTATCTTTACCAGTCCCTTCCCCACTGTCAGAGCATCATGTATCTTCTCCTACCTTGATTAAAGAGGATCCCATTATGATTCTCACCCATCTTTGGCCTAAAGTGGTTGCTACCAATAATTTCCCTCTTTTTCAATCACCTAAGTCTTTTATGAAATAAACAATAAGGCCTACACTAATGTTATCTAAACCTTTATTATGGTTGGTAAAAAATATCAATTTTATTGACTCTAAGAAGCTAGATAACATAACATTTTAGGATCATCTCAAATCTCCTTTCCCTACACAACAAAAGTCATCCTTTATCGCTAACCCTTTTAAAACCATTTATTTCAAGGTGTTTGACAAGGTTTGAGCTCCTTCTCCTCCACCAAAGGAGGCTCAAACCCCAATGTTAAAACCTTCACCATCTCAAGCATCTACCATACTAAATCAAATTAGAAGGAATTCACTTGGTGTCCCATATAACTCATCCACAATTAAAGTTAGATTTGAACCCGCTTGTGACTAGGAAGAATGCCAAGCTTCATGAGCCTCATCAACACATTGTGCCATTATCTTTACCTTCAATATTGGGGCCACACCCCTCAACTTTGGTTAAATCACCCCGAACCTTAGAGAACCAAAAGGTGGAGCTACTAGTGCTCTTTCCTTTACCTGAAGGTGGTCCTTCAACCTCTAGCATCTTGACACCTATCAATAAAAAGGTGTCAACAAAACCTATTTTCATGCCTTCACCCAAAAAGGTGCCATGTAACATCCCTCCAACACCTCTTAAACAAAAGAAGGTATTGACCCTAGTTACAAAAACAAATGTAATCCCATTCAAAGTCTCTCATGCCTCTCTTTTACACTAATTATTACAATCATCTCATATAACTCTTCCCTTGATTAAGCCTTATTAGCCTCTTAAACCAAAACCTTCTTGGTTCAATGACATGTATGTTTATTTATGTCATTGATCACTTGGACATGATAATAAGAGATATAAAGCTCTCACATATTTAATCTAGTAACACTTTGGTATAGACACTCTTTTTGAAGATCCCCTTGTAAATTTCCTTGTAACTCCAAAAGTTTCACCCATGACTTCTCATGCTTCCTCACCTAAGCTTGAGCCTAAGGATGCACACAGAGTCCTTCATCACCTTCACCACATGTATTCTAGATTAACTTGATTCATGTGGCCACTTAGACTCAAAAGGATAAAGGCAAGGATAAGGTTACAACACCTTGGGTTCATCCATTTTCAAATGATGTTCCCTCTCAAAAATGCAAGATTTCTATCTTGGTTACCATGCAACCAACATCTTTAGAGGTGGTTCAAGACTCCATGGTCAAGAAACTACACCAAACACTAGTGAATATGTCCCTATATGAGCTAATCTAAAGTTCATCTCAGTATTTTCAGGCCTTGACTAATGCCCTTCAAGTTGTTAAGGTTCAACCTGATGATCCCTAACCTCTCTCAGCTTTTGTAGGCTCCCTCAATACTGTAGCCCTAGTTTCATTCAATGATTTTGAGATTCCTTCTAATCACCTAGGTGACCAAGACCCCACTCTTTCCATCACAACATATATCAATTAGAATCATGTAAAGAGAGTCATGGTTGATGGGGGTGCTAGTATTAACATCATCTCCATGCATTCTTATAAGCAATTAGAGCTCCCTGATCATTATATGTCACAATCAGATGTGGTTCTTTATTATTTTAATGATACCACAATCACCCCAATTGGCATGATCATGCTTCATATTTGTGTTGGTCCTCACACTATTTTAGAGATCTTTTATGTTGTCAAGGTGGAGTTTTAATACAACATCCTACTTGGATATCTATGGATACAAGCCATGACATGTGTGCCCTCAACTTTACACTATTATGTAAAATTCAAGTATGAGGGTTAGGTGCACATCATCCCAACTGATCCTCCTTCATTTAAGATATGCAACATGACTTATAGGCCCAATAACATCCTTATACCATTAAAATTTCCTCCTCTTCCTCCTGATTCTAATGCTTCAATAATCTCAGATCTACCTATGACTCACATTCTCAAGAAAGATCCTATGGAAGATGCCTTCAATCACCTCAATCTTAGTGAATATCATCTCCTCATGCTAGATATGTTCCATAATCCACAAGATTATGGACGATTGCATACACATCCCCAGTATGATCCCTATATCAAGATGGTCATATAACATGGTCCTCCTAATCTTCACATGAATCTAATATATGGGGGGATTGACAGTACTCCCGCTATGGGAAATCCTCTCCCTTCTACCCAACTCTTCACATGTGACTTCTCTTTCCTAGCAAAACCTAGCCTTGATAACACTTATCTATATAGGTGTGCCTAGAAAGGGTTTGGTCTGGGATAGTATGAGCAAGGAGATCATACACCCATAAAGTACCCCACCAAAAAAACCATTAAAAATGCTAAGAAGTGGTATGGTGTGGGTTTTAAAGAGCCATCCAAGCTCACTAAGGTTACCTATGTTTTAATCATTGAGGAACCTTTGCCTCCTTCTCCACCTTCACCTATCCCCCCACCTCATAAGGATTTAAAAGTATCCATCCCTCATAGTTTTTTTTATGTGAATGATGTTAACCTGGGAACCTTAACCTATTATCTTGACGGGGAAACAAGGTCCCTTCCCCTCCTTCATCCTAACATGATCAACAATGACTCTTCGATAATTAATACAATCCAATGTCAAGATAATGAATCTATTTTCACATACATGGGAGATAAAGGCTCATATAATCATAAGTCATTCTCCTCTAAGACACAAAATATGCTAAATTAATCAACTATTTATATCAATTTGTAGTTTCTAGATAACCCTCACATTCTTAAAGTTGGTTGATCCTTAGATTTTATCAAACAAAAAGATTATGCCACTTTCCTTGACAATCATAATAAATATTTTGATTGGTCATACAATAATATTTTTGGCATAAACCCTATGATCATAACCCACAAAATTTTCACAAATCATGAAGCTAAACCTATTTTTCAGAAGCTTTGCAAGATGCATCCTCACATTACACTTCTCATCAAAGAGGAGCTTCACTGCCTCTTATCCATCAACTTCATTCAACCCATTGATTAGATATAATGGGTCTCTAACATCATCCCCATCACCAAAACCACAAGATGAATTCATCTTTGCATTGATTTGCATGATCTAAACCTTGCATGTCTAAAAGATGATTTCCCTCTGCCTAACATCGACTAGGTAGTAGATCTTAAGGCTAACGATGAGATGGTTTCTCTCATGGATAGATTCTTCGATTACAATAAAATCTTGATTTATCTTAATAACCAACATAAAACCACTTTCCTTAGCCCATGGGGAACCTTTTGTCATTATGTTATGTTATTTGGATTGAGAAATGTTAGGTCTACTTACCAATGCATGATGACTTACATTTTTCATGACCTCCTTCACACCATCATGGAAGACTACGTGGATGATTTTCTCAAAAAATCTAAGTGATGCCAAGACCATTTGGTGATCCTTGATATCATCTTTGAGCATCTTATACGCTATAACATTCATCTTAACCCAAAGAAGTGCATCATTGGTGTCTTCTCTAATAAGCTACTAGGCTTTATCATTTCTCTCCATGGTATTGAGGTTGATCCTGCTAAGGTTTAAGCCATTCTATAGATGCCTCCACCCAAAAACCTCAAGCAACTTCATAGCCTACAAGGAAAATTATCATCTATTCGACATTTTATCTCCTAATTATCAGATAGATGTCAACCATTTCATCATCTTATTAAAAAGAATGTCTTCTTTGAGTGGAGTGAGGAGTGTCAAAAAGCATTCAATTCCCTCAAAGGCTATCCTCTTTCCCCACTAGTTCTCATTCCACCTAAGGAGGATCAACCTTTCTATCTCTATATTTTGATAATAGATAACTCCATTAGTGTTATGATTGTGCATAGGGATGACAACCACAAGGAGCAAGATATCTACTATATAATTCAAATGTTTATAGACTTTAAAAATCAATAAAATCACACCAAGAAACTTTATCTAGATATAGCCTTCGTGGCTTATAATATTCGACACTATCTCCTTAATCATAAGACTTACATCATCACCAACACTGATCCCCTCAAATATATGCACTCCAATACCTATCAAAACTAGTGCATGGCTCATTCACTTATGATTCTCATTGAGTTTAATTTGGAGTTCATTCATTAAACATCAATCAAGGGGAAAATAATTTTAGACCAATTGGCCGATGCTCCTCTTCCCAAAATGTGACCTTCTAATATCAAATTTCCTGATGAATCCATCACCATACTCTCCACTGATGACACCACCTATCAAATGATGTTATTTTTTGATGGATCCAAATTTCAAACTAGAGGGGGTGCAAGGGTCATCCTTATTTCTCTTGATGATGAACCCAGGCCCTTATCCTTTAAATTATATTTTGAGTGTACCAATAACATGGAAAAATATGAAGCCTTAGTTCTCAAGCTTTAGAGAGCCCTTTTCTTGGGGGTCAAATACATCCACATATATGGAGACTCCTAGCTTATGGTAAATCAATTCAATAGCTCTTATCAGTGTAAGAATGACATCCTACAATAGTAAAAACACCATGTAGACACATTATTAGCCTCTTTTGACCATTATCTCTTACAAACCATTCCTTGTTCAAAAAATAAGTTTGCTGATACTATGGCCTCTCTTGCCTCACACATTCCCTCTTCATCATCTTCTTTGAAGTTTTGCGTTATCATCTATTGTCTAACATTACCCTCTTACATTTTAACAAACATCCTCTTTATTGGTAATGTAGACACCAATTCTCATGATGTCTAGTATGAATAGTTAGTGGACTATCTCACTTATGGTGTTTTCCCCTCTGATCTTTCTAGTAATGGGTGGCATGCTTTTGTCAAAATAACTATTCATTACACCATGTTTGGGGGTCTTCTCTATAAGTGAGACTTCGATGGCCTCCTTCACTATCTAACTAGTGCTGAAGTCCCTTATGTCGTCAAGAAATTCCATGATGGAATTTGTGGTGGACACTTAAGTGGGAATGTGATTGCTAAACACATTCTTTAACTTGGCTATTATTGGCCAACCCTTAACCAAGATTAATGTGATTATGTTCGACATTATGTCAAATTCAAACAACACGTGAATCTTCTTCATGTACCAAGTCACACTTTGTAAGTGGCTTAGGAGTTTTTTCCCTTCTCTCAATGGTGTTTAGATATTATTGGTGAGATTAACCGACATTCATCTCTTTGTCATCACTCTATCATCACCAAGATATAAAATTTCACTAAGTGGGTGGAAGCAATTTCCCTTATCTTCACAAAATTTGACAAAATTGTTAACTTTATCAATCATCCCATTATTTGCCATTATGGTATTCTACATAAGATCATTATGGATAATGGTAAATCCTTCAAGAATAAATCTGTCCAAAAGCTCTATGATGTCTTTTGAATCAAATGAAGCTTCTCATCTCCTTATCATCCATAAGAAAATGGGGATGTAGAATATTATAACAAATCTTTGACCAAAATTATCATAAAAGTAGTTAGTGACTCTAGTAGGGATTGGCACATGCATATTCCCTTCACTCTATGGGTCTATCACACTAGCATTTGAACCCCTATAGGTGTTACACCTTTTTATTTGTTTTATGGTATAGAGAAAATCCTACCTCTTGAAGTATATATTCCTTCTCTTTACATATACTTATAGGATATCCTCTCTAATGATGATTTTCACCAAAAATGATTGGCCCAACTTGAGTTGCTCGATGAGCATCGACTTGAAGCTCTAAACTATCTTCAAATCTATGAAGAGCACATCAAGCATGCATATAATAAGCATTTGAAACTATGGTCGATCCCCTATTCCCCTATCTCTATTACCTATTAAATGCAAACAAGGGACTTAGAAATTACTTGCCATGAAGTGAACCAATCACTTATCCAATGAAACTATGGTCGATAGTGTAGCACATGAAAAGGGATTATGTTTGTATGCCTCCCCATTTTGCCTTATGGCCCTTTTCAATGAAATATCATTGTGTCTTTCATCTTAAACATCCTGTTTATATGTCAGTTTCTCCTTTTAGACATTGTGTTTTATGGCAGAAACTTGCTTTTCTTCATTCTTAGGTATACTTTTGATCACTAAATTAAAATTATGTGCCTAGCATCAACCACATTTGTTATCATAAGTAAACATCACAATAATTTGCTTTCGATAATCAACCTAGCCATACTAACAATCAATAGTTCAATAGTTCATTTAATACAAATGCCAATTTATGTTATGAGAATTATAATTAACATTTTCATCAATAGTTTCTATGAATACCAATACACATGGAAGCTATATCATCATTCATTTTAAAGCATACACAATTGCATATATGCAAAATGCTGAAATGAAAAACAAACATAGTATATTTTATTCATACACCATCACAAATATGAAAAAATGCTAAGATGTGTCTAAATATTAAGTGGTGCATGTACCATTAAAAATATGGGAAATTATCTAATAACCTACCTACTAACATGCTAGCATCATCATAACCATAATGCTTAACATATAACATACTAACATCATCATAACCATAACCATAACATTTAACATCTAACATCATAACAACATAACATCAATAACAGAAACATCTATAATACCATCATAATTGTATATATCAAAATCATGTCATAACAAATGTATCATCTCATATATGTTGAATGTGAATGTATAAATTAATGATACATTAGTACATATGTCTCTATCTCTCCAAAAATATACATCACACATCTTTGGCATGTAGGCCAGTACACACACACACACACACACACACACACACACACACACACCACATCACATCACATCAAAATAAAAAATATACACTGACTAATCCTACCATAGAAGTGGTCATGACCCTGTAGTGTCACCCATGTCCTCAACCTATCTACAATGTTGGGAGCTCAAAGCTGTGGTGTGAGTAGTCCACTATTGTACTAGATAATCAACATACCTAGGGATATTTGGATGTGCCTTAAGGGTCTATGTATAATAATCAATCTCTACTAGAGCAGTGTTGTATCTTTGAACTAACACTATCTATGGAGGCCCCATATTCCCTGCTATAGGTTCCTATAATGTCTATGGTGGTCCCATCATGCTAATAGTAGGTGCCCATGGTGGTGCTTATGGTGGTGGAGAAGGTGAAGTTGCCTGTCCATCACTTGGAGCATCTCTATTTACTATCATGAAATTGAACTATGTTTGTAGCCCTATCACCTGACCACCCAGAGTTATAACCTATGAGTATGCTACCACTATCTATGCTTATAGGGCTAAATCCTACCTTATGACTATTGTCAACTTCCCCTATAGCACTATCACCTATCCCTATAGAACTTGTACCTATGCCTGTGCTATGTCCTTAGCTTGGATCATAACATCTCTCTCTTTGGTAATGGCCTACATGTTAATAGGTGGTCTCTATGGGATCATGGTGTACTATCTTACCCACCAAACTCTATATGCCCTTATAAAACCTACATCATTAAATATTCTAGCTAAGAGATCCTCAAATTCAGACCCCTATGTCTCTTGTGGTAATGGTAGGGGAAGTTCTATGCCATCCCTCTTATACTATGGCATGTCAGGAGGTACTCCCTATAAAATCCCATATTGGTGCCTGACGTGCTCTGCTATTATCCTCTCCACCTCCCTAGCTCTCCTACCATGCACCCACCTCATGCTCTAGGTACCTCTCAATTATATCCTGTACCTTAAAAAAGGAGGAAGTGTCAGATATGGTCTCCATATGATATTAGTTGGTTTTAGGGCATCCAACATCCTCTTATAGTACTCAATATCTATGACCACATCATCTATCCAAGTGTGGTCCATGGACTCTCTCCAACATCTAAAGTTAACTCTATATCCTATAATGATGGTGATGAAGAAGCATAATGGTTGGGTCATTACAATATTATCATAGGCCTAGCAGTGTAGAAGGTGACCCACATAGAGGCTATATCGATGTCACAATATAATTCCCCAAAGCTCTTTGTACATCTATGTGAGGAATGAAATACCCCAAGAAAATACCATCCTCTACTCTAGTATGTCATCTACTACACCTATCAAAGACACTAGTAACTACTACCATCTACATCTGACAATATATAAATAATAACTCCAATCATGAGCATGATTTTGAGTCTATGCTCATCACCATCAAACTCATATAGGGGCTCATATGTGAATCTAGAAGAGTGGTACTCTATCTACTCAACATGCTCTCTAAATAATGTGTCCATGATCACGTCATGCTCATCTTGACTACATACATATCAACACCATGTATTGATAGCCTTAATTTCTGATACACATTCTCTGGTAGGACTATCATCTCACTTATGGAAAGATGGAAGGTGTTGGTGGCTAGATCTCATCACTCTATCAATGCCACCATTAGGCTCACATCCCTCATAACTCAACTTTATCTACAAAATCCTCCTAGGCTAATTGTAGTGATATGCTCCCACTCATCGGGAGTCACATTCACTCAAATCCTTAATAGATTATTTGAGATTTAATCCCAAAGTGTGAGATCTTATCTCACCTATAACCATAAATGAGCACATCATTAAAAATAATAACTATTCATCTCAACTAACCCTCCCTCTAACCTAGTTTCTCCTTTGGGAGAACTACATCAGCCTAAGACCCTTCATAGTGTTATGTAGGAAGAACTTAGTTAACATGGGGTATCCTAAGGCTAGCTTAACCATTTCAACCTAGTAAATAACACTTAACTATTTTTTATAGACCCAAATCTTTTCCTACACTTTTAAAGTTTGTAAACACTCTAGTGCCTAACTTACAGTGTTTGGGATTCAACCTTTGCTCCTTAAGTTAATTAATTAACTCTTAAATGACCCTCTCTGACCCCTCCCAACTTCTATAGAGATTGACATTGATCCTTACTTGATCAATGTCGATCCCTTAGACTGTACCCAATCTTTTATGGGTTAACTGACATTAGCTAAAGCTATTGATGTCAACGACTGGTTCAACCCTAGGGCTGAATCATAAAAATCCTCCATACCCCTTTTCTACCCTAAAAATACCCTTGAACCTCCTCAACCTACCTAAATCTCCCTAATTTTAATCTCTAACCTATAACTACTCTTTTACCCCCTCCTCCTTACCCTTTTTTGCTCATATTTCAAAAATTTGCAAATTCTAAATTTAATTACAAATTGGGTGTATAGTGGTCCTACCTTGTCCACTCAATGATGGTGGGTTGGGATGGAAGGCACTAGGGAGCCACTCTAAATATAGGGTCTCTAATCATATGTGTATCCATCTTGGTAGAAAATCCACCCATGTGGTCCAATAGTGTCTTATTAGTGCTCACATCACTCCACTTGCTCTCAAGTGCTCTACAACTTCTCTCCACCACTCAAACCTCACCACCTAGTTCACACCTGACACAAAAGTGATGTTTTCACACACAAAAATCTAACACTCAGTGTTGGCAATCAACAAATGATAAATGAGCTTTATGAGGGCCACTAAACCCTTTTTGTTAGGTTTGATTGGTTGTTAGTGTTGACATTTCTATGCCCTAAGCAATTGATGTCGGTCGATACCCATTGACATCGGTCTGGTAGTTGATGATGGTTATGCCACCGACATCAACAACCTCACTGATGTCAATTATCCTATTCTAGGGAAACTAATTTCCAACCCTCCCTACCTCAAAATTTTAGCTTAACTAAGATCATGTGACTCTTTCATAGTCTGAAATGGACTGCATTAGGGGCAATTAGAGATCACTTATATGCCCCAATCATGATAGCTAATCATGGGGTTCACTAACATCTCCACCAACCATAATGAATGAATTAGAGATTGCATATACCTCCCTAACTAGTAACACCTTTTATTATTATATTATTGTTGTCATTAAGCTAGATAGCACTATGATTGATTTGAAGTTGGCTTTTTCATAAGCATTGTAGATCATGACCTTGACTGGTCCCTATTGCCTATGACCATTTTGTGTCTTTCAAGAGCACTTCCATTTTTAGATAGATGGGGCATATCAACCATTGGAGATGCACCCTTGATATTTTTAACCCATTCAACTGTCACTTATATATGTTTTGGACTAGTCATTTTTGTTTGCATCTTCTTGACTTGTTGACCATTTGACCAACTTTGGCATGAAGTAGTGTGCATGTGTGTCATGTTATCACCACATTTCCAATTCCCACCTAACTTTACCCACCTATCTTATTTAAAAATGATCACTGATTATGGTTTTACCACCATTAGTCCCCATTTTAAGGGGGGAATACCTCATCCCATCTTTGGAGCAAAAAACTTTTATTTTTATCTCAAAGCTTGTGCATACAAGATATAAGACAAAAAGGGTTAAATGTAGATAATATAATTACACTAATCCCTTACATGATTACCTAGGTCACATTACCCCTCAAACCCCTTATTATTTAATTCCATAACCTATGTCTCTACCCTTTGTGCACATATAATTATTTAATCAAATTGGTTAAATCTCCTTTGGCCACCTCACCTAGTCACCTCACCCTATAACTAGTTTTCACCCTCTGACTCACCCTAAGACCTGGTTATTCTATCCTAACCACCTAGGACCTATTATTCACCCCTCATAACTCCTTAACTACCTAACCACATCTCAACCTCATGTTATGACCATTTTCTAATGGGAAAACCCATTTTTCAAAGTAAGAAGTGGGCCAAAAGGCTAAATATAGCCTATTTTACCTAGTCTTGGGAAACCAACATCAGTTAACCCTCAATCGATGTCAGTGGGCCCACTAACATTATTTGATTAGGCCTACTTCCAAATTGGCCATGGGGTCATAAAATGATTGATTCACATAGATATTCATTATCAGAACATTCTAGCATCACTATCAACATCTAGGCTTACTGTCACTCTACATAAATTGTTCCAGATTAGGAATTAAGAAATTGCATAGTGTTTTGAGCATTATAGACTAGAAGTATATGTTGTGCCCTATCTATTCATGCACCAGTTCATCAATCCTCATCAGATCCATCTATCTTACACATTTTTTCACTTATCTAACCCAACTAAGTACATTTCAATGTTTTTGCATGTTTTAAATAGTCATTTTATATTGGTTTTACAAATATACTATTTAACTAATTACAAAACCTAAGCTTCCTCTATGGAGGAGTTTTAACATTCCCACACCTCCATCTCTCTACCTCAGCATATCAACCTCTACCTTGCCCTTCTTGAGTCTTACTTACCCCCTCATGACTCCTCATGACCCCTTCATAAGACTACAACTCTATTTCCCTTCCCAGAAAAATCATTACCCTATTTCTTGAGTCTTACTTACCCCCTCATGACTCCTCATGACCCCTTCATAAGACTAAAACTCTATTTTCCTTCATCATAACCCCACCAATATCATTACCCAAGTGATATTGGTTATTCAGACTGACATTAGTAACCTAAATTGATATTGGTCACTTAACTAACATTGGTCACTATGTTTTTTTACACTAGCAACCACCAAAATCCTCCCCAATAACCTCACCAAAATATAATTCCACTACCCATCTTGTACTATATTGTTCATTGACACATTCATACCTACAACATGGTAAATAGTATTATAACCCTCTCTCTCTCTCTTTCATTTATGTTTATTTTAATTTTTTCTCCTAAATAGCAAACTATCATCCTAGTGAAGTGTTATGCTTCCTAAAACAAGCATGTAGCTTGGCAGCCCACACATATCTCTACTAACAATAATTCTATTTAGTATTTTATTATACACAAGTGTCTTCCTCTATAGCCAAAGAGGAGTCATCACAGTGTTTGGAATGGTGTACATCATTATGGGTACTTAATCACTTATCCTTAATCTTCATATTTCTATTTCTTCCTTTTAGAATAGCTAGCAAAAATGATATAAATACCATCCCCTTTTTATCCACCAATGCCTCCACCCATCAAATGATATACTTCTCCCTCATTCTTAACTAACATATATATTTCTACTTTCCCACCCATATCTAACCCCTTGTCATCTAAATCTTCCACCTTCAAATCATCTACCCTAAAGATAACCATAACCAAGTAATCCCAACTACCTACTAAAACTATTCTACCGCCTACAACTTCTAAGGTGAAAACTACTTCTAAGTAGGCTCCCATCCCTAAATCTATAAACCCATTACCTCTAACACCTTTGAATGAATCCTACTCAACCATCCTATAAAGGTTATCGTAAACTTCTTCCATTATCTTACCCCCTATCAAACCATTTTACCCTTTGAATACCAAACCCTCCTAATTCAATGTTAACCTGATTTGTTCATATCATAGGACACAGAGACATGACATGAAGAACTAAAAAGCTCTACAATAACTTATTCATAGCCTATATGATGAGGATGATATATTATTTAATGAACCTATTTTACCTCCATTACCAATCCTACCATCAATTTAACCTATCCAACATTTATTTACACTCCCACTCCCACCCAAAAGCGAGTAAGAACCAAAGCAAGCATCAAACCTAGAAAACCCCCTTATCCACACTATTCATGTGATTACTCAATCCCAAGCCCAACAGAAAGATAAGGGAAAATCCAAAGCATCCATTCCATGGACTTACCCTTTAACCCCTCAACCTTCCAAATAGAACTAGACACCTACACCTTCACTTATTCCACCACCAAAGCCTAAAGTATCCATTTTTGGACCCTCTCCCTCTAACCCATTTGAATCCATCCAGTGTATCATGTTAAAAGAACTTCACTAGACACCACTAAAAATGATGCTTTATGAACTAGTCAACACGTCACCCCACTATCATTAGGCACTGATCAAGGCTTTGAAATCTATAGAGGTTCAACTATATGATCCTCAACCTCTTGTACCCTTTATTGGATCCCTCTAACTTTTTTCCCTCATCACCTTTTAAGATTTTTAAATACCTCCTATTCATCTTGAGGATTTTGATCCCCCCCTCTTTATTACCATATACACCAATCAAACCTGCATCAAAAGGGTGGTTATTAATGGAAGAGCTAGCATAAATACCATCTCCTCCCATACATATGAACAAATTTAGCTATCCAAAAACATCATGTCAAAAACTATAATGGTCCTTCACTCTTTTAATGATACCATGGCCACTACCTTAGGGACCAATGTCTTTCACATTCACTTGGGAATTTATACCATTTCTTATTTATTTTATGTTATAGAGGGTGAGTTAAAATACAATGTGTTACTCGAATGGCCTTGGATCCATGCTATGAGTTGTGTCCCTTCTACCTTACATTAATGTGTCAAATTTGAACATGAAGGTCAAGTTATTATGATCAAATTTGACCCTAGTCCCTTTACCTTTTATAATATGACATATCAGCCTAATGATATCCTCCTACCTCCTTCATCTACCTCATAACCAACTTATAAAAAAACCACCCCACCAACCAAAAATATCAACACTCCTACCCACAATAATGATGAAGTTTCAACTAGCTCATCTATCCCTTCTTCCCAGATTCCTATAAAGGACCCCTTAAAATCCATGTTTCAACATCTATCCCTGGGGGAATATCACCTTTTAACCTTAGACACTTTCCTTACTCCCCAAGAGTATGGGAACCTCAAATATGACCCTTCCTACAATCCTAACATCTAAACCACCATCCCTTTTAGGATCTCAAATAATCAAACAAATTTCATTTATGGGAGACTTGACCATCCACTTCTTACTCCTACTACTACTCCTCATATCCAACCATTCACCTGCAACTTCTCTTATCTCAATAAATTAGCCTTTGCCAAATCTTACCTTTATAGGTGTGCTTGGAAGTGGTTTGGTCTCAACCTTTATGAATAGGGACCTCATGAGTTATGCATAATCAAAACCCAAAAACCTCATGAGTTATTCAGCCTTTGGTTTGTACCACCAGAAGAACCCACCTCACCAAAACCCATATCCACTATTGACGAGGATGTTCCATCCTCACCAACCCCATCTTTTCTAAAATATAAGGACTCCAATATCATCCCATCTAAATTTTTTTATCAATACCATTAGTTTGGGGCCCCTAACCTATCAAAAGGTAACTGAACTAAAACCCTTCCTCTCATTCATCCTAAAATGATATATAAAGATTCTCCTACCATCAACACCATCCAACATTAGGATGATGATTCCATTCTCACCTACCTTGGTGTAGGGGATTCTTCTATTCATAAATCCCTTCCTCCTAAGAATTAAACTATGTAGAATGAATTCACTCTTGATGTCAACTTGGGTACTCAGGATAACCCCCATATTGTTAAGATCAACCAATACTTTAATTCCATAGAGCAATAAGATTACCTTTCTTTCCTTCGAGACCGTAGCATAGAATTTGTTTGGTCCTATCAAGATATGCCTAGAATTGACCCTTCTATTTCCCTCCATAATATTTTTACCCATTGGAGGTTAAGTCAATTCATCAAAAGCTTTGTAGGATGAATCCTTGCATAGCCCTTCTTATCAAAGAAGAGATTCAATGTCTCTTATATATTGAATTCATTCAGCCCATTGACTATCCACAATGGGTTTCTAACATCATTCCCATAACCAAAACCATAGGGGGCCTTCACCTCTGCATCAAATTTCATGACCTTAATCTCAGTTTCCCAAAGGATGACTTTCTTTTGCCAAATATTAGCCAATTTTTTGATCTTATATCCATCCATGAAATGTTATCTCTCATGGATGGTTTCTCAAGATATAATCAAATCTTGATTTCCCCCAATGATCAGCATAAAACCTCATTTATTACCCTATGTGGAACCTTCTACTACAAAATTATGCCATTTGGAGTAAATAACACTAAATCAACCTATCAACAAGCCATGACCTACATATTTCATGATCTCATCCATAAAATTTTATAAGACTATGTGGATGATCTCCTTGGGAAAACTAAATACTGCAAAGATTACCTAGTTGTTCTTACCATCATCTTTAATTAACTAATCCATTATCATGTCAGGCTCAACCCCAAGAAATGTATTTTTGGAGTCTTATCAAGAAAGCTTCTTAGTTTCATCATCTCTCTCTATGGAATCAAAATAGATCCTACCAAATTTAGAGCAATCTTAGAGATGCCTCCTCCTACCAACCTTACATAACTATAAAGCCTGCAGGGTAAACTTCAATCCATCCATAGCTTCATCTCCTAGTTATCAAATAGATGTCAACCCTTTCACCATATCCTAAATAAAGACACCACTTTTAAGTGGACTAAGGAGTGTCAAAAAGCCTTTGATTCAATCAAAGAATATCTTCTCTCTCCACTTGTCCTCATCCCTCTAAAGGAATACCAACCCTTCTACCTTTATATATCCACCATGGACTAGTCCCTAGGGGCAATGTTCACTCATCATGATTAATATAATAAAGAGCAAGACATGTATTAAATTATCTACACCCTTATCAAATATTAAACTTGGTATACCCATCCTAAAAGAATTTGTCTCACCTTAGTCTTCATGGCATCCAAACTCCATCACTACCTTCTTAATCATAAAACATATGTCATCACCAACACTAAACCCCTCAATTACATGCACTCTAAATCATACCAAAACTAGTGTATGGCTAAGTGGCTCATGCTCCTAGCTGATTTCAATCTTGAGTTCCTTCCACAAAATTCCATTAAAGGATAAGTCATCACTAATAAATTGGTCAAAGCTCCTCTACTAGACAATCAACCTCTTCCTCTTGCCTTTCCAAAAAAGTCCATTATAACTCTCTCAAGAAGAACCTACCTATCAGATGACCATGTTCTTTGATGGCTCCAAATTCCAACATGGTGGGGGTTCTAGAGTTATTCTCACTACCATAATGGTGAACCTCCTCCCATTTATTTTAAACTTGACTTCAAATTCACCAAAAACATAGACAAATATGAAGCCATAGTCATAGGTCTCCAAACTGCCTTAACCTTAGGAGTCAAAATAATTAGTGTCTTTGGTGACTCCTAACTAGTCATCAACTAGGTCAAAGGATCTTATCAATGTAAAAATGATGTCCTATTAAAATACAAACAACTTGTGTAATTACTCTTAACATCATTCAATCATCACCTTATTCAATCATTTCCTTGATCTAGTAACAAATTCATAGATATGATGGCCTGATTTGCTTCACAAATTCCCTCTCAACCTGATGAATCTAAACTATTTTTCACCATCCACCATTATATCACACCCTCATATATTAGATCTGATATTCCTACCATTTATAGTGTGGAAACATCTCCTTCCAACATTTGGTATGACCAAACTTTTGAATACCTTAACCTTGGCATTATTCCTCCCAACCTTTCAAAGAATGCTCAAAGAGATTTTATTCAGAGTACCTCTCATTACATCATATTAGGGGGAATCCTTTACAAATGTGGCTTTCATGGTATCCTTCTACACTACCTTCATATTCATAAAACTTCCCACACTATCAAGGAAACACATTATGGAATATATGGGGGACACTTTAGTGACCTAGATATTTCTAAACATATCCTTCAGCTTGGCTAATATAGGCCCACCCTTAATCATGATTATTGTGACCATGTAAAGAAGTGTGTCAAATGTCAACAACATGTTAATTTACATCATGAACCTTCCCATGTCATCCAAGTATCCAAATACTATTGGTATTTCTCACAATGGGGTCTTAAACTTATTGGGGAAATCAATCCCCATTCTTCACAATGATACCAATATATCATTACTGTTACTGAATATTTCACCAAATTGGTAGAGACCATCCCTCTTATCTCAACTAAAGCTAAAAATATTATCGATTTCATCAATCACCATATCATCTACCACTTTGATTTTCCCCATAAGATCATCACTAATAATGGCAAATATTTTAAAAACCAAAAAGTTCAGGGTCTCTATGATGCTTTGGCATCAAGTTAAGCTTTTCCTTCCCTTATTGTCCATAAGACAATGGACAAATGGAATCCTCTAACAAAAATTTTATCAAAATTCTCACCAAAGTAGTAAGTGTTTTATGTTGGGATTGGCACTTACACATCCCTTTTGCTTTATGGGCCTATCACAATAGCATTCAAACTTCTACGGGTGCTACCCCTTTCTCTCTCATATTTGGTGTAGAGGTAGTATTGCCTCTTGAAGTCTTTATTCCATCTCTTTGCATATATTTACATGAAATCATTTTTAAGAGAAATTATCATCAAGAACACCTTACTCTTCTTGAAATACTCAACAAACATCACCTCATATCCCTTAATCATCTTCATGTCTATCAGGAATAAATCATGCACACATACAACAAACACCTAAAAGAGTGAGAGTTAAACATCAGAGACCTCATCCCTAAGGAAAACAAACATGTAACTAATATGGAGAAAATAAAAAAGGGTAAGTTTGATTTAAATTATCTTGGACCCTATATCATAACCCATAAGTATAGATCAGGAGCTTATCATTTGTCCTCTCTCGAAGGTAAACTAGAACTTTAGCCTCTCAATGCTTTGCATTTGCATCCTTTCCATTGTAATAATAAGGATAGAACTCACTTATGTCTAACTTAATCTTGTTCCTTAGTTTATGAGATATTTACATCCTTTTGCCTACCTATCCCTAATCCCCTTAAGGACAATTAATTACAACATAGAATTATGTGATTATCTATCATAGTTATAGCCTCATCCTAAGCATGGGTACCACGACTCTACCCATGGCATGGTTCTCATGGATACTTTTCATCTCTAATTAGATGGAATCCCATAGTTAATTATCTCTCAAACCACCTTTACCTCATCTATCATTAACCTTTTGTGCTAAAATTTTCACCTCCATAAACGTAAAACTTTGAATTTCAATAGACTTATCCTAGCATTAAAAATTAAAAAATTGGGACACCAAAATATCACTTGGGTCCATATATTTAGTATTGCAGACTAACATAGCATTAAAAATTAAAAAATTGGGATACCAAAATATCACTTGGGTCCTTATATTTAGTATTGTAGACTACTCCCTTCAAGGACAACTGCCCAACACTTAAAATTTTATTAAAAATAGACTACTACTTTGAAGGACATCTATAAAAATCCAATTTTAGATCACTCCCTTGAAGGATGGCTCAAGAATAATCATTTTAAGCTTCCCACATTGATCATCTTTAATAACTTATCAAAATAACAAAAGCAACAAATAACCATATATCATAATTAAAGTAAGTAAGCCACAATTAGCTCTTATAAGTACCATTTGTAGGCTTCCCACATTGATTAGTCTATGCATTATCCTAGAATGCTACAATCAACTCCTATATATAACATTGGTAGGCTTCCCTCTTTGATTAGTTTACATATCACATTAAGGCATGGACTTGTCTATTACAGTTCTTTGGTCATTTATAGAAGGGGTAAGCTAACCCACATTAGGTTACCATTTCACCCATTTCCCATTCAACCATTTACTTATCACCTACTTTACCTTCACTCTTTTTCTCAAATCAAGGGACTATGAGCTTAATTGATCAAGATTACCTCTTTCTCAATCAAATCATGCTCTTTCAAAGCATTCGATAGGCTTATGTTTATTAAGTCAATCCAACTATGTTATATTATTTTTAGGTCCTTGCCAACCCAAAACATCATTACTTTTCTTTGCCCTCCATTAATTCATGTAGACATATGTCTCATAACTCTGATCTCTTTCTCACATTTAATTTGTTACCTACACCTACTTTATGTGCTTTCATTATATTCCCATAGTAAATCAATACATTCAAACATCATTTTCATCAATGCAATAATCCTCATACATCATAACATTATAAACCATGAACCATATCCTAATAATAAAGAAAACATTAAGAATCATAAATGATATACAATAATATCATAACATTATGACATCATAAGATCATATTAACATCATCAAACATCATCAACATCATCCATACAACAATTCACAACATCATCACATTATCTTAATTATAAGTAATATTTATCAATGAATATGCTTACATCCTG
This sequence comes from Torreya grandis, assembly GCA_037957365.1. NCBI lineage: Eukaryota > Viridiplantae > Streptophyta > Pinopsida > Cupressales > Taxaceae > Torreya > Torreya grandis. The sequence continues at coordinate 1,381,546 of JARHVA010002904.1, forward strand.
ATCCTATCTATAAACCACATTGTCACAATCATCTCATAAACAACATCATCCAAACACATCTATCATATATTCATGATCATGAATAGACACATCCTCAACTCTATATGACCCAAGCATCACCTAAGCTAAAAAGTACAATCATCTAATCAAAATCATGTTTACAAGTATATCATCATCTAAACATAGTCATAATCATCGATCATATTCTTAAACTATTTAGCTAAACACAACCTCAACATCATCAAATACCTAAACTACAGAGTCAACATAAACATAACCATGCATTATCATATATGACATCCATAATCCATAAACATAACCACAACATGCTCATAATATACAACTATATCCTCATCATCATCATAATACATCAATACATAATCAACTAAACATCATCAACATCACAACATAATCACCATACCATCAATATAATCATCATGTCATCAATATAATCAATTGTTAACATGTCATCAATATAATCAACATAATAATCATATACATCAAAAATGAAATACATGACATAATGTATCCATGTATGTCTCACTCATAAACATCTCACATCTTTGGCATGCAGGTAGGTATCAAAATCAAAATCATATATATCATAAAATCCCCTCTATCGAGCCCCTACTACACCACTACCACTAGCCCCATTTTCACTTGCACCTATACCTATACTACCATCTAGTGGTGCCCCCTGATATCCCTACCTATCCCACTATCGAGGCCCACTATCCTAGAGTAGCTATTAAAGGATCCCCTACCAGGCTGGCCCTATACTCTTTGTATCTCATCTTTAGTGGTAACTAACCCAGCACTATGCCTTATAATATTTTAGCTCCTTAATAGTGGTTAGGTATTGTGTCCTTGGAATTATATCAGGTGGTCCTCCTACTACTGCTATGGCCACTCTTTCCCTCTATCTCAATGAGTCTCTCTCTTGAGTCACTAACCTAAGAGAAATCCTTACTTGATCATGCTCACTAGTCACAATCATAACCTGCCCCTATAAGGTGATAATATATGCCTATAAAGTAGCCACATATCTCTGTAATCTAATGAATTGGACTATGTTATTACTAGTGATACTTGGGCCTATCTATCTAGTCCCCCACCCTATATTGGTACCCTTATAGGGTCCACATCCATAATTTCCTAACCACCATCACCCCATCCAAAATTAGTTGTTATATATCTAGCCTGGTACTAGGCCTCATACCCATCTAAAATATTAGCATTAACAATGGTGGCTCTTAAAGATAGCTCCTTGTAGTCTAGTACAACATCTTATGTCTACAACTTTGGGAGTGGGAACTCCACATCCTCCCTCCTATATTATGGGAAATCTAGGGGGATCCTCTATACCAATATGAATTACCTCTACATTCAATTGAATGGGATCAACTCTATCTCCCCATCCTATCTCCCATAAATCTAGTGCTAACTTTGTAAGGATAATGTATGGTAGCTATACCCTAGCCACCTAGGCTAACCTAAATATGGCCTCCATACTATATCAACTACCACCAATCCCTCAAAGTCATCTCTAAACCACTCAATATCTCAACCACCAACACCAACACCTATCAAAGCATAGCCACATCTCCATCTAGTAAAACCCATTGGAAAGGGATCCTAGCTAAATCCATCCCAAGGTGTCCCCAATGGCCTCAACACCTATATGTTATCATATGCCTAGTAATGGAGTATGAACCCAATGTTGATCCCATATCACCTACATGCTATAAAGGCCTAGAGCTTTTTGTAGATCTACACTAGTAGCATTGGGGCCCATCCAAACATAGTCCTCCCTAGAAACATCTCCACCACCACCCCTAGTAATAAGTATAGAAAGTGGTCACTACTTGAATAAAGAATCACAAAATAGGACATATCCATGATCATCATCATAAATAATCATCTATCTATAGGAGACCTCTGATACAAGGGTATGTAGCTAATTTCATCAAAGTGAAATCAAGTACGAACTTGATCTACCTCATAAATCAAATATATATGATAGTTAATATCCTCACTCTCTATATGGTATATTGGCTCCCCTCAAATGGGTAGCCATGTGATATGCTAAATTTACTTTAGGAGAATCATCATCTCCCTCATTGACAACAAAAATGTGTTTATGGTCATGTCCCATCTCTTGATGAGGGCCACAATCATACCTGCATCTTATGGTAAGTGCTAGTAATGAATCATAGTGCCTAGTCCAATTGTCTCCATATGTCTCCACTCCTCTACAATCATCATATCTTGAACCTCAAAAAAAATCTAAGGGACTCAATCCCTCATTTGAACCTACTCATGTGCCTACATAATAATCATGTTAACAATGGCTATTTAGTTTTCCACATCTAACTAAGCACCACCCTACACCTATCAACCTATTCCAACTAAACCCATTATATCTATCTTATTTACCTCTATCTAGACCTCTCAAAAAATCCTATACCTCTATTTGATGCCTACCATAACATCTCCTTTTGACCACCTAATCACTTATATTTGCTAAAATCTACCCAGATACCCCCAATCCTCTCTAACCCTTTTTTCATAAACCTTACTTTACTATACCTACTTCACAACACTTTATAAACCTTCAAACACATTAATATTTTATAGGTTATACCAACATTTCCCACTTCAATTTTTTTGAAAATTTCAACATTTCTCATTTTTTCAACCATTTCAAACATTATATAAACTTTTACACCAACATTACACAATCACTCACATGTACTAATGTTAACAAAATTTCTCCAAATTAAATAAAATTTCAAGCACACTCATTTCCCACTCATTTCAAAAACTCTTTACACACACTTTTAACTACTTTAAAAAACCCCTAAAAACTTGTACCCACCCATTTCAATAATATTTTCTCCACCAACATCCCTAAAAACATTAAAAAACCTTTCAATATGCTTAAAACACTACCTTTTTAACACAACTTTTCTTCACCCCTTCAACCACTGGTGGTTCCTTGAATCATCGATGATCCCTTGTAGACCCTTTTCTTCTTGAGATTGACTTCTAATGGTTGAGTTGAACTACCAATGGTCACTATTTATGACCATTAATGGCACAAATTAAATCCTCAACCTCCCAAAACCCCTAAAAAATACCAAACCCCCATAATTCCTTACCTAACCCTCTTCTCAAGCCCAACATAAACTCAACACACCCTTAACCTATCAATTTCACCTACCCGTTTGCCTTAATCCAACCTAAACCACAAATAGGGCATCACTCTATCCACAACCATTTAAAACCCTACCTAGAATAATTACCTCACCTTATCCCTATCAAATTCAACATCACAACACCAAATTTCACTATGCTATCAATTTTAAGATAACTCCTACCTTATTCCATGATCATTATCATGGTTAAAGCCCTCATACTACCACATGGTCATGTCCTCATCCACCCTCTATAATCTCACCACTTGGGTAAACCTCTATACATATAATCCACCAATCACTCACTAATACCTCAATATGAACATATAAAAATAAAAAATGCTCTGACCTTAAAGCAAAAAAAGTCAAATAGTACAAATGAATTACCATTTAACTTTTTTTTATCAACTTTTTAGGGTTTAATTGACCATCGATGATCAAGATGACCATTGATGGTCAACCCTAGGGAAACCCTTGACCCTCAATGGTCAAGTTCCTTACTATTTTTAACCCTTTCAACAACACCCTACCTAGGTCTAGATTTTTGTGGAGAACTACATTTGGCCTTAAGTTCTTTTTGGATATTATGTCTATATAACTATGTAGGCAACATCCACTTACCTAGTGCATGTGGAGTCAACTTGACCATCCCCTACCAAACCCATACCCAACCAACCAACCATTACACCATATCCACCTTGACGTTGGTTATTTTTAACCTAAATCATTCACATGTTTTATGATGACTTTTCATGGTAATTTTGATTACACCAACCAATTTTGCCATGTTTAACTCCTAAAATTTACACCACCTCATGCATGACTTGAATAATTATGTTGTTTCATAGGGGAAAACTTCCTACCTTGGATACTTGTGACCAACACTAAACCTATATAAATGGCTTGATAGGCCTAACTTTATCAACTATGACCAATGTTGTGGACTGGTTACCCCTATCACACATTCCTCTAGAATAAAACTTATTTTTACTAACATTAGCAATTTTAGTCTTTGCATGATCTTGACTATCACCCTTAGTCATATTTTATGTCATGTTTGCATCTCAAATTCCCAACCTTTTTATCTCACCCACCTTATGACTACCCATTCACCATTTATCAAACCCTAACTTGATTTTTATTTTACCTCATCAACTCCCAATTTGAGGGGGAACACCTCCTCCCATACTCAGGGCAACCAAACCTTGACTAGAGATATATTTTTTTAAAAATTTGAAGCTTTTTAGATCAAAGCCATATAATAAAAAGGGTCAAAATATAGACACTCAAAAACTTCAAATGATAGGTTTTGATGTCAAACTACCTTTTGACCCTCATTTAAACTCACATCTAGTGGATCACCTAGTCAATTAGACTCATTTACTAACTTGCCCCTATCAAAGCCCTAAATTAACACATTTAATTGAACCATTTAATTCACCCCTTTTTAACTTGATTTAACACATTTTATTTTAACTCCTTAATTGTTTATGGTTAGCCTAACCATCGATGGTTGGCTTGACCATCATTGATCAGGTCTCCAAGCTTACTTTAAAATTTTAAATCATTGAAAACTTTGTGCAAGATAAGTATCTCCCTAAGTGGCAACTTGCTTTTAAAACTAGATTTAAAATGTCATGAATTGGAAACTTTATTTCCATATCAAATTAGTAACTTCCTCCATCCTAATTAACAACTTCATCCTATAAAAGGAGAAGAGCGGGACGTGAAAAGGATCCATAATCCATAATCCTCAATCTTACACCCAAGCTCTCTTGGATACAGGTATCCTACATATTTTTAGAAAGAAAGTAACAACACCAGAGACCTAAAGCTCTATCAGAATCACTTTCAAAATCCAAAGTACTATCACTCTAGCCAAATTACTTTAGCCTTCTACCATCAAGTTTCATGTATCTTTTGCTTGTTTTCATTGATTTATCTTATTTCTAACCTCCCTACCCTATTCAACCCATTAGTATCATATTTTCCACCCCTTAACTTTGTAAAAAACCTTTGTTTTCCCAAATACCTAATCTATACCTTATTTCTTGATCATTTCTAAAATTACATAGTTAACCACCAATGGTTAGCACAACCACTAATGGTCACTTCAACCATTGACAGTTACCCAACTACCGATGGTCAGCCTAAACCACTGACAGTTCACTCGACCACTAATAATCACTATGGAATAAAAATATAACAAGCTATTTTTATCCCTATAACCCCATTCAAACCTAACTTTCTTTGTTTCTACCTGATTATAGTACCTTTTCTAATTTTTTGGACCAAACTCCAACCAATTTAACATAAGTATTGACTAGATTTACTATGTGTGGTCATTTTTCTATTAACTAGCATTCTACTTTCTATGTATTGCATTTTATTTATCTTATGAAAGTAGATATCTACTTTATAATTTCTAACTTAATTTTTATAATAGTGGGTTGATGGCCTCCTAACAAGCAATATGATTCTTGGATCTAGCTCATGATAAGTAGTCCACTTAACCATCCATCTACCAACTCCCTTTTCTAGTGTCTTTCTTATCTATAGGTTATTCCTTCATTACCAAATAGGAGTTCCCATCATCATCTAGATTCACACGCGCAATTTACTAGGCATTCTTCTACACACCCTATTACTAGCTTCATTACTTGCTTCCAAAATAAGAAATGAGTGAAACTTAATAAAAAAACTAAGTGACTATGCATGCAACTATAGGACTATGAACTAGTGGTGTTTGCTATGTGGGAAAAGGCATGAATTCCTTATAATCATCTCTTTACTCTCTAGGTCCAAATATTGTGAATCTCAATCCACATAAGTAATAATCAATGTCAATGGGTGTTGGATCATCTTCTGTGGTGTCCTAGGAATCTATATAAAAGTTTTGAATATATAATTCATTTGAATTAACAAGTAATGGTAACTATACTATCATAATCCCATCATCCACCATAGGTGGGGATAACTATGTTTTATGAGGGTCCTCATCCATCATGGGTGAGGGTAATTATGTTGTACTAGGATATAGAATGGGTGTAGGAATAATGGTGTTAGATTTTCAAACCTCACATTTATGCATTTGCTCTATCAAAATCTTATGAGGTGGGAAATCTATGAGAACATGAGGCATCCCATATAAATATGCACTCTAGGTGGTAGGCTTGATGACTTTATACTATTATTGACCATTTTTTGCCCAATAGGCCAAAAATTGGTCCCTTTCTTTTTCATGCTATTTTGAGCCAATGCATTTTTGATTTTGCATGAGTCTAGTCCATTTCTATGGACTTTGTAGGTTTTCTACAGACTTTATAGGTTTTATACGGACTCTACAGAGATTAGATTTCTATAGACTCTACAGGTCCATTTCTACGGACTCTGTAGGTTTCTATGGACTTCATGGGAACTTCTACGAACTCTGTAGGTGTAGTCTTTTAGTAGATGAAGAACCAGTCAAAGAGTGCATGATTTTACAAAGATTCTTTAGACTCTTGTCTAAAAAAATTCATAAGGAAGGTTAGCATTTTGAACCATTGAACCGGTTCAATTCCTAAGTTCATCACTTTAATTCAAAGCCTTGGTTCAATCAGTAAATTTCATTGCTTTAGTTCAATCAAATGGTTGATTGGCTTGGTTCAACGCATTAGTTCAATGCATTGGTTCAAAATTTTGGTTCAATGCTTCATTTCAATCAAATGTTTCAATCACTCGATTCACTCAGTTGGTTCAATGCCTTAGTTTATCAGCAAAGTTCAAAAGCTTAGTTCAATTCAAACGGTTCAACGGCTTTTGGTTCAATCAAAGGCTTCATTGCCTGGTTCAATGCTTTAGTTAAATCAATTGGTTCAATGGTTGGTTCAAAGGAGTGGTTCAATGTGAAAAGTCAAGTGAGCCTCCTGAAGGACAAATGCCCTTACAGAGGGCACTTGGTCGGCAAAGACACCCTTCAAAAGGGTCAATTTCAATAAACTCGAAGGGCACTTTGAAGGTAGCTGAAGGAATTCAAAATGCACAAAAGACTAAGCCATTGAATGAATTCTTTCAAACTTTTTGTTTGAAGGAATTCCTTCAGACAAAATTTTTGAAGGAATTCAAAAGGCCACAGGAAGTAGGCTGGGAAGACTCTGAAGAAATAACAAGCGGCTAAGACATTTCTCATGGGCTTTTTGTCTATAGGAAAATTATCTACAAAAAAGCCTGTGGAAAAGGCCGAAGAGACAAAGGCCACCGAAGGCCCCCGAAGGGTAGGTACCCTTGTAGGGGGATCTCGACTTACAAATGAAGGGCATTTCTCTAGATCTGAAAGGATACTTCCCCTTCGAGAGGGTTTGAAACAAAAGGCCAAATTAGAGGAAAAGGCTCAAAGGAATGTGCTAAGGATGGTGACATCCTGAAAGCCATCAAATTCAAGGAGACAAATTAGCCATTGGTTTTCAAGCAATGACGGGTGTGAGAAAATTAATTTTGATATGGTGAAATAGCCATTTGATTTTAAAATGCTTAAGCACCAACCAGAAAGGAGCCCAAACAATGCAGTGACCCTCTAGAAGTTAGCCCCTGAGGGCTGAAGGAGCCAGAAAGGGACAAAACTAGGATGAGACAAAGAAAGAAATAGACAATGCATCTAAGTGGTGAAAGAAGGTGTCAACTTAGGGATTTATTCTTATAGTTGGAGTGGCACTTGCCAGGTGGTCACCAAACAACACAAACAATAAGTAACACAGCTTGTTTTCTCTAGTTTGCATTTATAAGCAGACAAACCATGCAAATGCCTTGAAGGGAGCAGTCTATTCATAGAAAAGAGGCATGGTCTATACTTCCTCATTAATTTTGGGATGCCAAAGTCAAAGCAGGAATTGACAATTAAATGGCTCCCTCTTCCCAAGGCTCAGATCGCACATGGGCCAACTTGCAAAAAGAGTGCCAAAGTCTTTCCTAGAAAGTGCTAAGTTCCCTTTTCTCTTTTTATATATTGTAAAAATTCTCATTTGAGAAGGATCCACTCTCTTAGCCTTAAGGCAAAACTCTACCCAAAAATCTCTTGGGCTTGTAAGGCAGAACTCTACCAGATTTTACCTTGAATCAGGACTTAGCATTTTTACCTCTATCTGACTTACACTTTAAATTATATGTCTGTGTTCTTATTTTGTGTTAAGTCATTGTATTTCATGCTTTTCATAGATCAATTATAACATGTCTAGTGCATTGTGAAGTCTCTTTTCTATAGGTTTGCCATAAGTGTCTATAGTAGGAATATAGGCACATGTGAATAGGCTACCCAGGTGTGTCATAGAGCACCTTTGTTAGTTCCTTCCTCCCTGTATCTCTATGGACCCTTGTCTCACTAAAACATAAGAGTTTCCCATGTTAGATGAAGTCTATGGGTGCTTCTTCCTGGTGAAAAGTGTATGTTCAGGCTGAGTGGGTCAACCTTTTCTGGTGTATCACCTTTTCATTTTTTAGGCTTAGGTTTTATTTTCAACATTTCTCTCCCTTTTTTCCATTTGTTTGTTAGTAGTAGGAGAAACTACGGCTTGAAAGATATATCAGAGGGAGGTAGACCTTATCTATAGACTCTCCCCTCCAGCTTCGCTGGTCCCACATGTGAGAGGGGAGTTTCCATTATTGCATGTGGAAGGGTGGGAGCTAGGCATCCTACCCTTAGGTGCAATCCACTACATCAATATTTTTTGGCATGCCTGGTGGGACCAACTAGGACAAGTTATGTTCAAAGAGTTGAAGGATTTTTGGTGTGTTCTTCAACTGACTAGCCTTTGGAGGCTTTTCTACGAACATCAATGGTGACTCCAAGTTGAATCAGCTGGTTAAGCAGTCTAGGTGCCATCAAGAAATCAATTTTTTTATATGTATAATCCCTTTAAACAAAATCATGGACCTTGTATTCCTTCATATGACTTTGATTAGACTCAAAATTCTTATGAAATCCCCTCAAGTAGCCCTTCTAATTGCCCTTCAACCATAAGGGAGGTGGTGCTAGAGTTTGAGAAGTAGGTAATGGATACAGAAAGAGTGGATGAACAGTATGGATATCAACAGGAGCTAATGTACAAGGAGGCATGTTTGTTTAGGCAAGCTCAAGCCTTACAATCCATTGAGGAGGAGGTAGCAAAATGGAGGAATCCATTCATTCAAGGCAGTCAGCCTTACGTGCCCCCTCTTATCCTAAAGAAAGCCCCCTATTATGCACCAAATCCTTTCTATCAGATGTCACTTGCTCACTCTAGCTCATCTGATGAATCAATCAACCCTGCTCTTAACCCCATGCACCTAGCCTTCAAACATCAAAGGGAACTAGAACAACCTCCCATGGAGATGAACCTTCTAAATTCCTTAGATAGTGAATCTTCCTTTGGGGGGAACATTATGAACCAACACATCTCTCTTGAAACTACTCCTACTCAACATGATGATGTTGGTCACCTCCAAGAAAGATTCTTTCAGGATAATCTAGCCAAGCAAATTGAGGATTTAGAGGCTAAGATGAGACTACTTCATGAAATAGAGATGGAACTTTTAGACCTCATAGAGGAGCCTAGGACCTTAGAGAAAACAAAGTTACTGCCTATTCACGGGAGCAAAATTCCAATTCTGAGATCCTAAACTGGAAGAAAATAGTAGAATCATGGGGTAGGAAGGAGGAGAAGAAAGGTTTTGCTCAAAACCTTGAAGAAGATGAGGTTACTCCTACTCATGATGATGCTGGTGACTTCCAAGAAAGGCTCTTCCAAGAGGATATGACTAGAAGAATTGTAGAGTTGGAATCCAGAGAGAGATTCCTTGGCCAATGTGTGATGGATGATTCATACCCAACAACACATTCCATGTTTGAACACACCCCACCTACACACCTCCATGAGAGCTATCAGGCCACTCCTGATATAGATGAAGTGTTTAATAAATGGAAGGAGGAGAATAATTCAATTCTAGCTCAAGGAATGTCTCCTCTTCCACACGATTTTTCCACTTCACCCCTTCTCAAGGAGAAACCTATTTTGTAGGAGGTGAGTGAGGAGCATAAGATCCAATCTACAATTTCCTAGGAGGCTATCATGAGTGATAATGAAGAATAAATCATCATTGATGCTCCTTCAAAAGACATCATCGATGATGGAGAAGACACAGGGCATGCATACATGTGGATGTTCCAATAATATGAGGAGGAACTTAAGCATGGTGAACTCTCTTGCCCTTTGTTTGATGAACTTCCTTGTTAATTTGATGAGGAGGGTGACTGTGTCAAGGAGCCTATGTTGGAGGAGGACCAGCTAGATGCCTTTGAACATCTAGAAACTCTGGTCTTTGAGGAGGAAAAGGATAGGCTGGTCTCCCTTGAGGAAAGCCTTGAAGAAGAAAGCTTTGAATAAAGAGGTGATGTTCTGTGGGATGAGCAATCAGTTTGTGCTTCCATTTCAGACATCACAATAGTCACTCTTCTTTAAGAAGGCTATGAGGGAGTAGAGGATGAGTTTGACAAGATCTCTAATGAAGCAAAAGGAAATGGGTCAAACCATGATGCATTGCAGAGGGACTGTGTAGATCAAAGGCTTGATGGTGATGAGCCAATAGCCATAGTTTTCTTGGTGAAATGCACCAGCATGAAGGACCAACATTTAACAAGCTTTCAAGAACAAATAAAGTACATATATGTTGGAAGCATGTTTGAATATGATCTGCTTGGATACAAGCCAATCCAAGTGGCAGGTAATAGGAGCAGGTTACCAACTCTCCACTTCATTTAGCCACTTGTCTGGCACCATAAGTTTCCTAACCAGGGAGGGGACTTAAGAAATTTTCCCTTTGATCTAGGAAGGAAGCAAATATACCTAGTTAGCTATATATAGTAGTTTTCTTTCATTTTCTTTTCCTACTTTCCCTAAGTGCAGGTTGCACAAGTAGTGTTTTTAGCCTTGTGTGTGTTTTCCTTGTGTGGGGTAAAAGGCTCATGATTGATTCTTGGATCTTTTTGGGGTTATTACTAACTTTGTTCAAGCTACATCTAAATCTGTGCCCAATGGACTTAAAGGCAACTGTCTCTAAGCATAATAAGCATGCTTCCCTTGGGATTCACTAATTTGTTGACCATTTTTTGCCCAACAAGCCAAAAATCGGTCCCCTTCTTTTTCATGCTGTTCTGAGCCAGTGCATATTTGATTTTGCATGAGTCTAGTCCATTTATATGGACTCTGTAGGTTTTCTACAAACTCTGTAGGTTTTCTACAGGCTCTATAGGTCCATTTCTATGGACTCTATAGAGATTAGATTTTTACGGACTCTGCAGGTCCATTTTTATGGACTCTGTAGGTTTCTACGAACTTCATGGGAACTTCTACAGACTCTACAGGTGTAGTTTTTTAGTAGATGAAGAACCAGTCAAAGAGTGCATGGTTTTACAAAGCTTGTTTGGCTCTTGTCTAAAAAACTTCACAAGGAAGGTTATAATTTTTAAACCATTGAACTAGTTCAATGCCTAAGTTCATCACTTTAGTTCAAAGCCTTGGTTCAATTAGCAAAGTTCATCACTTTGGTTTAATCAAATATTCATCAGCTTGGTTCAACACATTAGTTTAATGTTTTGATTCAATGCTTTGGTTCAATCACTCAGTTCACTCAGTTGGTTTAACACCTTAGTTCATCGGCAAAGTTCAAAGGCTCGGTTCAATTCAAATGGTTCAACAGCTTTTGGTTCAATCAAAGGGTTCATCACCCAGTTCAATGCTTCAGTTCAATCAATTAGTTTAATAGTTGGTTCAAAGGAGTGGTTCAATGTGAAAATTCAAGTGAGCCTCCTGAAGGACAAGTGCCCTTGTAGAGGGCACTTGGTTGGCAAAGACACCCTTCAGAAGGGTCAATTTCAATAAACTTGAAGGGCACTTTGAAGGTAGTTGAAGGAATTCAAAATGCACAAAAGACTAAGGCATTGAATGAATTCTTTTAGACTTTTTGTCTAAAGGAATTCCTTCAGATAAAAAGTCTGAAGGAATTTAGAAGGCTACAGGAAGTAGGCTGGGAAGACTCTGAAGAAATAACAAGTGGCTGAGACATTTCTCATGGACTTTTTGTCTGCAAGAAAATTATTCGTGAAAAAGCCCATGGAAAAGGCTGAAGAGAAAAATGCCACCGAAGTCCCCCAAAGGGTAGGTGCCCTTATGGGGGTCTCTCAACTACCAAATGAAGGGCATTTCTCCAGACTTAAAGGGATACTTCCCCTTCAAGAGGGTCCAAAACAAAAAGGCCAAATTAGAGGAAAATGCCCGAAGGAATGTACCAAGGACGGTGACATCCTGGAAGTTGTCAACTTCAAGGAGATAGATTAGCCATTGGTTTTCAAGCAATGACAGGTGCATGAATGTCAATTTTAATATGGTGAAATAGCTATTTGATTTTAAAATGCTTAAGTACCAACTAGAAAGGAGCCCAAGCAATGCAGTGACCCTCCAAAAGTTAGCCCTCGAGGGCTGAAGGAGCCAAAAAGGGACAAAACTAGGATGAGACAAGGCAAGAAATGGACAAGGCATCGAAGTGGTGAAAGGAGGTGTCAACTCAAGGATTTATTATTGTAGGTGGAATGACACTTGCCAAGTGGTCACCAAATGATGCAAATAGTAATCAACGCGACTTATTTTCTCTAGTTTGCATTTAGAAGCAGATAAGCCATGCAAATGCCTTGAAGGGAGTAGTTTGATCATAGAAAAGAGGCATGGTCTATGATTCCTCATTAATGTTGGGATGCCAATGTAGACACCGAAATCGTGTCGACTCCCCTGGTCATTCCCCGTCTTCTTCTTCTTCGCCTATTTAACCCTTGTCGATCACTTGTTCCACCAACCTTGACCCTGGCAGCATGTAAAAATGAGCATAGAGCTAAAGCTAGACTCTATCCCCATTATGAATCTGCCGACGACGGTCTTTACCCGGCCGATGTCACCGACGTCGGTCACCTATCGGCCGACGTCGGCAATCCTGCCGATGTCGGTCACCTTGCCGTTATCCGTTACCCAGTTATCATTCAGTTTCCCAAAACGGTTGACGAACCGTCTCTGGAACCGTCCCCCGCCTTCATCAACCTCTGCCAACCATTCGAGTCCAGATCCCGAACGCTATTCGAAACACTGATCAATCGAACCCCGAGTAATCATTCATCAACCTGCGAACTCCAGCATCAACCCACTCTCGGCATCAACCAATCTACACTCAATCCGGCACTACACAGACAACTCCAACTATGGCTTTCATCGCGTCTTATGGCAGGTAAGTATTATTCTGTTTGTTTTATTTCTTCCTTGGTTATTCTTTATCAGTTCTGTCACCCTGATTCTTCAAACCCCTGGACTCTATTCAGACCTGACCTGACCTTACCCAGACCCTGTCCTGACTCTGTTCAGACCCAGCATCCCTCGTTTACATCCCTGCCCCTACCGATGCCGGTCACTACCCCGACCGACGATGGCACCTTAACCGACGTCGGCACCTTACCTAACCGATGCCAGCACCACAGAGACCGACGCCGGTGACTGTGCAGAATAGTGCTACATATCAGGTACGCACTTTTATTTTCTATCATTTATTTCTGTCATTATTATCTACTTTCATCTGATATTCTACTTTTTTATCAGTGGGTTGATATCCTTCTAGGAAGTCTTCGTACTTCCGGGATCGGGCGTTCACCTGACAACCCACCATATCTTTGACTAACGTTTTTCCGTATTTTAGCCTTTTCTTCGCAGGTGTCATTCCTCCACAAACAAAGAGGAGAATCTTCCAACGTCTAATTTCGGTGCGCACGATTTTATCAGGTACTTCTAGCCTTGACCATTTCCTTAGTTTCTTATTTCTTCTTTGAATGTAGAAAGCAATTTTGCATAGAAACATTCTGGCACACCCGGTGGGGCCCTAGGTCCTCCTTGGGTTCTTTCTTTCTTTCATTCATTTAGGTGCATTAGGTTTCTTCCTTTTCACCTCCTTTCGTCTCTTCTTAAACGACATCATAAGCAGAACTAAAATGAACATTTCTTTCTTTCTTGCACTTCTAGACTAGTTAAAACTCATACTCTTCGACTCTTTCTCCATTCGTCTTCATACGAACAAACATTTTGACTTGGACATTAAAACACTTTGCATTCATTTTTGTTTACCTGCATCTTTTAGACCACACATAGTAATTAAACCGCATATTGAATTAATCTAGATCACTTGATGTTACACGACCAGACCACCTGCACAAAACAAACATTTTAACTTACCTGAGACAAGGCCCGACTGGGATTTCATCCCCTAGCGGATACCTTACCCATCCCGGTGACCCTACTTGGATTTCATCACCAAGGGGAAGCCCACTCCGTTCTCTGGCAGAGTCTAAACTCTAGGCGAGGTATATTTTGGCTAAGCGAGACCAGCTAACCACTGGAATCGTGAAGTGAGGGGAGCTTGCTCCTTAGCACCAGGCCACGTACCGACCCTAACACAGACTTCTTGAGCACCATAACAAAACCCAAAACCATCCATAGACTGCTTCTTCTAGGACCCGACTCACAAAACCAACCTTCCTCTACACACATTCTAAGGCATAAGCCACTATAATCCTAATAATTTACTTCTAGGGTTTTAGGATCTGCTTGTGTCTTCATCTTTTTTAGTTCTTATCTGCTTGTTTGAGCTTGTGAGGACATTCTTTCTTGCCTTGAATGGTTCTGACACGTAGTCAAACCAAGGCTCTTCTTGACCACGCTAGCCATCAATCACTTTCGCCTACCCCGTCTATAAACAATCATTTAATGGAGTTCTACTCGAAGACCGAAAGAATTCCTACTAGACTATCTCCAACCCAGACACCTATCATCCCAGAAGGGGACCGAGATTTTGCAAGATTCTTGGACCTCAATACCATAGCCCTCCAAAACTATCTCGCGATAAACCCAATGCGGGACCTTTCGAGCGACATGGCGACGACATCAACACCGTTCGCCACCTAACCTTTTATGACTCAACCTTTCGCCTCAACCATTAACCTGACCATGGCCTATACGCAAAGTTTGGCCTCCTCGTCTATTTTAGACCAACCTCCACCGGGGTTTTGTTACCCCCTCAACCACCTGCAATTCAACCAAGTTCTACATTATACCAGAACTTGATTGTCTCAACCCCACACACTCTTGCGCCTATATATGCAGGAGTGCCTACCTCGCCCTTTGTCAATGCCGTCACACAACCTCCTTTGGCGGTATCTAGTCAGCCTATGCCTTCTACCTTCATAACCCAACCACCCTTAACCTTTACTTCTGCCCCTGCGACTAGTCATCCGTATATTGTACAACCGACTACGTCGCACGCCTCCTTTAGCCTCTTCCAAGCGCCTTACAACCTAGGGGGCGCTCAACCCGCCAATCTGTCAACAGATCTTTTTAAGATGCTGATGGATAAAATGTCCTGTCTCGAAGCCTCCATTTCCGGTTCAAGCAATACTTTGTCATATGAACAAATCTGCAATGAGCCCATCCACCCTTCTGTCCCTATCCGACCATACCCTAACCATTGGGAGCTTCCTAAATTTACTCACTTTCAGAGTAAGGAAGACCCACAACAACATCTAAAGGCATTCAGACATGCCTGTTATCTTATTGCCCACGATGATGCGTTACTTCTACGCACGTTTCCTATGTCCCTTTCTGGCCCTGCCCTTGACTGGTATAGTTCTCTTGCCAGACATTCTATCTTTTCATTCATCCAACTCACCCAACTATTCGTTGACCATTTCTCAATCAATATCACTAAACAAGTTTCGATCACAGACCTTTACTCCATCAGGCAATTTGACGATGAATCAATAGTCGATTTTGTCGCCCGTTGGAGAAGCTTGATTAATCAGCTCTCCTTCTCCTTGCCTCAACCCGAGCTCATTGAGCTCTTTTCCCGAGCATGTGTCAGTCACATCTCATCCACCTTGCGGGTTCAAACATTCCACACTTTCGACGAGGCCTTCACAATGGCCCGAAAGCTTGAACTCTGTGCCATTGAAGAAGATAAGGTCAAATTGTGTAACACTAACACAAGAACCAATGACCATTCTTCTTCCAGACCTTCTTCTGCCCACTCTCAATCCAAGGGGTCGGCAAACACTGTCATCTTTAAACCATCATCTTCAACAATGACCAACCAATCATCATCTTCAACATTAGACTACATCAATAAACATTTTCAACGTCAATCCATACAACGTCAATTCACTCCAATTGGGGAGTCATATGCCTCTGTCTTGGATAAACTCGTCAAGCAGGGGGTCCTCAATCTCCCTCCAATCCGACCACATCAATTCGACCCTTCAACACCTATCCCTGCATGGTACAGGGAGAATCACTTTTGCAACTATCACCGTGTCAAAGGCCATGACACGGATCACTGTCAAACTTTCAAAAACATCGTCCAGGACATGCTAGACAAGGGGAATCTTATTTTAGATAACCCGAACACACCGCCTAACCAAAACCTTGACATTTTCAAGCAACCCCTTTCTAATCACTCGCCTACTCAAGACAACGTCCAAACCATAATCAATGACCCTCAAGACCATGATATACACACGGCCGACACTATCTTTTCTCTTATCTCTGACCAACCTTTTTCACAGGTGGAAGACCTTTCTTCCCCTATACCTCCTCCACATGGCGAAGAATTTTCTTCTTCCACTTGTCCTCCCGCGACTTCTCCCATATTGGAGGACGCTTTGACCACATCAACACCAGCTGCCTCGCCTTCATCATCTATAGACGATCATACCTTTTTGACTCCCCAACCACACACAGAAGCCATGACTACTCCGGTGCTCTTTCCTCTTAAAGAGCCCACACCTTTAATCCCTTCTCCATTGAGAGAAAAACCGTCCACATCTAAGTCCAAACCCGCGCAGGCGTCCATCATGCCCAAAGAGATTAAACCTCTTGGTGTTCGCCCCACATCTAATCTCACCTCGCACAAAGGTGGCCCTCAACCCAAACCAGAGAAGGCTACTAAACCACACTGGAGGCCTCCTCCCCTATCTTCGTCATTACCTTCAATCTTGGGCCCACATCCGTCTACTTTACTCAGAGTGCTTCCCACTCCCATACTTCACAGAGGTAAGTCACCTCCATTATTCTATCAACCCGTCAGACTTATACCTCCTTCAAACCATCGACCAACACCTCTTACGCCTCCCAAACCAATGTCACCAACCCTCTCTGCAATAAAACATCCTGACCCATTAGCAGGTTCATATGCCTTGCTCTTATGGCAATTGTTGCAGTCCTCTCGTCTCTATCTCCCGCCTCTTAGACCATATCACTCTCTCAGACCAAAACCACCATGGTTCGATGACACTTGCATTTGTGCGTATCATCGCACGCCTGGGCACGACACGGAGCATTGTCATGCCCTCAAGGTCATCGTTCACCAATGTCTGGGGAATGACACCTCTCTTCTCGACCACGTTATCAACAAACCTTCAACACCACCCCACTCATCAACTCTCGGATCAAGGCCATCTTGGTTCGACAACTCTAAATTCTGTCATTATCATCACACTCCGGGACATGACACCGAGCGTTGTTGCGCTCTTAAAGCTGTCATTCGTCACCACCGGAAAAAGGATTCCTTTCTTATCAAGGATCCTCTTGACCACCCCTTTGACAAATTATCAACACCGACCCATACCTCTCCAACCTCGTCATCTAAATCAGGATCTCCACAACAAACTAGGGTCCCTTCGCTGCCTTTAACCCCTTTATTCGACATCAACACAGTCCATCTGACCACTAAACCTCAATTGACCTTAACTAATCCGTCAAACATTCTCCCTAGCCGCTGGGGGAATTCAACCTTCATCCAAACTTCGACCAATTTTTGAACACAGTCTCGACCACATATCAATCACTCTTTCAACTTAACCTCAACCAGACTAGCAACCAAACATTTAACCCGACCTCAACCAAACATTCGACCCAACCAAAGACCAAATACCAACCAATCAACCCTCGACCAACCATTGACCACTTATCAAATGACCAAATCTCAACCAAACATTCGACCCAACCTTTTTATCAAAACATTCAACCTTTTTTCAATCAATCAACAACCATATCAACCAACTTCACATTCACTCATCAATCAACACCTGACCAATCTGGAAAGAGGCAAATGGGGCAAGTTTGCTCCTAATTGACTCAGACCTTATCACGCACAAGCATGGCCCAGGGTCTTATTAGACCTTAAACCCCTTCTTATGTCTTGCGTCTTCGATCATTCTACTGCTAGTCGAGTATTCGTCCACTTGACACTTAACTTGAGCTCGTCCCTTGGGCAATCCCCGTCCTCTTCGTCCTACTTCCTTTCAACCCTATTCCTCTTAACGATTCCTATAACCCTTTTATGATGTATGGATGCTTTGTCCTAATAAAAGGGAGCCCTTGACCTTCTATAATCTTGTCCATGACTCACATTTCTATAAAAACAAATCAAGATGTCAAAACATATCCATGGTCACTATATCAATATCAAAAAAAAAAAAAAAATAGACTGCTCCCTCGAAGGACAGCTGTACTATCATTGCTGTAATAAATAGATTGCTCCCTCGAAGGACAGCTATTCAAAAGCCTTTATATTAAACAAAAATCTAGACCACTCCCTCGAAGGATGGCTATGACTAATCTGGCAATAAACAACATTATTTTAGAAGCTTCCCGCATTGATCAGCTTCACAAACTGACCACCAAGCACATGACATCTCTATGCAGGCTTCCCGCATTAATCAGTCTGCGCCAAAAAAAAAAAAAAAAAAAAAAAAAAAAAAAAAAAAAAAAAAAGGCATGGACTTGACTTATAGTTGTCTCAGGGTCTCCTATAAAAAGGGGCATAGTTATTTCTGCTCTTAAAATGGGTTACCCTCTTTCCTCCTCCTATTACCTGCTCAAGGGACTTCGAGCTCACTTTAATGTCTAAGTGATTCGATTACCGCTCTAACATAACTATGGTCAACGACGTCACGCATGAATGGGGCTCTTGGTTCTCATAACCCCTATCTATGCTATCTTTTTGGTCCTTGTCAATGAAAGAGCAATATGCTTTTCACTTCTTCTACACTTTGGTCACATTCACCCTCATCACTTGTCAATCAACTTCACTCAACTCTCTTTTCAGACCATCAACATGACCTTGCCTATTCCCCCTAGTTTCTATGGACACCAATACACATGGAAACTATCGACTCGCCACAATTTATGTTCAGCATAAACCAATACTTGCTGAAGCATAAATAGACCTCAATTCATTTTTAGCATACATCCATCACGAATATGGAATATTGCTAGGGATGAAAAACCCCTCAACCAATGTTGCAGAATCCACCATTTGGAAAAGGCTGCAACATCTTTTTTCCTCATCATCTCATCATAACCATGACCAATCTATCGACTCTTTTAACCACCTGTCTACCACTCGGACCCTTTGTCTGAACTACATTGGTCTGAGGCCCTTCCACAGGGGCTATGTAGGTAGCATTCAGATGACATGACTGTCTTCTGGGGTTAGCTCGACCATTCTCATTTGTTCATCTCTCTGATGGACAAACCTTCTTGCCTTCTTTTAACCATAACCTTGCCCTTCACCATGACCCATTTCAATCCCTCTGACCCTTCCTCCCTTTTAGGGAGAACTACATCGGCCTGAGGCCCTATCACCAGGGCTATGTAGGCAGCACTCAGTTGACATGGGGTCTTCTGGGGTTAGCTCGGCCGCATCCTTTCATCCATTCATCCATCCATCGACCACCAACCATTGGAGATCATGCCTATCTCCTCCGACCTCAACCACTTACAAGACGTTGTTGCCTTGGTTGTTTTTTCATGTATGCTACCTCAGGACTGGTTAGCAGCATTGTGCGCAGACCTTTTTTGGACCCTCACAAGTATAGGATCGCACACCGGTTGATCCGCACTACTTGTGACTTTTTCGTGTTTCTAGGAGCACTTCCTGAGCCCGAGATACCTAGAACGCGACGACCCATTTGGAGCTTCAGCTTAGATTGAGTGACCCGATCAGCAGACGACTAAATGCTGGGGCCCAATTACTTCAATTTTGGCACTCCTCGACCCTTAACCTGTGACACTTTGGCCTAACCATCTCGTGCAGTGGCATGCGTGCAATCATGACCTTTGCCGCGTTCGCCCTCACCCCTTTTTCATCCACTCCTTGTCAAATCAGCACCCGATTCTTGGTTCCCTTCCCTCGACTCCTGCTTTGAGGGGGAATACCTTATCCTTACTCGGGGCATTCCGCTTCCTATTTTTGTCTTGTAGTTCATTCGAACAACCAACAAGATGAAATCAACCTTATCCCTCACCTGGGGCACTCACTCCTATTTTTGTCTTGCAGTTCATCCAGAACAACCAACAAGACAAAAAGGGGCAAATGTAGACACCGAAATCGTGTCGACTCCCCTGGTCATTCCCCGTCTTCTTCTTCTTCACCTATTTAACCCTTGTCGATCACTTGTTCCACCAACCTTGACCCTGGCAGCATGTAAAAATGAGCATAGAGCTAAAGCTAGACTCTATCCCCATTATGCATTTGTCGACGACGGTCTTTACCCGGCCGATGTCGCTGACGTCGGTCACCTATCGGCCGATGTCGGCAATCCTACCGACGTCGGTCACCTTGCCGTTATCCGTTACCATTTATCATTCGGTTTCCCGAAACGGTTGACGAACCATCTCTGGAACCGTCCCCCGCCTTCATCAACCTCTACCAACCATTCGAGTCCAGATCCCGAACGCTATTCAAAACGCTGATCAATCGAACCCCGAGCAATCATTCATCAACCTGCGAACTCCAGCATCAACCCACTCTCGGCATCAACCAATCTGCACTCAATCTGGCACTGCACAGACAACTCCAACTATGGCTTTCATCGCGTCTTCTGGCAGGTAAGTATTATTCTGTTTGTTTTATTTCTTCCTTGGTTATTCTTTATCAGTTCTGTCACCCCGATTCTTCAAACCCCCAGACTTTGTTTAGACCTGACCTGACCTTACCCAGACCCTGTCCCGACTCTGTTCAGACCCAGCATCCCTCGTTTACATCCCTGCCCCTACCGACGCCGGTCACTACCCCGACCGACGACGGCACCTTAACCGACGTCGGCACCTTACCTAACCGACGCTGGCACCACAGAGACCGACGCCGGTGACTGTGCAGAATAGTGCTACATATCAGGTACGCACTTTTATTTTCTATCATTTATTTCTATCATTATTATCTACTTTCGTCTGATATTCTGCTTTTTTATCAGTGGGTTGATATCCTTCTAGGAAGTCTTCGTACTTCCGGGATCGGGCGTTCGCCTGACAGCCCACCATATCTTTGACTAACATTTTTCCATGTTTTAGCCTTTTCTTCACAGGTGTCATTCCTCCACAGACAAAGAGGAGAATCTTCCAACATCTGATTTCAGTGCACACAACTTTATCAGGTACTTCTAGCCTTGACCATTTCCTTAGTTTCTTATTTCTTCTTTGAATGTAGAAAGCAATTTTGCATAAAAACAGCCAAAGTCAAATCAGGAACTGACAATCAAATGGCTCCCTCTTCCCAAAGCTCAGAGCATAGATGGGATAGCTTGCAAAAAGAGCACCAAAGTCTTTCCCAAAAATTCCCAAGTTCCCTTTTATCTTTCTAAATATTGTAAAAATTCTCATTTGAGAAGGATCCACTCTCTTAGCCTTAAGGCAAAACTCTACCCAAAAATCTCTTGAGCATGTAAGGTAGAACTCTACTAGATTTTACCTTGAATCATGACTTAGCATTTTTACCTCCATTTGGACTTGCACTTTAAAGTATATGTTTGTGTTCTTCTTTTGTGTTAAGTCATTATCTTTCATGCTTTTCATAGATTGATTACAACATGTCTAGTGTGTTTTTAAGTCTCTTTTTTGCATGTCTACCATAAGTGTCTATAACAGGAATATAGGCACATGTGAATAGGCTACCATAGTGTGTTGTAGAGCACCTTTGGTAGTTCCTTCCTCCCTGTATCTCTACGGACCCCTGACTCACTAAAATATAAGAGTTTTCCACATTAGATGAAGTGTATGGGTGCTTCTTCCTAGTGAAAAGTGTATGTTCAGGCTGAGTGGGTTAACCTGTTTTAGTGTATCACCTTTTCATTTTTTAGGCTTAGGTTCTATTTTCAGCATCTCTCTCTCCCTTTTCATCCCCCCCTTTTTTCCATTTGTTTGTCAGCAGTAGGATAAACCAGGGCCTAAAAGATACATTAGAGGGAGCTAGCCCTTATTTAGAGACTCTGCCCTCCAGCTTCATTGGTCCCACAGGTGAGAGGGGAGTTTCCATTATTGCGTGTGGAAGGGCGGGAGCTAGGCATCCTACCCCCAAGTGGAATCCACTGCATCAACAAATATCTAAATGGATTATTATTTATTAGACAAGTGTATAAGTATCCATCATGTAAAATTTTGACACAACTATGAAAGATAGAGGGTATAACCTCCATATCATGTATCCAAGGTCTCCCAAGTAATAAGTTATAGTGAAAATGATTACGCATCACTTGAAATTATGTAGGTAGGGTTTTTAGGCCATCCATAATATCTAATGTAATATAACCCAATGCCTGTCAAGGAATGTCATCAAAACCCCTACTTTTCTTATATGTCTTTTGAATAGATGCTATATCAAACTCCATAGTCTATAGCAATGTGAGGTTACATATGTTAAGTCTCAAGTCACTGTTAATTAGAAATCATTTAATAGCAGTGGTTTGATTTGTGCCTAAATGAAGAGTGGTAGAATATAATCAATAAATAATTATGAGGTCAAATCTGCATTAGAAAAACATATAACATCTTCAATGTCATTAATAGTGCTCATGATAAATGCAAAGTAGGCTAGCTCTTTGTCAAGAGGTAAATATGTATGATTGAGTGTTTGAAAAATAATATCTTTGAAAATGATTTCCTTTTGGAAAAATTTGAATATATAAATCTTAGCTAGTGTATTTATTAACTAATCCACAATATCAAATGCTCTGTACTAATCCCTAGGTCCTATTTTATTACTTTGGTGATGAGGAGGGATGGTGGGATTACACTATTCCCTTATATGTTGATGAGGCATCCTATTATGTCTAGTAACAACTCGAACCATAGGATATAATATTTGTTAAAGGTGAGTAGTAGAGGTGGGATGTGAGAGAAGGTAATCAACTAGTCTATGTGGAGGTAGAATAAAAAGAGTCTTTTAGCTCTCTATTATCAATTAGTAACCAGAGGTAACTCAAAGTGATCCATGTAATAATGCTTTCCATAGAATGGGGATCAAGGTGAGGTGGATAAATGTGTAAAATAATTTAATTTTTAACTTGATCTATGAGAGGAATGACATACATGTGCATCTTTCTACAAATGGTGGGTAATAGACATGCAAGACAAACCACCAAACATTATACCAAAAAGTAAAAAATGGCATCTATCATGATAATCATGATGAAAGGAAAAAAAAAAAAAAAACTGAGTATATTTTGGAAATAAGAATGGAAAACCCTAATGGTACACTAGGTTTTTAATCAATATGTTCAAATTAAGTCAGGTTCACCAAATGATTTAAATTTTTAGAGTTATAGAGTTTAGTCCATAGGTTATTAAAGGTTTTGAGTATAATAAATTAGGGTATAAAATATGTAATAAATATAGAAATTGATTTATGAAAGAACTGAGGTAATCTAATATTTCTAATAATAATAATGAATGGCAAAAATGAATACTTAGCTAGAAACTATCTGACACAAAGGATTTAAAGTTAAAAATTGGTATAAGAGTTGGTTTAAGTTTTTTAAATAAGATTCAAGTATCATAAACCCTCCTAAATAATAGTGACCTACCTTGGATAGTAGTGTTGTGGCACTAGTGTCTACTTTTAGTGCTTATGTCTTCTTTATAGGAATTGATTTGTACTTTTGGTAGCACCTACGTCTGATTTTGCCAATCCTATTCCTACATGGACAACTATTGCTTCATTATTTATGACTTATTTTGATTGATTTTGTATGCAAACCCTAGACCTCCATGTGATTAGAGAATTTGATTGACATAAATAATAAATGTGTGGTGTTATTTGGGTAGGTTGGACATCCTCAACACCTCACTATGATGAGAGTTTCCTATGTACCAATACACTAAGGAGGGATCAAGCCCAATGTAGTTTTCCCCACCTAAGTGATGGTACAAGTGTAAGTGAAGCTAGTATGAATGTCAGTTTGAGTGCTTTGAGTGAGGATTAAGACTAGAAATATGAGTATTCTAAGATTAGGAGGGATATGGATGACTGTATGTATAATTAGGGTAAAATAGGGATTAATAACCTTGATTGTGTATAACTTATTCTAAGCTTATTTGTGTGTATTTGCATCTCATTTACATTTAGTGAATAAAAGGTTAAAATTCATGTATATATACTGATCTAGTGATTTTATGAGGTTGGAAATAGGTCTAGGACCACCCTATGTGTCTTAGGAATTGAAAACATATCTATTGGGGATAAAAATAGGGACAAGGAAAATAACACCCAACTAAGACACTAACATTGTGGTGCTGGTGTATAATTATGGTGCTAATGTTCAAGTGGTAGAATTTGAGGCATTAGGGGCCTAGATGCCTAAGTAAGGGTTTGAGACTAATTTTGAGATGTGTAAGGATACATGTGTCCCAAAATAAAGTTAGATAAGTGTCTAAATAGGCCCCAAGATAGGTCTATGGATATGATAGGTATGGGTGGTCTCAAGTAACACTCTTTGTAGTCAAGTGACATTTTATATGTCTACAACATCAATAAAAAAATAAGGATAAAATAAAATATCTAAAAATCACATATTAATCAACAAATACTTGCAAGATTTCTTGTTTTCTCTAGATTAATCCTTACTTTCCTATCTAGCCCAATTTTTGTTTTATGAACATTCTAAATATGATATAAATCCACAAAATAACACATTAAATAATTCCAAAAATGGAAAAATTAGAGATAAGGTGAAGTGAAGACTTAAAAAAAAGTGTCTAATAATTCCCTTATATATTTTTTCCCAAAATATATGTAGTGGTCAATGGCTTTAAGGATTTTCTTTTTATTCAAAATAATTTATTAAATAATTACTCTAAAAATAATAGTGGTCCATGCAAACCAAATATTTGAGACATGATCATAATGTCCCCTATGGTCAAGACTATGACTAAGGTCTTCTTTATGCAATTAGATCACCATAGGTTCTTTTATATCTAAACAACCATAATACTTCAATTAAAAATAACAAATTAAATCCAAAACATGGCTAAACTATCCAAGTGCATCCTCAATATCCATATAACATTGAGCACTATTAGAGTTATGTAATCAAGGCCTCTAAAACTAGAAATTTATCAACCACTACAACCTTAGTATAGGGTAACAAAGAATAAAATAAACATGTAATAAAATATTAACACATCATGAAACAAAAATTAAGGTAATTATGGAAATGTCGTAGGCCTAGTTTATTCATTAGACTAATTATAAGCATGAAAAAAAGCATCAACATCACAATTATGGATAAAAATAATAAATAAATCAATTTATAATATAAATTACCATAATATAAATAGTTGTACAATATGAAGTAAAACTAAAACTCAACAATTACATAAAACTCATAATGTAAGTACAATTGAGAATAATGGAAAATTATTATAATGGTGTTTTAAGCATGTTATTTAAGTTTATCCAAAATGGGATATGACATAAACTTCCCCTTAAAGAGGAAACATCCTATTACCTACACAAATAAGTGAGGATAATGTTTTTAGAAAATGATTTTATCTTCCTAGGTGGAACTCTTCTCACTCAATTGATCTTATTAGATTAACACTTGATAAATATATCTATTATGTAATTTAAAATTATTATGGGATAAGAATATGATTATGTCTAACTAAATTGTAAAATATTTTACCATAGATATTATTCCAATATAAAATATGATATGGATTAGACATATTTTCTTAACAAAGAAATATGAAACACTTCATGGATTCTAAAAAGATGAGGAACAAACAAGCAATAAGAAATAGGGTTGATGTTTTCCATAATATAAAATGGAGCAATAAATCATGGATCTAGCTTAGATGCCTTTCCAAACTTAATATAAATTTTTGAGATTTCACCTCAAATAAACCTTGTCCCAAACTTTAAATTTTGTAGGAGATATTTTTTCAAATCTGCATAGTTCTTATTTCTATCAAAGGTGGCTTTCAACTTTTGATGAATAAGATCCATTTGTGTATGATACTCATGCAAAATTTTAGGTCCTAAAATTTATATATTTTCTAAACCTTCCTAGCTAATGGGAGTTCAACATTTTTTCTATACACGTCTTAAAAAGGACCCATCTTAATAATATAAGGATAAGTATTATTATAATCAAATTTAAATAAGTGGAGAGAGTCTTCCCACTTATATTGTTGGTCTATTACATAAATAATTAACATATATTCAACTAATGGTTTAGCATTTTAGTTTGGCCATCCATTTTTAGAAGATATGAAAAAATTTAAAGTCAAATATGTCCCAAAAACAAAAGTTAAAGTCTACCAAAACCTTGAAGTAAATAATGTATCTCTAAAAAGATGATAACTTCAGGGACTCCATGAATACAAATAAAATATTTAAAAAATTTGTTAGAAAATGTATGAGCATCAACTATAAGATTTAATTTAATAAAATTTACAACCTCAGTGAATTTATCAATCACCACCAAAATAGTACCAAGTTGGCGTCAAGTCTTGGGCAGTGTCAACATGAAATCAATTGAAATCGAAACACATTTTCATTATGGTATAGAACAAGGATAAAAAAAACCACCTGGATGATATTACTCAACTTTATCATGTTACCATTCCAAGAATTTTTCAATAAAATAAATCACATATTTAATTAATGAAATTCAAAATTATAACCTTTTGAGTTCATATAGTGACACCTAGATGAGTGAAATGAGGTGTAGTGTGTACTTGTTCTAAAACTTTGTACCTTAAATTACTATATTTATGAATATAGATTCAATAGATCAAGTGTATATTTGAGTCCAAGGAATAATTATAAAAATCCTTAGTGACAAGTTCTTTGACTAATTTTGCACAAATTTCCTTGTAAATATCATCAGTTAGTTGTTATTCCAACACATTGTTTTTGAAATTAGACATCAAAATATAAATTGAAACAAGATAAGTGTGTTTATTGAGTACATCATCAACACAAGTTTCCTTACCTTTAAAATAATAAATATCCATATCAAAATTGTAGATAAATTATAATATCTTGTTGCCTTGCATTAATATTTTCATTGCTTGAGATCATGTACAACTTATTCTAGCTCTAGATCATAGGTGGGATAATTATTTTCATGTGCTTTGAGTTTCTGAGACTTATAAGAAACCACCTTACTATAATATGTCATAATACCCAAAAAACCATTAACATATATAATAGCCTAATTTTTAAACTCTTAAGAACTATAATAATACAAATATGATAAAAATTTAACAACTCCTTTAAAATATATTCTCACACTATGGAGTCTAATTAAACTTCTTTCCTTTAATATATAAATAAGTCATAGGATTATCTATTATATAAAAATTCTCAACAAACTTTCCATATTAACAAGTGAATCCCATGAATATTAGCACTTCATGGAGATTTATAGGAGTGGGATAATCCTTGATGGATATAATATTAGTAGGTTCAATATAAATAACTTCCTTAGAATTTATATGCCCTGAATAATATATTTTTATCTTGATAAAAGGAACATTTATATATCTTACCACATAGCTTTTTTTCCTTAGTATTTTTAATACTAAGCATTAATTCTACTCATGCTCATCTTAATTCCTAGAAAAAAATAAGGATATTATCTAGAAAAGTAGTAAAAACTAATCCAATAAATCCTTGAACATGTTTTTTATTAAGTTCTCAGATGAATAGGTGCATTAGTTGATCCAAACAACATGACAATGTACTCATAATGTCCATACCAAGTTCTATATGTAGTTTTATGCACACATTCTTCTTTGATTTAAATTTGATGGTACCCTCATCAAAGATCAATCTTAGATTAAAATACACCTTTTATTTGAATAAATAGATCATCAATCCTTAGTAAATGCCACTTATTTTTATTTGTGACCTTATTCAACATCCTATAGTCAATCTAAAGTCTTAATATTCCATCCTTATTCTTAATGAACACAATGGGGGATCCCTAGGTTGAAACACTTGTCATGTTATCCCTTTATTCAAAATTTCCTATAACTTAACCTTAATTTTTTTTTATAGATATTCCATGTTCATTTGATATGGAGCTATGTATGCATGTGAAAATATATGTAAAATATTAATAAACTCCTTTTTAGGTGTAAAACTAGGAATATCATAGAGGAATGTATCTTTGAATTCTCTCAAGACCATAAAGTCTCATAGGGAAGGTTCCTTCTCTTTAGAAATTTATTTCATTTAAATAGCTTAAATCTTGCATCCATTATAATTTATTTTATTTAGATACAATGTTGAAAGGATATTATGAGCTATAGGTCTCACAATACCCTAGGTTTCCACTAACTTTCTAAAGTCACCAATACATTTCACCTTTTTATTAAAATAATCAATTCTAACTTGATGTTAATGTAGCCAATCCTTTTCATGACTTAGGTCATAAAAATCAAAACATTCCAAAAAAAGATCCAATTGGTAATAAAAACTCCTAGATCAAGTTTAGTTTTTTCCATGCATTATGAAATAAAAACTCTATTCCCTATGCAAATATTTGCCTCCCATCCTTCTATTAATATATTAATTTTAGTTTTAAATTTAATAGAAATTTAACGAGATATAAAATTTTATGTTTTATCATTATCAATTAAAATATCCAAGGAGAAACTCAAAATTATACCTTAAGTTTTAATTGGGGGGACTGCAAATCCACATTCCAACTTTCAATAGGAGAATAAACTTTATGATTAGTAGGTTGATTATTCTACAACTAAGAACAATAATTTATGTATTGGTTGTATCCACATTCCTAGAATTTCACATCTCCTCGCTGATTCAAATTTACTACATTAGCATTAGTGGCTAATCCATGATTATTAGCTTGGGTCAGATTTCATTTCACATTTCCCTACCTCAATTTTTTTTGAGGCTTTGAACATATATTTAGATTCTTAAATATTTTATAATAATAATTATTATTCAAAAAAATATTTTGTTAATCGAAGTTCTTAAAATTATTTCTAATAGTAGGGATAAGAGACTTAGGCTTGAAATGAAACATATTTTTCTTAATTTTTACCTTTCCTTAAGGTGATACTTCACTTTTTCCACAACCCAATATTAAAATTCAATCATCACAGCTAGAGTGCAAGGATTGGTCACATTTACATCATGTATTAAGAAATTACACAAGCCAAATTTTAGCTTAGTGAATTTTCTCTCCACATCATGCATATAAATAGTATAACACAAGATAATGATA
This sequence comes from Torreya grandis, assembly GCA_037957365.1. NCBI lineage: Eukaryota > Viridiplantae > Streptophyta > Pinopsida > Cupressales > Taxaceae > Torreya > Torreya grandis. Next base: position 1,411,372 of record JARHVA010002904.1, read on the forward strand.
AACTTGTTCTCACACTCTCCGATAGTCATGGTGCCTTATTTCAACAACTAAAACTTAGCGATTTTCTACACTTTGTAATTAGAATTTAGGTACCTCTTCCTAAATTTTATCTCAAAAGTATCATAGGTTAGAGTTAGAGGTCCATATCCATTGAGAGTATAAAGATGATTCTTCCATAAGAAAACATCACCTAAAAACTAGTACTCTTCAGTATGAACTTTGATATTATAACTCATATTATGTGGGGTAAAGTATTTCTATAGGCTTATTATCCATGATTAAAAAACATCCCTAGTTTCTCCTTTGGCATAGGTAGGAGGTGGGAAATTATTGATGTCCTTGATGATAGGAATAAAAACATCTCATGTTTAGAGAATATCATCATCTACTTCCATGTGATTATCCACTATTTGGTTATTACTATTACCTTATATATTGGCCATACAATTTTATTGAGATTCTCTCCTTTCTTAGATGGTGGTGAGAACTCCTAGAATGATAAATAAAACTTACTCATTACATATTGGTGGGTTGGTAATAACATTAAAATTAATATCAATAGTATTTTTATTAGCATTGTCATCAATGATAAGGGGTTCATTCATTCTCATACTTATATTGGCCCTATTTCCCACTCTATTGCCTGTGTTGGGGTCATTGGAATTCTCAAATCTTCTATTTCATGTTCTCATCATGCTAAGATAGACAATACAACATTTAGACAAATAATTTCCCAAAATATCCCTAGAGTGGTAACTTATGCTCTAATACCATTATCATATGCTCAAAAATTTAAACTACAATTTTTATAAATTCTCAAGGATATGTATACACTTTCCCTAATAATTGATTAGATTCTAATCATGCATTCTCAAACATTGTACCAAAAAAGTACATATAAATTAGCACAAAATAATTGTGGAAAACATTTAGGTCCAATTCAAAAAATCATGTAAGAATATAATAGGGTTCAACCCATCTCAAGAAATTGATGTATAATATTTGCATAAGGTACCATCACAAGAATAGATTCCATACTTCATTGATTAAAGTGAATTATAGGGTACTAGAATTATGTAATTTTCCATAATGAAGATTGGGTGTCATATATTTCCCTCTTATTAATCCT